>CP139505.1:216000770-216600770 GCA_021014915.2 Artemisia tridentata subsp. tridentata | reverse complement strand
ATCACTCACCTTTATTGTACTCGAGTTCTTTGGTGAGTCTAGATAGTAGTCGGGCGCCTCGGGTTTCTTTTCGGGAACTTCACCCTCCATTTCATTGTCCACATTCTTGGCTGTTTGTTGGTCCAGATTTGGTTTAGGAACAGGTATTGTTGTAATGGTGTTCACGAAGTGGAGAGGTTTCGAAGGGGTATGAGTATCTCCTGTTTTTTTTTCGTTCTGTGATATGTATTTGAAAAGTTTACTAGGGTGCTTGATTTTTACAGGAGGGGGTGTTTGGTGGGTTACCGTAACAGATTTGATCTCATTAACTCGTGCCAACTCACAATTTGACCTGCCAGCAAGGCGATCATTGATAACCTTTAACAGGTTATCAACCTTGTTGTTCATATCAACTTGCTGTTGTCTGAATTGATTCTCAAGTTTGGAAAGCTGTGTTTCTTGAGAGAGAATGAATTTTTGCAGTGATTCCTCGCGATTTTGTTGTTTATGCGTGTGTCGCTGAGGATAATGTTCAGACCAGGTGAGCGGGGTAGAGTCATTGAATGATACGCTACGAGTTTGGTTCCAACTAAAATTTGGCTTATTCTTCCATGCCTCATACCCATCTTCGGAATTTTTGGGCCCATAATTAGTGGCGAGCCACTTATCTCCCGCCTTATCGATTCGCGAGGATGCGAATTCTTTGAAAGCCTGTTTGGGAAGTTCCATGCAATCATGAGTGTCGTGGGGACCACTACATAATTTACATGAAGAAGTGATTTTGTTCACTTGGCTTGAAGGTTTAGGAGCCTCGTAGGATTTCATGAGAAACTTGACTTGGTCTTCAAGTTCTACGATCCTACGGTCGGAAGTGCTTGAATTGTTCAAAGGCAAAGATATTGCCTTGACCGTTTTATTCAAATCACGGGGATCACTCCAACTTTCGTTGTCATAAAGAGCAAGATCCTCTAGGAGAGCCCATGATTGTTCCGCACTTAGATCACGTAGCTTGCCACCGGCCGATTGGTCAATGGTTTGCCTCGTGTAGAGATTGATGTGGTCATAGAAGATTTGGACTTGGAGCCAAAGTTCTATGCCATGGTGAGGGACTTTTTGGAGTAAGTCCTTGAATCGAGTCCATGCCTCGTAGAGAGTTTCGCCTTGACGTTGTTGGAACATCAAGATATCATTCCTTAGCTTGGTAGTTCTTCCCGGTGGGAAAAAACTGAGCAAGGAAACGAGTGGTGAGATCATTCCAAGAGGTGATGGATCCTGCGGGTTGACGTTCTAGCCACTGACTAGCTTGGTCCCGCAAAGAGAATTGGAAGAGACGCAATCGGGTCGTCTCTCGAGTGGCAACATCAAGGTCTATAGAATCAACGATTTTAAGAAAGTCCTTGAGATGTTGATTAGGATCTTCAGAACGAAGTCCATGGAATGCGCATCCGCTTTGCACCAACCGGATGGTGTCGGATCGCAAGGGTGTGATATTGGCTCCTTGAGTGAGCTCAATGGTGTTTCGATAGCCGTGGTGGCTAGGACGGGAATACTCTCCTAAAGTACGGGCTCTAGGAGGTGGTGGTGGTTGTTGTGGTGGTGGGTTGTGTGGTTAAGGATATTACCATCTTCCATGATGTCGGACGGTAATGGTTACGAACAAAGACACGAAGAAAATAGATAGACTAAAGAAAACCTAGAAAAATAAAATAAAAATCTCACTAGAAAGGAATCTAGTGAGTAGACCTAATAGAAATAAAAATTCAACCTAAACAATAACTATTCCCCGGCAGCGGCGCCAAAAACTTGATGCGTGGGTTTTGCAACCTTACAACAGGTTTTACCTCTCGAGGGATCTCAAGAGGCTTACAACCCCACCAGGCAGTGTACCTGACCGATGTAGTATAGTGTAGTGGTAAGTACGGGGGATTGATCGTTCTCCACAGGGAATAGTGTTCGTTAGGTGTGAAAGGCTACTCTAATTAGGTCTAAGGGTTGAGGAAGATTCTTTTTATGTTTTTATATTTTATAAAAGCAAGTAAAATCTCGGGTTTTGAAGGAGTGGGCGGAATTAGTTGCTAGTCAACTAACCCAAATTACTACAAATGCAAATAAAATAAAATAACAAAAATGAAAAGTGGTGAGAAACTTATGTGTAGAGAAATGTGTTTACTTAGATTTCCTTACTCCCTAACTATCTTTTACCGGTTAATTAGTGTGTATTAGTCGCGTGGATGACGGGTGTATTCCTTAATACCATTCGTGGGGTGGCGTACTTACTTCCCCAAACTCTACAAGCTCCTACTTCACTCCTATGTCGAGCCGGCTAGGAAGCTCCTAACATGGGATCACTAGAATTCGCTTGTGCATTAAATACAACCATAAAAACCTTTAGTACGCGTTTGGTTCATGTTTCTTAAGACGTTCAAGCAAGTTACCGAATAGGAAGTTAGCCAGTTTTCTTAAGCCTAACATAGATAAACAATCATCCAATACAACTAACAACACACCAACAACCAATAATCAATAGCTAGGTTTCATTAGATCTAAGCAAACACAAGATAAAATTAGCCTAACATGTTAAACAAAAGACAAGCATAAGATAGAATCAAACAACACATAGACATATTGAATGATTAATTGATAACTTATCTTTCAATGAAACATGGAAGATCTCAAGGCAAAAAGCCCTGAAAAAGTAGCTAAAATCGTCTTAGGGTTTTATCCCAAAATTCCACACACTAAGCTCTCCCTTCATGACAAAAAATTAGAAAACTATATATAGACTTTGACATCTGACGGCGTCACCTTATGCATTGTGACGCCGTCACCTCGCCGCTTTTAGGGTTCCCGGATGACCATCTTGACGCCGTCCCTCTTTAGCTCTTCAAAAATCCATTCTGGCTTATCAAGGCTTGACGCCGTCGGATCCTGAACGTGACGCCGTCCCCTTATGATTTAAGCCGTGACGCCCTTGATTTAGTTAAAGCGTGACGCCGTCAGAATTCTCATGCAAACTCACTGGCCCGTCATGAGTAAATTTCACATCCAACTTTTCTTGCCAAGGCATGACGCCGTCCCATGTTAATTGTGACGCCGTCAAGAGTAACTTTTAGCCGATTCTTGAGACTTTGCCGTTTTCTTCACTTTAATGCTCCAAAAACGTCCAAAATGCTTTCTTTTCCAGATTTCTTCTCAAAGTACCTAAAATGACAAAAGGAACGATTTAGGGCAATATTTGATCAAATAAATACGATTTCGGGCTTAAATGACCCCTTAAAAGCGGTACACTTTTCGCCTCATCAGGCTCTTTGGTTGTTAGATTTTGGTGGCTTAGGACATTCTCCTATGAAGTGATTAGGATCTCCGCATCTAAAGCATCTCCTATCACTTGTCCCTTTTCTTTCATCATGATTTCTTTGGGATGACTTCTTCTCATCTCGAGATTGTCTAGGAAATCTACCTTTCCTCCTAAAGAACTTTCTAAAGTTCCTAACGGCTAGTGCGTACTCTTCATCTTCACTACCGGAACTCGAACATTCCTCATCACTAGACTCCTTCTTGGCTTTTAATGCTAGAGATCTAACTCTCTCGCTTTTTCCTTTGACAATGTCGGAATCCTTCTTGATGATCATCTCGTGAACTTTCAAGTTTCCTATAAGTTCATCGAGTGACAATGCCGCCAAGTCCTTTGACTCTTTTATGGCGGTGACCTTTGCTCTCCATTTAGGATGTAGAGCTCTAAGAAACTTCCTAACATAGTTCTTACTAGAATAACCTTCATCAAGAGCTTTAAGACTAGTGATAATAGTATTAAATCTAGCAAAAGCATTATCTATTGACTCATCCTCCGAAATGGAGAATTGTTCATATTGTTGAACAAGAAGATCTATCTTGTTCTCTTTGACTTGGTTATTACCTTGGTGAGTGACTAACAAAGTTTTCCAAATGTCTTTTGCCGTATTACACATAAAAAAAATTTCAAATTCCTTTTTAGGCAAAGAATTATAAATCATCATTTTAGCCTCATTATTTTTGGCTAATTTTCTTTTAAGTTCATCACTTTGTTTATCATAAGAAACTATTTCATCCTTTTTAGTTTCCGGATTCTTTTGAATAGGTTGAAAGTCACCCTCGGTAATAACATGCCAAAGATCAATGTCTTTTGATTTCACATACGTTTCGAATCTTGTTTTCCAATAAATAAAACAATCGGTTTCAAAAAGTGGTGGTCTTTGCATAGATTGCCCTTCTAGATATTTTTCGGAATCCATTGATCGGTTCAAGCTTTAAAATACAATATACTTTAAAAACTTGACTGACGTGGCTCCTGATACCAATTGTGGGAAACTAGAAGGGGGGGTTGAATAGTTTACCGGTTTAAAAACTTCTTTTAAAAATCTTGTTTTAAAAGTATGCTATTGGAAACTTTGATTCGAACTCTATGTGTAATCAAACAACACCAATATGAACTACAAACTAAGCTACGTAATAATAACAAATAAAAGTAAAGAGTAGAGTTGGAAAGATCAAACCGAGACAGAGGATTTATAGTGGTTCGGCTATGAAGCTCTTCTTCGCCCTACTCCACTCCCCGAGTACCACACTCGAGAGTTTCAAACACTATATCAACAACCTCCCTTCAGGCGGAGAAAACCGTACACGTCGCTTATCCTATTTCCGACACTAAGCTAGATGTCGAGTGCTAATCTTAGCTAGCACCAATCTACCAAGGTCCACGTGACCAAACACTCAAGCCCAATGGCTTCAAGAGATCACCAAGATCTCAACACGATCACAATGATCAACACTCGCTTCACTCTACTTGACTAACACTAACCTAATGACCCTTGATCTTCTTGATCAATCACACAAGCCCAATGGCTTCAAGAGATGTTCACTATCTCTATAGATCACACTTGATCTTCACTCTCACTCACAAAAAGAAATAAACTTGATGTATGCTAAGACACAACAAGGTTGTAACAAGTGTTACAAAAACCTATCAACTATAACTCTAGTATCTTCTTGATTACTTGAGTTCTTCTCTTGCTAATGAAGAGGGATGACAACACCTTGTATCAACTTGGATACTTGTGTTCTTCTCTTGCTAGTGAAGATGTATGAAGAGGATCACTTGAAGGATGATTGGATCACTCTTGAAACAAAGAAAAACTAATCTAATTGACCATAAGAAGTGAAAGGTGTGAGAGGATTTGACTAAGGGATTTTTCTGTGTGTGATGGATGCCTAAAACTGTGAAAGAGGTGGGTATTTATAGGCAAAGAAAATCTGAACGTTACAATTCAAAATGGTACGGACGGCTCCACTAAATGACCCACGGCTCCGTTAAATTTAACGGTACCGTGGAGCCGTGGTAGACTAGGACGCTCCAAATTTTGTCTTTTCTGGTGAAAACTTATTTGGGGAAGGTTGGTGCTGATTTTGGGGGGAAAAATAGCTGTTGTGATTTTCAAACTTATTTTTCCATTAAAACATTTCTTAATATTTCAAAAATAATTTGTCATGTGTATTTTTGAAAAAATGTTTTGTCCCATTTAAAATGTGAATTTTCAAAACATGAATTCACTTCTTTGATCACTAGTCCAAGTTGTAACTTTGTTCAAGAGTGATTTGCGTAGAAACGGGATATTCTGATTAAAAACTTGTTAGCGTTAATTTTAACGTAACGTGAGTTCACATTTTATCATGCTCAAAACGTGAAGTAATCGAAAGATATAAATAACGTTTTTAGAACATTATTTGCATCAACATGTTTGTTTGGATTATTATTTTTTTATTTTTTATTTTATTATGTTTTGTTTGGTTTATTGTTTTTGTATTTTGTTTTGTTTGTTTCGAGCATAGTTTGCAGTGTTTGCAGGGGAAGAGTTGACGGAAGCTTAGTGTTGATCAATATTTGGAGTTGGAAGAACTCATGAGATTACTTGTGATCAACTAAGCCTATGCGGATTTTTCCCGGGTAGTTTTTCTCTAAATTTTTCCCATTTCCTTTACTTTGAAGTTCGTTTTATTACATTGAGGACAATGCAAAACTTAAGTGTGGGGGAGGGAAGAAAATAGGAAAAATTGGTTTAATTTTTAATTTTTTTTTTTAGATTCTGGAACTAGAATGTGTGAATTTATTCGCCTTTGATTTTTCTAGTTGTTAGACAAATTGATTCAATGGTAAATAATAAGGTTATTTGAAAAAAATTTGGAATGTAGTCAAGTTTTGAGAGTTATTGGTAACTATTGCTAAGTACATTTTACCACCACTTTAAATTGTGAGGATTCATGCCTTATATTTCGTATGAGTGTGCCGGTGATTATGTCGATTCTAGAACTTGTACTTGTTATGCATTACGGTTAAAATTACTTTCAAGTAATAAAATATATTCAAATGATAAGAGGCAAATTAGGATTTACACCAAATGGCCATCCGTTTACAATACATTTTTTTTTTTGCTAACCACATCGGTTAGTTGTCCTAAGTAATTGGAACCCATTTGTTAGCATTATATGCTAGATACCCTTAGTTACACCCTTTTGAGCCTATCTTTTCTTTTGATTTAACCCAGAAAATTTTTACACCATACACCTTAGACTTTCCCGAATCAAGTCCAAATGAAGTTCGAAACTATTTATTTTTGATGATTGCATGATTGACCACACTTTGATATGTGTATATGTTGTTCCAATGAAGAAGGAGGTCGCTACTCTTATTTATATTTTTTGTAGCGTGTGCTCATCCAAAGTGTGGGGGTGTTATGAAAAAAAAAAAAAAGCCAATGAGCTATGTATGTATGAAAATAAGATAGTCAAGGAGCTATTATGGAAGATTGGAGTTAGTATGTAATTCGGAATAATGATCGAAGAAGTTTGGTGGAGTAATCATTTGTGATATAAAGAGTTAGGATAGAATTTGGGCTTGATTCTTGTTTGATTTTTATTTTTGTAGAACCAAATCAAATTCCCATGTCTTATCCTTACCCTTACCAATTACTTTATTCGTTGTTAGCTTTCGAGCATTCGGATTTAGTGATGGCTTTGTTTAGATATGTAGCACATGTATGTTCTAGTGACCATCCGAGTTTTTGGGTAGTTGAAAAGCGTTGTTAGCGATCTGGTGAGTAAATTGGTGACCATCCGTTATGCAAGTAACGTCGTTAGCGAACCAAGGCACGATCTAGTGACCATCCGTTGCTTGACTACACAAGGATTCGTTGTTAGCGAGCTATGATGTTCTTGTATGAAATATCTATACATTAGCTAGGTAATCAAAACCCTTTTGAAGCCTAAAGCCCAAATAAAAGACCTCTTTGATGTTTTATTTTGTTGTTTTGATACAAGTACAAGCTTATGGTAAGAGACATGAATCGCGTCTGAGCAATTGAGTGATCTACAATCAAATCTACCATCGAGAGTTGTGTGAATTTAAATTTCCTTTGTGAGGTGCTAGGTGATGTTAACAAAGCTCGATTTAACTTGCATACATTTCAAGGATTTTTTCTTCATGAACGTAATGAAAATACCATTGAGTTCAGTTTTTCTAAAAATTAGACTTGCTCGAGGGCGAGCAAAACTCAAGTGTGGGGGATTTGATAACGCTTAAATCTAACATGTTTTTAGGTGCGTTATTGCTAGTTTTGTGCATCATATTTGGTTATATTTGTGTGTATTTGTTGCTAAATGATGAAAAAGTGTGTATGCAAGTAAATATAGCCAAGTACAGGAAAAGTTGAGGAAAATACGAAGAAATGAAGAAATGAAGAGATTATGCACATAAGGAGAATTACGAGAAAGAAACCACATGATACTTCAAAGAATTGATTAGACCAAGACTTCTATGCCTTATATATCAAGAAAAGATCTAGTTCTATGAAAGAAATTAGTGGTACAGCAAAGGATCAAGCACGTAACGAGAAAAGAAAAAGAGAAAATAAAAGTTGCATGGCAGAGTCATCCATCCGATCGGATGCTGCCCGCATCCGATTCGGATGGTTGAAGTTTGAGACACCGAGAGCTCCAACCGATCGGTAGGAGCCAAATACCGATCGGTTGGCCGACACTGAAGTTACAAAGTTGCATTTAATGATGAATTTAAGCCCCGTAATCATGGAGGCTTATCATTTCTCGGCTGTTAACTCATTTGGGACGTTTTTACTTGAAGAATAAGGGTTTCCTCACTTATTTAAGGAACCCTTAGTTAGTTTTACAAAGAGAGTTCTTTTGGGGGAAGTGACATAACCTAAAAAAGCTACACCACCTTATTATTATTGCCCGAAAGCTTGTAGTTGCTGTGAAAACGTTCAGGAGATCTTGAGTTCGAGTCTCAAGAGTTGCGTCCGTGTGTGGAGTTGTTTACGTGTGATAATAGGCGATTGGAGGAGTGTGGATTGCTATAGTTCCACAATTCTAGTTTTTGTAATTCCTTGATTAGGTATTTCTTGTTGAGTTATCATGAACTACTTTTACTTTTACTATATGATGAATGAAAGTTTGGTTAATTACTTGTGTTTTATTATGATTGTTATGGAGTAATTTTAGTTATACTTGTGTGTGGATGATGTGACAATTGTTGGAGTAATCTTATCATAGTGATGCATGAAAACATATCTTGTTTTATGAGTTTGTTGAGATAAAATCTAATCTTGCTTAATTGGTTGGTAAAAACAATTTCAAAGAATTACAAAGGCCGAAAGGAGTTTTCTTTATGTTTTTTATTCCAAAAAGTTAGTGCACAAATTAGTATGGATTGTGGTGTGTGACAAGTACCACCTTTACTCATTAAAACGGATTTGGAAACGATTTCATCACGAAAAAGGCCGAAAGGATTCGTAGGAATTCTTAAGATAAGAAATGCTTTCAAACAACAAAAAGGACTTAATAGAATTATCGTAATAGTTAATCATGGCCGAAAGGAGTTAACTAGGAGATTGAATTCTTAGATATGATTTCTCATGACAAAAACCATTGATTGTGAATCATTCATTTTAAGGTGTGCATCATTACAAGTCACACCCAACTTGATTGGTTACTCTAAACAATTGTCATGGAAACTACACACAAGTATATTAGTTTTTAATTGATTGAACCTTGCTTGTTTTTAGAATTTACTTCAAATTGGATTGACACTCCTTTTTGCTAAAACTTATTTACTAAACCTAAACCTCAATTCCCTTGGGACGATCTCGACTTACCCACCTTTACTACCACGGACGAGTATACTTGCTCGTATGTGTGATTAGAGAATTAGATAAATCGTGTTTATAAATTTTAAAACTTGAACACAACGACACGCACATCACCTACCTCATCAAAATCCGTATTGATAGTCATCAGGTAGTGATCTGCAGGACTTTGTTCATCTGGACAAGGAAAACCATTCACTGCAAAAAACTGATAATAAATTTAAAGCAATTAGGTTCATGTTTCTATGAACTCTAAAGGTTGCATTATTTTTCAAACTAATAAATTTTGCTAAATGCTGATTGAAATCAATTGAAAAGTAATATTTTCTTGTTGAACGAGGTAATCTTTGCAATTATTAAGATGGATTGGAGTCATTAAAATACCTGAGTAACTCTAAACGTAGGACCAACATATATTGTTTTCCCCAAAGACAGAAGACAAAGATTGTTGAAGAGTCCAAAAACTTGACTACTAGTTGTTGAAGAGTCCAAAAACTTGACTACTAGGTTGATGGATTGTTGCTAAAACTGTCATCCCATATTGTCGAGTAAGCTTAACAATCCGGTCCATGACATAAAATGATGTTGCGCTGTCAAGACCACTTGTAGGCTCATCAAGCAAGAGAAGCATGGGGTGTGTTAACAGTTCTAGACAGATGCTGACTCGCCGCATTTGACCACCACTAAGTCCTTTAACCCCCCAGCCTCCTATTCTTGTGTTCATCGAATCTTGGAGCCCCATGTCACTTAAAATTTGGACAGCTCTCTCTTTCTTCTCAGATTTTGGTATCGAATTAGGAAGTTGCTGTTAGACCCGTTCCTCGGGTACTTGGACCCCACCCTAGATGAAAATAGATAAAGGCCTTTCGTGATTGGTTAGTTAATAAATATAAAGTTATAGTCAAACCCGATAGTCAATTTATAGTCAAATATGACTAAAATGGCTATGTAAAATATGATGTGTAACTAAAGGGGCCTAGGTTGCCAAGTATTAAACATGTGATTAAGTTAGTTGTGGCTAAAGTAAGAAGAATGGGACTTGAAGGGCTATTATTGCCATTAACCCAAACTTGTACCTAACTAGTTATATCTAGCTAAGTCTAGAGAGATCCACATTATTCTTGTGTGAGGTGAAGGTCGGTTTCTAGTAAGAAGAAAAGGAGGGAAAATAGCTAGGTGATGATCTATGAAGAAGAAAGTAAAGATCAAGTGTCTATAGCCTTCCCTTAGTAATGATCATCACAAGTAAGTAATCCATTGTCTTGTTTTAGTAAAGTTATAGATGAGAAGGAAAGTGGGAAATCATCATATGATATGGGTATGATCATATGATGATTTGGTTAGCAAGATGAGTATGTTTTGATGGGTTTTGATAACCCTTGTTTATGTATTTAAGTATTATGTGATTAGGTTTTGATTATGATGGATGATGATGATGATGGAAGACTATGATGATGATGATGTTCTTGATGTTATGTAGCTTGGATTAAGGTAAGTAAACCGGTATAATGTAAAGTTATAATGATTTCTATGCATTATGTGTCATGTGGCTAATATATTAAGGTTATGATTGTTAGCATAATGGTAGTTATGTGTAAGAGATTATAAGGTTACTGGATGTGCTAGTATGAGTGGATTAAGGATAAGGAAAGGTTAAGACTTAGGTGGTTAAGGTATGTGGTTATGCTTAATGTTATTGGATTAATGGTTATATAATATGTAATGTGTTGAATGAGGTATAATGTTAAGCTATACCCGTTTTACTTACTAAGAATCTGTGCTTACGGTTTAATATTTCAATGTTTTGTAGGCTAAGGTGCTTAATGTGATGGTGGATAAGGGTAAGTGTTGATACATAATCTGGCGCGGACTGATTCAACGACTCTCCCTGGGCCGTTCGTCGTCTTCACGAGCCCTAGTAGACCTGTTCAACAAAGAGAACCCGTTAGGAGTGGACCCGAGGCCGTAGCCCCGGGATCCACCTCCGACGGTCAAGTTAGTATCGGTGCGATATAGGTTGATTAGGGTTAGGTTTAGAGTAACCTGTTATGTTGTCTCTTTGTATGATCCTCCATCCATGTATTTATAGGACATGGATTAGGGTTTAGTGTAGAGTGGGCCGCTGTTTGCCGGGCCTGGCCCACTTGTCGTGGGTCAGTCCAGACCATACGTCTACAAGCCCCCCAAGTTTAGTATGACATAGTGCGTGGCTATGTTATGCTAAACTTAAGTCCTGTTCGTGGCCGCGTAGGCCCAACCAACTATGACGGCGTGACCATAACGCGCAGCCCAAATGCGACAGTGCGCACTGGGTCTGTGGTGCAGTGCGTGATGACCATGTTGGCGCGTCCTTGTTAGCGCGAATTTGTAGGCGCGAATTTGTAGGCGCGACCTGAGTAACATTGACATTGCGATTGTGATTGTCTCACAATGGTGAAGGTGGATTCCGTATGCTACATCCTGGGTAAAGGCGTACCTTTGTACCAGTAGCGGTGCAGCATGATGCGACAGAAGACGTGCTTCTGTGGCAGAGGTGCGCGCTGTGCGCGACAAGGTGCGCGCTGTGCGCGAACATTACATCCGTCTTTACAACCGACAGAGGACGTCTCCCCTGCGCGGAAGGTGGCGCGAATATTTAAATCCGTCTTTGTACCGGGCTTGCAATACCTCTTACGTACGATCTGCTTTCAAATATACCTGCGTGATGCGTACTCACACAGTGCGTATCCTGGTAGCCCCCCAAGTTTGATGGTGCTACTCGTGTAGGAGCATTAAACTTAGTTATTCAAATCCTGAAAAAAACTTAATGCAAATATTAAAAGTATATGCTGCGCATCGCAACATATAAAAGGTAATGAAGTAAAAAATTAGCGCATAGCATATATATAGCACGTAGCATGTAAATTTAACACATAAGAGAAGTAGTAGTGCGGATTACACCTAGCGTGAGGTTTTACAAACTACATAAAAGAAGCAGCACGTAGCTAATCTACGAACGCAGTACGCTCATGATCGTTTTCTTTTTTATTATAATAAAAACAATGGCGCGGATGGATGTACCATGACCGCGACTAATAGTTTCAATTGCACGCACAGACGCAGATGGATGTATCGTGACCGCATAGACTCTAACGTTTGTGGATGATCGCAGATGACCACGGCTTTTGTCCAGTGCGCGCATGGCGATTGACTAGCATCGTGGTGCCTGTACGTGACAGTGCGCTCATGGCGCCAGTCTGCGAAGATCTCTATACGCACGGCCTAACGCGGGTAGATTTATCGTGACTGCGCTGTTCGCGGCTAAAAGATAAAGTAGGTCCGATCGTGCGGACTTAGTGTGACTTACGTAAAATCGTGTTTACAAAATTAAAAGATTTACATAAAATCTTTACCAATTTAAAAAATATGCGACAGGGTGTACGTTAATAATACAAATCAATACAGTAGCAGAATAATACAAATCGATTTACAATTAAATTCTACCAATAATTGCGCATGACAAATCAATTATAGATACGGAATATCTTTTAATTGCAGTACGAGGGATATCTTTTAATTGCAGTGACCAATCAAATCGTGTTGACCAATCAAATCGTATGACAAAACTTTTTGCAAAACTCACGTTTAATTGCAGTAATGAATAATATACCTTTTGCAAAAGTCGATCTATAATTAATGATTCGCAGTACGAATCAATAATAAATAATAAGATTGTACCTATCTGTTGACTTGTGTGCCAATTAATTCGCACACTAAAGAATCAAAATACCGGACTTGAACTTGATGTTCGTTTTCCGGTGATTGTGAGATCACGAAACGTCGGGTCCCACGGATGGCGCCAATCTGTTGATACATAATCTGGCGCGGACTGATTCAACGACTCTCCCTGGGCCGTTCGTCGTCTTCACGAGCCCTAGTAGACCTGTTCAACAAAGAGAACCCGTTAGGAGTGGACCCGAGGCCGTAGCCCCGGGATCCACCTCCGACGGTCAAGTTAGTATCGGTGCGATATAGGTTGATTAGGGTTAGGTTTAGAGTAACCTGTTATGTTGTCTCTTTGTATGATCCTCCATCCATGTATTTATAGGACATGGATTAGGGTTTAGTGTAGAGTGGGCCGCTGTTTGCCGGGCCTGGCCCACTTGTCGTGGGTCAGTCCAGACCATACGTCTACAGTAAGAGTTGGGTATGCGAAGTGTAGAAGAATTGGTATGAAAGTAGAGCTAGGTAGAATACCGAGCTCAAGTCAAAGTTGACACCCCGTGAGTCCATAAATGGTTTGTAACGTGGAGTCAAGTGTGAAATTGTATGTTAAGAGTTGTATAACGATTTGGTAGTCATTTGGCATGTTAAAGTATGTTTTATGTGTTTAGAGTCAAAGTTAAGGGAGTGTTTGGTTAATGTGTAAAAGTACCCATTTTGGGTGGTATACGGGTCAAGTGTGTATTGGAACACGTTTTATATGTTAAAGTAATGATTTTGGTTAAGTTTGAGGTGTTGTGGAAGTCGTAGGTGGCATATGTCATGAAATGGGTCAAAACGGGTTTTTGGTGTAAAACCCGTGATTGTGGATGTACGTCTTCCGAGAGTCAAATGATAAATGTTTTTGGATGGAAATGAGCCCATATATATAGCAATGAAATCTGGAAAGTTTGGTTAGGTTTCGAGTCCGGGAGGTTGGAGTATCGGCCGGGGATTTTGAAAGTCCAAAAACTGGACAGAACCTCCCATCCGATCGGATGGCTGGCGATCCGATCGGATGGAGGCCGCTGTCATATTTTTGGGCAACTTTGAAAAATCGTATCTTATAATTTGTAGGTCGTCACGGGTCGTGCCACCTATCGTTTCGAAGGTAATTGAATGTACTTTCATTTAAAAATAGTCTCAAGGGCTAAAAGTTCATAGATTTTTGTCAATGGTCAAAAGAATAACCAGATGTCCGTAAAATTTAAGCGTTTCCGCGTAAAAAAGTTTTAATTTTTGGTCTAAGCGGGCACGGGTGTAACAACTTGGTATCAGAGCTTCAGTTTAAGTGAATTAGGTTTTTCTTTAGGATTGCCTAGACTTAAACCACTGGTAGAAGCGTTAAACGTAGGTGTAAGGAATGCGTAAGGTATATGTATAAGCTAGAAGAAGGAATGTGTTATGTGCCATGTGAACTTAAGTTAGTAAGTTTGATGAATGTATTTTATGTGTTAATATGTATGTGATAAAAGTCTATGGAAGACTTTAAGCGTTTAAATGATTAGTTAACCGTTCACCTTGGTTGGTGTCGGTGATTATATGTACGAATGTTAGAGTAACGGTAATGAAATGAGAATAGGAATGGTATTCGGTATTAGAGATGGGTTAATAAATAAACTTAAAGGTTGACATCTAAAATGTGGACATTGTAAATGTGCTAAAGTATAACGCAAAAAGATAAGATGAAATTAATGTACTAATGGTGTAGTGTTAAATGGTATGAAAGGTAAAGAATGAGACTAATGAATAACGGCATATAATGATTATGATCCGTAAGATGTTAACGGCCAACATATGGTCTTGTTATACATATACATGCCTAATGAATGACGTTAAGGTAGTATAGAGACGGGCTAAGGGTAAGTAAGGTACGAGAATCTAGGTATGAATGAAATTGCATAACGAGGATGAATGATATGATGGTACGTAATGGATGAAATTGAACGATATTGTTTAAATGCATAATATAACTAAAATAAGATAAGTCAAGGTATAAGAATGTAAGAGAGAATGAGATGAGTATGCATGAGGTTAAGGTATTCTCCTGAAATCATTATATTACGGCTAAGGCGATTAGCGGTAATTATTATAATGAATGTATGCGTTGCAGTTGACGATATGTGTAAAGTCTATATATAAAAGAGTTGAGTAGACTAACGTGTAACGCAAAAAGGTGGAAATGACTAACGCGGGTTAAAGAATGTAAGCTGGAGTGAAAAGTGTAAGGACGTAGAAAATGTGTAGATAACTAAAACGTGCAAGAAGAATGAATGATACTAATGAATGAATGTAAGTTAACCTATGCAAGGTTTAAAAATGGAAAGAGTTGGGTGAACTAAAGGGTAAAGTAAGAGAGTGAAAATGATTAATGCGGATTGAGAATGTAGGACGATAAACACATAGAAAATGTGTAATTATAACAAGCAGGTTCATATGCTCTATGAGCTTGTGTTCACTAAATAAAATGGATGAGATAATGTATGCGTGTTAAAATGTTAATAGCTTGGATCCAATGCGATAATGTGAAAGTGATAAAGTGTGAATGTTAAAGATCCTTCGGGATGAATGTTAATGTATAGGTGATGTAAACATGAATTAACAATTAATTAATATAAAACGCAGCGGAAGAACATCACCATACAAGGATCCATAGTGCCATATGATCAATCAAATAAATAAACACATAATTTATACCTTTGTAGCGTGATCCAGAAGTCACCACCAATTCCAATAGGTCGAATGGAATAAGAACCACAAGTGACCAAGAGATATCACCTCTATGATATGTCCACACTACACTTCACCGTATGCCAATGGATGCTAGTCCCGTAACCACCGTAACCCTTCTAGTCTTCTTTAAATATGCAAGATGCAAAGAAGAAAAGATTAAAATGAAAACCCTAGGTGGTTTTCACTTTGTTGCCATGAGATCCAAAAAGGAGAAGAGAGAGGAGCCTTTTATATTTGTTAATATGTCATCTATATTATTAGATAATTAAGAGATAATTATCTACAAAATCAAAGACCAAATCTCCTCCTTAATACTCTCCATGGGCCGGCCATAAGAGGGCTCAAAATGGGTTTCCCATTTTGTTTCTAAGTCCAATAGAATAAGTCCATTACTTATTCATTAGAGGCCCAATAGCAGTTCCTGGTTACTTACGGTTATTTATATATCGTAAATACGATAATCACGATATATAAAATGGCACCTCAGTGTATATGTGTGTGACCCCATAGGCTCACATATGTCTAGCCATATAATTAGTCATTATGACAAGAGCATACTCCAACAGCTCCCACTTGCGACGTCATAATAATCAAGTAATTATACAAGCAATGGTTAGCGTCTAGCAACACGCCAATGCCCCTAGAAATATGTGAGGTTAGTTTCTTAAATGTCTCATATAAGATGGTTTATATGTCATCTATCATTTAGTTTCAGATACCGTGTTGAACATTAGACATGGATCAAAAGTCATTCTAAAAGTTCAACTATTATGTTTCTCGATATAGATATTGAACAAGATTACCAAGTGGATTTAAGATTCATCATAATCCCAGTTGGGTACGGCCATACAAACATCTGTTCAAATCATCGAGGGGCCCAATAGTATCTAACTCCAAAGCTAGTGGAGGAACAAATCCCATTTTGACTACACGTGTCATTCACATGCTTCATATCACTCCTGAAAATGGCCTTTATAACTACCTTATTCAGGATAGCGTTTAACCATATCAAGGAATGAAATTCCACACATGCAAGACCTGCTTGCATCTCAAGTCTGAGGATTTGAGACATAACCTCTTGCGAGATTCACTATTGACGACGATCCATGTAGTGAATTCTCGTAGGTTGGGTCAATCCAATGTTCATCACAATGAACAACATGTGAGTTTGGCAAATGAATCACCAACACGCTCACATTTTCCTTAATTTGATGATACTCCCGTATCGTCAACCGACAATGGATAATTTTAGAATAAATAAATTATTCATGGATTAAACATGCAAATATAGAACACAGTTGATATAAAATGAAAACGATCATAACCATTACATCAATTCATTGCAAATACAAACCGTTTAACGTTCTAATTATTCAAATACTAAAAATACAGATCTACATGAGACTACTAGCTGGTCTAAGTCCAATGCTCCTAGCATGTTCGACATGTTTGGCACAAGGCATTGGTTTAGTAAAAGGATCAGCTATGTTGTCATCTGTGTGAACTTTGAGAAGACGAATATCACCACTTTCGATTACTTCTCGAATGTAGTGAACTTTCCGACGAAAATGTTTGGCACCCTTTTGAACACCTGGTTCATTGGCTATGATAATGGCACCTGTATTGTCACAGTACATATCCATAGGTCGTTCATTGCTGGGGACAACGCCAAGCCCAGAAATGAATTTACGTATCCAAATCGCCTCCATAGCAGCTTCAGAAGCAGCAATGTATTCAGCTTCTGTAGAGGACATCGCGATAGTGCTTTGTTTGGCACTCTTCCAGTCAACAGCACCTCCGTTCATGATGAAAACATATCCCGTTTGGGATTTGGTGTCATCACGATCCGTCTCCCAGCCTGCATCAGTGTAACAAGTAACACCGAGCTCACGCTTGACATCACCACCATAAACAAGAAACATATCCTTAGTATTTCGTAGATACTTTAATATGTTCTTAACAGCAGTCCAGTGACATTCTCCTGGATCCTGTTGAAATCTACTCGTTAGGTTCTGAGAGAACGCTATATCAGGTCTAGTGCAACTAACCGCATACGGGATTCCCTTCATCCTCTTCACCTCATCAGGTGTGGAGGGTCCTTGAGCTTTACTCAATACTGTATTTGGTTGCATTGGAAGATTTCCACGTTTGGAATCTTGCATCCTAAATCGCTTCAGGATTTTGTCAATGTATGCACTTTGACATAAGCCGATTAATCGTTTTGATCTATCACGATAGATTTTGACTCCAAGTATGTACGCGGCTTCTCCTAGATCTTTCATGGCAAAGCAATTTCCAAGCCAGGATTTTACATCTTGTAGCATTGGAATGTTGTTTCCCATGAGCAATATGTCATCGACATATAAGATTAGGAACACGACTATACTTCCACTAGTTTTCATGTATACACATGGCTCATCGAGATTTTGAGTGAAACCAATCTTCTTGATTTCATCGTCAAATCTCTTATTCCAACTTCTAGATGCTTGCTTTAATCCATAAATGGATCTTTGAAGCTTGCATACTTTAGTTGGATGTTTAGGATTCACGAAGCCCTCGGGTTGCACCATATAAACATCTTCGTTCAGGTGGCCGTTCAAGAAAGCTGTCTTGACATCCATTTGCCAAATCTCATAGTCATAGTACGTTGCTATGGCTATAAGAATCCTAATAGCTTTTACGTCTGCAACAGGCGAGAAGGTTTCTTCATAGTCAACCCCGTAGGTTTGAGTGAAACCTTTTGCTACTAGACGAGCTTTATAGGTGTGTACTTTTCCATCCATGTCGGTCTTCTTTTTGAAGAGCCACTTGCTCCCAATGGTTTTAGCGTTAGGAGGTAGGTCAACTTCGACCCAGACATCGTTGTCTTTCATGGATTTCATCTCCGCATTCATAGCTTCGATCCATTTATCGTGTTCAGGACTCGATAATGCATCTCGATAGTTAGCGGGTTCACCATGATCCCCTAACTTATGTTCCTCAGCATCGACATAGAAACCATATCTCTCAGGTGCTTGAGGTATCCTTGCGGATCTACGAATGGGAGCAACATCTTGATGAGGTTCAACATTTTCATGTTCAATCTCATTTTGATGCTCACTAGTGTTACCAGAAGGTTGTGCATCTTCCTCTTGAATTTCATCAAGGTCTACATTGCTCCCACTTGCTTCTTGTGAAATGAGACGGTTCTCAAGAAACTCAGCATTCCGGGCAACAAATATTTTGTTCTCGGGTGGGTAGTAGAAATAGTAACCCATCGTTTCCTTTGGGTATCCTACAAAGATACACTTGATAGCTCTGGGCTCAAGTTTGTCAGGTGTGTCTCGTTTCACGAGAGCCTCACAACCCCAGACTCTCAAGTACGACAATTTAGGGACCTTCCCATGCCATATTTCGTATGGTGTCTTGTCTACCTTCTTGGTTGGAACCATATTGAGAATGCGTGCAGCAGACTCTAGAGCATAACCCCAAAAGGACATTGGCAATGTTGTTAGACTCATCATGGATCGAACCATGTCTAGCAAGGTTCGATTTCTCCTTTCAGATACACCATTATGTTGTGGTGTATATGGAGGAGTGAATTGTGAGACAATCCCACACCTTTTTAGATGATCTAAAAACTCTAGACTCATATATTCACCTCCTCGATCTGATCGAAGAGCTTTTATGGTCTTGCCTAGTTGATTTTCCACTTCATTTTGAAAAACTTTGAACATTTCAAAAGCTTCATGTTTATGTTTAATCAAGTAAACATAACCATAACGACTGAAATCATCAGTAAAAGTAATGAAGTAGTTAGCTCCTTCCCTTGACGTTGTTCTAAATGGGCCACATACGTCAGTATGTATGAGTCCAAGTAGATCTTTAGCTCTTTCTCCTACATGGGAGAAGGGCTTTCGTGCCATTTTACCAGATATACAAGAAATGCATTTATCAAACGACTCAGGGTCGGTTGACTCTAAAAGCCCATCGTGTTGCAGCTTTGTAATGCGTTTCTTGTTTATGTGACAAAGACGACAATGCCATAGGTAAGTGGAATCTAAATTATGTTTAGATTTCTTATTGCTAACATTATATATAGAACTATCGTTTGAAATAGAATCACGCATATCAATTTCAAAAATACCATCACGAGGAATAGCATTAAAATAAAAAATATTATCCTTAGAAACTGAAATGCCAAAATCCGTAAATGTATGAATGAAACCATCATCCTTCAAACGAGAAAGTGAAACAACACCTCTAGTAATAGTAGGTGCAAAATGGCAATTATTTAAAACAATAACTAAACCATTAGGGAGGATGAGATCAAAGCTCCCTATTGCTTCGACAGTTGCACGGTTGCCATTACCAATGTACAGGTTCAAAGCTCCATGCTTCAACTTTCTGCTTCCCCTAAGCCCCTGCACATTATTACAAATGTGAGTGCCACAACCAGTATCATATACCCATGATTTGTTAGGAAAAGTATAGAGTTCTATAGTGAAGATACCTGATGTGCTAGCTGCGCTAGCTTTGTTCTTCTTCAACTCTTCCAGGTAGGTCGGACAGTTCCGCCTCCAGTGCCCCTTCTTTCCACAATGGTGACAAAGGGTGTCCTTAGCCGGGTGCTCCTTCTTAGCAGGTGGGGGGATCTTAGGTTGGGGGGCATAAGCAAGCTTATACTTGCCCTTCACTTGTCCCTTGCCTTTTGCCTTCGGCTTCTTCTTCTGGATTCGTCCTTCCTTTATAGCTAGGACCATAGGAGCCTTCTTGGGCATTCCTTTCTCTGCAAGTTTCAGCATGTTATGCAGCTCAGGAATGGTCTTGCCCATGCTGTGCATGTTGTAGTTTTGCACAAACTGATCATAATCCTTTGACAGTGAGGTAAGTATCAAGCTCACTCCAAGGATCTGAGGCATGGGGTATCCAAGACGCTCCATTTGGTCAAGGTAGCCCTTCATTTTCATGACGTAGCTACTGACCGTTTGGCCCTCCTCCTGCTTGCACGCATGAAAAGCTTTGACAGTGTCAAACAATTCTTGCTCAGCTTGCTGCTCGAACATAGTTTTCAGTTCGGTCAGCATGTCAAATGCTGCAAGGTTCTCTAAGTTCTTTTGGAGCTCAGGGATCATGCTTGCAAGCATAAGACAAGCAACCTCTTGCTGCTCATTAACCCTACGAGTGTAGGCGGTACGAACAGCAGCGGAGGCATTAGCAGGGGGTGCTTCAGGTAAAGGTTCTTCCAGATGGTAAAACTTTTGTTCAGCCCTGAGGACAATCCTCAGGTTGCGATACCAGTCCAAAAAGTTATTACCATTCAATTTTTCTTTTTCAAGAATTGATCTGATGTACGAGTTGTTTATGGTATGATTAGGAGTTGTCATCTACAAAACAAACAAAGTTCAAATTTTAGTAAGTTTCAATAATTAATCCTTTTTAAAATTAACTACCCAAGTTTAAGCATATTAAAACAATTAATTTTACGAAAAGGCTAAGATCCTCATTGAGGTTCGACCATTAATGCAGTTGATCTACTAGAAATGGTGGATTCAATAGGTAGGTAACGTCGACCAATTGCATTACATGTGCAACTCTTAGATCTTTATGGGACTCATGGCACTAGTGAACAAGCAACTAGTGTCAAGCTGGCATGTTTAGTCCCATCTTTGCCTCGGGTAAGGGTCTGACCACACTACTCGATTAAGTCATCCAATTTGAAAACTGTGAGAATAATCCTAGGTCTGACCATGGAAAATAGTCACCTTGGGTTACAATTCAACCTAAGTCTGACCAGATGCTAAAAGGTAATTGCAAGTGTTCTCATAATTGGACGGCATGACTTAAATTTTTGACGGGTAAATTATTTTGATGTGAATCAAAAACGTGTACGAAAGAAGCATGCATTCATTCTTCGTAGCACAAGTTAAAAACTTTTTTAACTTAAGTCTAATCATTGTTTTAATTTATGTGTGTCAAGTTGTCCATTTTCAAGACTAATATATATCCTAAGTGGATTATTAAGTATGGACAATACAATAAATCAATAAATAAACAATCTTAACTAGTTTAAGTGTTATTTAGAAAACAATGATTTTTAAGTTTCAAATCATATTTAAACTTAGTTAAACTAAATCATAAGACTTAGTTTAAAATGGTTTATGTTTAGTTTCAAGTTTTAAGAAAACATTTTTCGTTTTACATGTAGTCACAACATACATAAAAACAACCAACCAAACATTCACCCACAATATGCAAAGCCTCAACCGATGAAAATCCTATGCTTGGTCTTGTGAGCCATCACAAGAACCAAGAGTCAACTAGGGACATAAATCACAACCACATGGAGGGCTCCCACTTGCTCCAAGACAATCATGAGCAAGTAAAAAGCCCATAATGCACATGAACTTCAGTTTCTGTCAGCCCAGTTTTTCTGTTTTACAAGGCCCAAATGCCCAGGAAGATCACCTCCTCATGATTCGGCCCAGTTGACAAAGTTGTAGCCCTATGTCTTGTGGACCTGCACCAAAAATTTTAGAAAAAAATACCTTACCAATCAGCAGGTAATCACGTTTTCCCAACAGGTGTCCAGCAGCAACTTTCAGTCTACAACTCTTCAATCTTTCGCCATTTGCTTACAAGCTCTTGTTTACAATACATATAAAGTAAAATACAACTAATCTACTTTGTGTCTACTGTAAAATGCCCAAACATTGGCAAAACCAAAATTGAAATACATTACAAAAGTGCCGAAACAATGGCAAAACCCCAAACAAAAAATGCAACCAACAATCACAATCACAACGCACAAGTGGTCTAGGTTTTCATCGGCTTTGCATATGAGCACATAATAATACATTCAAATAAAGATTATTACATGGTGTTGGCTAACTCCATGGACAAGCATGCATGTATTTGCCATGGATAATAAAATAAATAACAAGAAATAAATTGTTAGCCAACGAATCGAAGAAATAATTAACAAGAATTAAAACCCCGAATGGTACGCGTGACAAATGGCCAAAGACTCAAACCCCACTGATGTTAGGACCTTCTTAACACCATTTTACCACAGAAAAATAAGCCTCATAGGCTGATTTGAAATCGGGTTAAAAATCTTCCAAAAAACGCGTTTTTAGGCCATTTTACGGGTACCGATCAAGTAAACAAACAACGTATGCATAACAAATGGCCATAGGATCAAAAAGTCCAGATCTTAAGACCTTATAAAAGTCGACATATTCATAATATATAAGCCCTAGGGGCTGTTTTAAAATCCCACTTTTAAATCCATTAAAAAAAACATGTTTTTAGCCATTTTTATGCATACACGATGATCATATGACAACATATGATGGCTCGTGATACCACTATAGGTGATGTAAACATGAATTAACAATTAATTAATATAAAACGCAGCGGAAGAACATCACCATACAAGGATCCATAGTGCCATATGATCAATCAAATAAATAAACACATAATTTATACCTTTGTAGCGTGATCCGGAAGTCACCACCAATTCCAATAGGTCGAATGGAATAAGAACCACAAGTGACCAAGAGATATCACCTCTATGATATGTCCACACTACACTTCACCGTATGCCAATGGATGCTAGTCCCGTAACCACCGTAACCCTTCTAGTCTTCTTTAAATATGCAAGATGCAAAGAAGAAAAGATTAAAATGAAAACCCTAGGTGGTTTTCACTTTGTTGCCGTGAGATCCAAAAAGGAGAAGAGAGAGGAGCCTTTTATATTTGTTAATATGTCATCTATATTATTAGATAATTAAGAGATAATTATCTACAAAATCAAAGACCAAATCTCCTCCTTAATACTCTCCATGGGCCGGCCATAAGAGGGCTCAAAATGGGTTTCCCATTTTGTTTCTAAGTCCAATAGAATAAGTCCATTACTTATTCATTAGAGGCCCAATAGCAGTTCCTGGTTACTTACGGTTATTTATATATCGTAAATACGATAATCACGATATATAAAATGGCACCTCAGTGTATATGTGTGTGACCCCATAGGCTCACATATGTCTAGCCATATAATTAGTCATTATGACAAGAGCATACTCCAACATAATGATCCTTCGGGATGAATGTTAAAGGTGGTATCCTTCGGGATGAATGTTAAAGGCGGTATCCTTCGGGATGACCAAGTCAATGAATGTTAAAGAATCCTTCGGGATGTGTTAAAGATCCTTCGGGATAAAATGTATGGCCTTCACCGGCAAAGATTGCCTATATCCTTGGCATGTGTAAAAATCCCTTCGGGGAAACTGTTAAAGTAAAGTGGATCCAAGCTAGAAAATGAAAAGTTTAAATAATGAATGAAATGAAAAATGAAAATGAAAGATTGGAAGTTAAAATGTGTAATGAATAGGTGCAAGTGTTATGTCGGAAGTATGTAAGTAGGATGATTTATGGTGTCTTTATTTAAATGAATCGGGACGCCTTTTCATTTAAATAAAGAAGTCGTAAATCACCGAACCATGAGTTTGTATTTCTTGATTTACATCGTTTGGGACGCCTCTCCATGTAAATGAGGAAGTACGAATGAGTGGGCTTATGTGTTCCCGACATGGCATGAGTAGGGTGAAAGGGTAAAAAGGGAGTCTAGGATAATTAGGAGTCATAAGGAGTTAAGATAGGTGGATAGATAACGAGTTTAATGACGACCCTAGGTGGGAAACGTCAAGTGAAGTATAGGACTTAAGTGTTTAAGTATGAGTTGAAACGATTGAAGTTGAAACTATATGCTTGTTGCAATATGAATTGAAGGAAAGTGTGGAGTAATGAATGCTAATAAATGCTAATATGGACTAAAAGCTCTATAAAAATTTGAGGAGAAAAGTAAAGGCGAATATAACGTATAGTAAAATGTCAATGAGTTAGTGGTAAGGGTTGCGATAAAAGTAGAAAGTTAATGAATGGTGGTAAGGGTTGCGATAAAAGTAGAAAGTTAATGAATATTTGACTTATTAAAAGCAAAAAGGGTGTGTAATGTTCAAGTGACACATAGTCCTTGACTAGAAAGTTAAATGGAACTAGTTAGAAAGGTATGTGATAGACGTAGGAATGTTGAATGGCATGCATTCGTGGCTAGGATTATGTATTGAATGACATAATGATTGCGAAGAAATGAAAGAATTGAGAAGTTAAGCTAGAAACGGAATGAGCTAGGGGTATGATGTACGTATAGTAGACTTAGAATTGCAAGATCACTTATATCGTGCAATCAAAAGGGTGATGAAGAATGGAAAGTGCTAAGAATGGAGGTAAGGTGAAACTAAGTTTTGGTTAGAAATAGACGAGAGATTTCGGGGACGAAATCTAAATAAGGGGGATAGAATTGTTAGACCCGTTCCCCGGGTACTTGGACCCCACCCTAGATGAAAATAGATAAGGGCCTTCCGTGATTGGTTAGTCAATAAATGTAAAGTTATAGTCAACCCGATAGTCAAATTATAGTCAAATATGACTAAAATGGTTATGTAAAATATGATGTGTAACTAAAGGGGCCTAGGTTGCCAAGTATTAAACATGTGATTAAGTTAGTTGTGGCTAAAGTAAGAAGAATGGGACTTGAAGGGCTATTATTGCCATTAACCTAAACTTGTACCTAACTAGTTATATCTAGCTAAGTCTAGAGAGATCCACATTATTCTTGTGTGTGGTGAAGGCCGGTTTCTAGTGAGAAGAAAAGGAGGGAAAATAGCTAGGTGATGATCTATGAAGAAGAAAGTAAAGATCAAGTGTCTATAGCCTTACCTTAGTTATGATCATCACAAGTAAGTAATCCATTGTCTTGTTTTAGTAAAGTTATAGATGAGAAGGAAAGTGGGAAATCATCATATGATATGGGTATGATCATATGATGATTTGGTTAGCAAGATGAGTATGTTTTGATGGGTTTTGATAACCCTTGTTTATGTATTTGAGTATTATGTGATTAGGTTTTGATTATGATGGATGATGATGATGATGGAAGACTATGATGATGATGATGATGTTCTTGATGTTATGTAGCTTGGATTAAGGTAAGTAAACCGGTATAATGTAAAGTTATAATGATTTCTATGCATTATGTGTTATGTGGCTAATATATTAAGGTTATGATTGTTAGCATAATGGTAGTTATGTGTAAGAGATTATAAGGTTAGTGGATGTGCTAGTATGAGTGGATTAAGGAAAAGGAAAGGTTAAGACTTAGGTGGTTAAGGTATGTGGTTATGCTTAATATTATTGGATTAATGGTTGTATAATATGTAGTGTGTTGAATGAGGTATAATGTTAAGTTATACCCGTTTTACTTACTAAGCATTTGTGCTTACGGTTTAATGTTTCAATATTTTGTAGGCTAAGGTGCTTAATGTGATGGTGGATAAGGGTAAGAGTTGGGTATGCGAAGTGTAGAAGAATTGGTATGAAAGTAGAGCTAGGTAGAATACCGAGCTCAAGTTAAAGTTGACACCCTCGTGAGTCCATAAATTGTTTGTAACGTGGAGTCAAGTGTGAAATTGTATGTTAAGAGTTGTATAACGATTTGGTAGTCATTTGGCATGTTAAAGTATGTTTTATGTGTTTAGAGTCAAAGTTAAGGGAGTGTTTGGTTAATGTGTAAAAGTACCCATTTTGGGTGGTATACGGGTCAAGTGTGTATTGGAACATGTTTTATATGTTAAAGTAATGATTTTGGTTAAGTTTGAGGTGTTGTGGAAGTCGTAGGTGGCATATGTCATGAAATGGGTCAAAACGGGTTTTTGGTGTAAAACCCGTGATTGTGGATGTACGTCTTCCGAGAGTCAAATGGTAAATGTTTTGGATGGAAATGAGCCCATATATATAGCAATGAAATCTGGAAAGTTTGGTTAGGTTTCGAGTCCGGGAGGTTGGAGTATCGGCCGGGGATTTTGAAAGTCCAAAAACTGGACAGAACCTCCCATCCAATCGGATGGCTGGCGATCCGATCGGATGGAGGCTGCTGTCAGATTTTTTGGCAACTTTCGTATCTTTTAATCTGTAAGTCGTCACGGGTCGTGCCACCTATCGTTTCGAAGGTAATTGAATGTACTTTCATTTAAAAATAGTCTCAAGGGCTAAAAGTTTATAGATTTTTTTAAATGGTCAAAAGAGTAACCAGATGTCCGTAAAAGTTAAGCGTTTCCGCGTAAAAAAGTTTTAATTTTTGGTCTTAGCGGGCATGGGTGTAACAGTTGCAATTCAGCTGAGTAGTAGACTGTTTCTTTAACTGTTAGAGTCCATGTTAAAACTTGTTCTTGAGTCATATATGCCTAGATTAAATGTAAATTCAATGTGAGCAAAATTATGCATACGGAAGAGGATCAAATAAAAAGTGGTTCTCCTTTAAAAAGTCTAAAAAGTCACCAGGGAGTGACATGTATCATTTACTCTTCCTTCTCTTTTCTTTCTCTTTTTCCCTCCAGCTCACAATCTACTTGTTTATAAACTTCAAGATATGATGAACATCATCTTTTATATAAAAGAAATATATATATATATATATATATATATATATATATATATATATATATATATATATATATATATATATATATATATATATATATATATATTACCTTATCGGGATATGGGTATAACACTTCTAGACGAGCACAATCTTCTACCGTTCGCCATACGTTTATTTGGCATTGTTCGTGCAGTTGTTTTTAAATCTTAACAATATATATTTATAATATCACTTTATGCTAGCTATTGTTTTTTTAATTCAATCCGTCTGTTTTTTTTTAATTCGCATCTATACTAACATCAAATCCAAATCCAAGTATACATTTATATTAATTTAAGATGAAACATACAGCTTTTTTCCCCTCCATATACCTATACATAATTATCTCGGCCAAAAAATAGGCACGCCCGCAATGCGGCGACCGTCGCCATTCTCGTATTTATCAATCCGTAAACATGACTAATCTACTAAAAAACTGGTCACCTGATTTTGATAAATCTGTTTGTTAGAAGCTGAAAATTTTACTCATGTAATATGTCCGATTTTCAAGTTAGAACTTCTTTCGCCTTGAATATATACGTGGATTAAGATGACTAGCAGGGTACCCGCGCGTTGCGGCGGCGGGTACCCTGTGATTGAAGTTTTTGACTAACAATGTTTTTCTGTTACTCCCTCCATCCCAAAATATAAGTCCATGTTTGACTTTTCAAAGTCTTTTTTTTTTTTTCTGACTTTAACCGTAATTATTTTTTTTCGTGCTATATGATAATTGATGAAATGTATACCAATGAAAATATATTTAGAACATAAATCCATTTATATATTTTGCATCAAGTATTATATAACACGAAAAAAAAATTACGGTCAAAATCTGAAGAAAAAGTCTATGAAAACTGAAAAGTGGACTTATATTTTGGGACGGAGGGAGTATCATTTATTTACAGTGACAATTGCTTTACATATGACAAAAAGAAAAAATTTGCAGGCATTGGTAAAGTATTGAAGTTCTGATGTAGATGTTGATATAGGCCACTTCCAACTCTTTTATCTTTTCTAATTTTGAAAGCTCGAACATAAAAAACCATGTATTGTGAAGGTAGTTTTGTTAATTTTGGATCCTAAGAACTCTCTCTATATATATATATGAATCTGTTACTTTTTATGTTTCATATGTTTATACTATATGTAAAAAAAAGTTGTATTTCTTAAAAATTATTCATGTAATGTTTTACAAACTTTAGGAAGATAGTGTTTTGAAGCTTGATTTGTTTGTACATTGTGTTTTATTAATTATACATTTTATCAAAGGGGTGTTTTAAATATGATATTAATTACAAATGTTGACCGTCAATATGTGTATGTGTTTATGCATAAATTAATTTTACATATAGCTTAAGAAGTTGTATTTGCTTAAAATCTATATATGGAAGTCTTAAAAAATTGAAAGAGAGATGGTGTTAAATGTTTTATAAGTGGATAGATAATAGACTCATAGTTGGCAAATATAATAAATAAAGTTGTATCTATACTACCTTATAATACATCTTTAACTCTCTCTCATATTAATTTTTTAAGACTATCAAAAATAGATTTTTAAGCAAATACATGTAAAAAGCATAATTTACAAGTATTTGAAGCACAAATAAAATTAAAAAAAAAATACCATTACCACATGCAATTAATACACTATTAAAAACACCTAGGGGTGGCAATTCGGGTCGGGTTCGGGTTGGCGGGTTCGGGTTGTCAGGTTGGCGGGTCAGAAAACCCCAACCCGAACCTGACCCATTTAAATCATCGGGTCAGCTATGTCAACCCTAACCTGTTTACACATTACCCGAACCTGGCCCATTTAACCCATATATATACTTGTGTTGGCGGGTTAAATAGGTTACACGGGTTGAAAAGGTTAAACGGGTTTTGGGTTGACCCATTTAACCCGTTTTTGATACAAAAGTTGCCACATTACACGAGTTAAATAGGTTATACGTGTTTAATGGGTTTGTGGGTCGAACCGTTTAACCCATTTAACCCGTATAATAAAATATAAATAATTTTTTATTTAAGAAAATATCTTAAACGGGTTGGCGGGTCGACCCACTTAATTTATTCACAACCCGACCTAACATGTTTAATAAACGGGTTAGATGGGTCGACCCAAACCCGACCCGAAATCTATTTAGACTCAACTCGAACCTGCTAATTTTCGTGTCGGTTTCAGGTCAGGTTTCTATAGGTGATGATAGATATAAATAACATATTATAAATAAATAATTGTAGCGGAAGATCACCTATTAACGGATCCATATATGATCAATCAATAATAAATATAATGATTATATACCTTTGTAGCGTGATCACGGATTCACCAACACACCAATACCCACGAAATGGAATGAGAAACCTTAAGAGATCAATAAAGTCAATCTCTTCTATGTGCGAAACACACTACACGTCCTTGATCACCAACCGATGCTAGTCTTGACCCCGTAACAATGATTCTAGCTTCAACCTCCAATAGATTAAGCAAGAATAAGATCAAAACCACAAACCCTAATGGGTGTTGTGTTTGTGCCGTAGGTTTTGGAAGAGGGAGAGGGGGAGAGAAAAACGGTAAGTGGTTAATGTGATACATACTCCTTAATGACCAAATCAATGAGTAGTTATCAACATATAAGTTACACTTAGCCCCTTGCTTTTCCTCCTCTTGTTCTTTTCATACCTAGGCCGGCCATGGGCCTAAAAAATGGGCTTGCCCATTTGTTTTGTCCAATCCAATATGCTAAGTACAATCTTAGTAATTAGAGGTCTGCTATTGATCCCTAGTTACGTAGTCGTTTATATATTGTAAATACTATAAATACAATCTATAAAATGGTGTCTCTGTGTATAAGTGTGTGACCCCATAGGCTCACATATATCTAGCCATATAATTATTTATTATGACACAAGCATACTCCAACAGCTTCCACTTGCGACGTCATAATAATAAAGTAATTATACAAGCAAAGGTTAGCGTCTAGCAACATGCCAATGCCCCTAGAAATGTGTGAGGATAGTTTCTTAAACGTCTCATTTAAATGGTTTATATGTCATCCATCCTTTTGTTACAGATACCAGGTTGAACATTAGACATGGATCAAATGTCATTCTAATAGTTCAAGTGTTTAATCTATACAGTGTCTTCATGTTTTAATGATGTCAAACATGTAACTTGTAATACATAACATAAAGTGCACAAGTTACTCGTTTACACAAATCATCAATGTCGGAACGCATCAACATCTCTCGACGGCTCAAGTCTACATCACTTAAAGTATGAACAAACTCTATACCAATTTTGTTAAGTGATCAAAGAAAATATTTTTGTCCTTAAAACTCACATTTTTATAAATATGACAACATTTTACAAACATAAATTAGACAAATTATTTTTTTATTTATAAAGAAATGTTTTAAATAAAAATAAATTTGAATTTGAAATTTGAATTTCAAATTCCCAACAGCTATTTTTCCCGCACAAATCAGTTAAATTTTCACCTGATAACATTTCAGCACTAAAGGACAAAATCTACCGAGAAGGTCTCTTAAATAAGGTGACGGTCCCTTATATATAAGGGACCGTCCAAGGTTTAAGCGAACGTACCCCGCTCCTCGAGCTGCCTATAAATACTAGCCCATTTTCATTAGATTTTCTCAATCTTCTTGGCACAAAAATTTTCTGTTCTTTCCTTCTTCTTCTTTGAACACTATAACTCTTTGGTATGTGTTTATAAGTGATCCTGTCATCCTCTATCTCAAGAACAAGAGAAAAACACTCGAAGTCGTCAAGAATCAAAATGTTATAATGTAGTCCACACACACGTAACTTGTGTTACGATTCTCTTCTTCCTCCAAACTCTTTCTTTTGTACATTAGTGTATGCGACTTGTGTGTGAGTCGTGATTAGGTGTGTAAGTGTTAATCCGGACAAAGTGTAAGTTCGTGGGTGATTGTGTAGATTAGGATGGTGTGTACGTCCGTAGGTAATTGTGTGTAGATTAGGAAGGTGTGTACGTCTGTGGGTGTCTGTGTGTAGATTAGGACGGTGTGTACGTCCGTGTGTAGATTAGGACCGGGTGAAGGTCCGTGAAGACTTGTATTGGGTGATGATTCAAGTGGACGGGGTGATCGTCCGTGTGAAGATTTGGACGGGGTGATCGTCCGTGTGAAGACTTGGATTGTGTGTAAATCCAAGTGGACAAGAGTGCTTGTTCGTGTAGCCACGTGGGCTTTTGTGTAGATTGGTTCTAGCTAGGATTAGGACTCGACATTCCGCTTAGTGTCGTAAATTGGTGTAAGCGTTGGTGTATGGTTTGTTCCGCCATAATGGAGCTTGTTGACTAGTGAAGTAACTCTCGAGTTGGGTACTCGGGGAGTGGAGTAGGGCGAAGAGGTGCTTCGTGCCGAACTACTATAAATCATCGTGTCCGGTTTGTGTTTTCTCTTCTCATTTATTTATTTTCTATTCTTGCATTTATTGTTTTATATTTACACTTGCATTAAGGTTGTGTGTGTGTGGCTTGTTACTTGTAGTGTGATCATGCTTGTGACATTAACTAAGAAAACTTAAAAAATGCAAATCATATGAAAACTTCATCACATGTCTTAAATTCGCCACTGACGGCGGTCCCTTAATTAGGCCGGCGGTGCCAAATATATATAGGACCATCCGCACATATTAAGGACTGTCACAGCGTAATTAGAACTAACTCTAATTTATCTTACTTGTTCTGTATGTCGTTCTAGTAAGTTGGATATTAATCTACATAGTTGTTATCAATGTCATAACCACTATTCATGTTTAGTCACGCTTGATCGAAAATTTGATACGAAATATTTTAAATTTTAAACGGAAACGTATTCACCCCTCTCCTCTACGTTTCTACAATTGGTATCAGAGCCACGTCGCTCTAGTTTTCAAAACAAATGGTTTTTAAAATAGAGTACGATCCACGTATCAAATTTCTCATTAAGAAGGATTGAATATGAAAAGTGCTTAGTTGCTAAATTTGTCCTAAAGTGCTTTGCTGCTTAATTCGTACTAATTTTTTTGGTTAAATGTACTTCGTATAGTAGCTTGAAGGAAATGAATTTATACACGAGAAACGTGTTTTTGTTTACTAGTGACGGTCCCAAATATATGGACGGTCCCTTAAATATTTATGGGACCGCTAGCATTTAAGGGACCTTCACCAGAATAGTGTCAATTTTGAAAATTCATATAAAATCAACCGTAAGTCCGTATGAGTCGTGCCACCTGCCATGTTAAAGGTAATTTTGTCTACTTTCATTTAAAAATACTTTCAAGTATTGATTACAAACTCAATTAAATCATAAATGCAAAATACAACTTAGTGGTCAAAACCTTGTCTTACGTCTTAACATAAAACTTGTATTTTACTCTTTCTTTCGAGTCAGACATCTCTAGTAAATGAATCTTTGAAAAATGGTGTCTTTATCTTTTCAAAGTATTGATCTAAATTATTTTTTGAAATGGGGAGGAAAATTCTTTTCGAAACAAAATCAAGCAAGTATACATTTTTTTATCTAACATACAAAATGATTACGAATATCTTTATGTATGTTATGCTAAATTTTTATTGCATTGGGCATAGATTACCTTACTTGCTTATGTGTTTTTGATTGCTTGCTTATCTTAAAATATTTTAGTAACTCACTTAGTTATGTAGACTAAGTTGATTAATCATGTTTGTCGAAAACAATTGTCTTACAAAATTATCTCTCCAAAGGTTCAAGTGTTAAAATATGACACCTTAAAATATTTAACACTTCATCAACATGATTTCTAAAACATTACATGCACTTATCTTCATTGGCCATAGGTTGTCAAATCATGAAAAATGTTTATAATAATACATTAGTATTTAAGTAACAGAAAATTTATTTTTGAACCTTGCATGCATTTGAACATACACTAATTGTTTCAAACATGTAGTCATAAACTATTTTTACATAAGTTTTGTATTGTATAAAAATGGTTAGTATACTTATAAAATGTCAAAAACTATGCACATTATACGTATTTTTTTTGAACAGTCAACGGGACGGCTAGCCCTTGGGTCCTGCAGTGACATCCAATATGGGCAGTATGCAAAGGCTCAAGGCGCACTAGCGACCGATGACGTCTGGGAACCACGGGGGAGGGAAAACTCCCAATCAAGCAGCCCGTAGGCACTACACTTAATTGGGAGAAAACCTTGCCTCCTCCAAGATTCGAACCCGCATCAACGAGTCCAAACCCCTTCATTGGGGGACTTGGGTACCATCTGCGTAATAATAAATAGTTTTCGCACACAAAAATTGTTAGACCCGTATCCCGGGTGTTGGGACCCAACCCTAGATGAAAGTGGATAAAGACCTCATGTGATTGGCCAGTCAACATTCGTTGCGTAATGGTCAAACCCGATATTCAAAATATGACTAAAGTGGTTATGTAAAATATGATGTATAACTAAAGGGGCCTAAGTTGCTATTGTGGTAAGTATGTTATAAGTTAGTTGTGGCCAAATTATAAGGAATGGAACTTGAGGGGCCATTCTTGCCTTTGACCCAAACTTGTGCCTAACTAGTTATATCTAGCTAAGTCTAGAGAAATCCAGGGAAGTCTTGGGTCTTTGGGAAGGCCGACTCTGTAGGAAGGAAAGGGAGGGAAAATGATTGTCTTGATGGCTTAGAAAAAAGATGATCAAGTCTTGAAGTTTATGATCTTCCTTAGCTATGATCCTCCACAAGTAAGTATCTATGTTCTTTTGTTAACGAGGTGATAGATTAAGAGTTAAGTGGGTTTTTATCATATGATCAAGATATGATCATATGATGATGTAGAAAGTAAGATGATTATGTTTAATGGGTTTTGATAACCCTTGTTATGTTATTTATTGTTATGTTGTTAGGTTGTGGTTATGACCGACGATGATGATGATGATCATTGTGATGATGATGATGTTCTTGATATGTTTAGCTTGGATTAAGGTTTTGGTTATGCGAGATTTAAGGTAATATGTGTTTAGGAGCTTAGGTAGAATACCGGGCTCATGTGTAAGTTTGTACCCCCGTTGGTCTTTTATGAGTTGGTAAAGTGTAGCCGTATGGCAAGTTGTATGTTAAGGTCGCTCACACGATTTGGTAGTCAAATGGTGTGTCAAAGTGTAGTTTATGTGTTTATGGTTCAAGTTAAAGGGGCGTTTGGTTTGAGTGTAAACGTACCCATTTTGAGTAGTAAACGGGTCAAGTGTTATTGAAACATGTTTGATATGTTAAATGAATGATTTTTGGAAAGTTTGGTGTAAAACGAAAGTGGTATAAGTGGTTTGTTGTGAAAATGGGTCAAAACGGGTTATTTTGCATAACCCGTCTCATTTGTAAAGTACCCCTTCGGAGTGTCGTAAGATAAATGTTTTTGCTTGAAAATGAGCCCATTCATATACCAAATAAATCTGGAAAGTTTGGTTGAGTTTCGAGTTCGGGAGGTCGGGTTTCCGGCCGGGGATTTTGAAAGTGATTTCGGGACAGCAGGCTGTCCAGATTTTCTGGGCAGATTGTGCAGATTTTTGGCAGTTTTCAAAAATTCATATCTTTTAATCTGTAAATCGTCATGGGTCGCGCCACCTATCGTTTCGAAGGTAATTGAGTCTACTTTCATCTAAAAATAGTCTCAAGTCCTGAATGTGTATGCATTTCTGTCAGATTGTAAAAGAGTACAGCGGGTCAGTTTTGGTTCATGCGTTTCCGCGTAAAAAGTCAAAGTTTTTGAAGTAAGCGGGCACGGGGTGTTACAACTTGGTATCAGAGCATCGGCTTAAGTGAATTAGGTTTCCTTTAGGGTTGCCTAGTCTTAAACCACTCGTAGAAGCGTTAGACGTAAGTGTTAGTCGTGCGAAAATTAATTTCTATGTGTTAGACGGATTATGTTTTATGTTAGTTGAGCCTATTGATGATAGGTGATGTATGCTTGTGATAGCGTTGTTGTGTTTGAGATACAAGTCCATGGGGACTTGAGATGTTTAGATGATTAGTTGACCGCGCACCTCGGTTGGTGCCGGTGATTTGTATTGCAATTATGTGATTTTATAATCGAGTTATAGTAATAGAATGCGAGTAGCCATGCTAAGCGGTGTTAGAGACGGGTTAGTAAGTGAACTAAGGTTTATGATGCCTTAGTTATGAGGTTGGCTATTGCTTGCGGCTAGTTAGAATGTTGAAGCTTAGACATAGATTGATTATGCGATATGATGTATGATGCCATAGACTTCATGTTTTGATTATATTATGAATGTTTTAACACTTGTTGGATAAGTGTTAAGTGTTATGATATGATTGTTTATGTGATGTTAAGTGTTATCGTTTATGCAATGATAAGTCTATGGTAGTTGGTTATATGTGTAAGTTTTATGTAGTATGCTTGAGAGCATGATGTATAGAAGTGTATGAGTTGAGGTAGATGCATTGGAATGCATAATATATGATGACTTAGTGTTGAAAGGAAGTTGAAAGAATACTTTGACATGTGAAATAAGAAAAAAGTAAGTATGGTAAGTGTTGGATAAAGCATAAATGCTTTGAAAGCGTGATATAAAGTAAGGTATGAATATTGAAGTATGTTTGTAGTTGGTTGATTAGAAATACAAGATTGTTATGATAATGAATAGATGCTTGAAGGCATGAAATCTTTATATGAATAACTAAAATGAGAAAGTTAAAGTGTATAGTTAAAACGTGATGAGATCATGTTTCATATAAAACATGCATGATAAGTAAAATGTGTTAGTAATATATGGTAAAGCATGATGACTAAAAGTGATGAATGAGATATAGATTGCGCTAGAAGTCATAAGTGACTTGAAGTGTACTAGAAAGAAATGTAAAACATGAATATAACCATGTTAGTATATATTTGGAATGTGTATGATGAGATTGCGAAAGTGTTATAGAATAAACCTATGTAAGGTTTATATGCGTGAAAGTTGAATAGACTAAATGAAGTGATAGTATGAGTTGAAAATATGGTCAACAAGGGTTGACAGGTATAGTAAAAGTGTGTTGTAAGAACACGTTGAGATGTGTAAGTTGTAATGGATAAACATTATATTTAAATTGTTTAAATAAAGATGGCACATAGTTAGTATATGAGTCAACTTGGGGTTGACGGATGAAAGGTAAGTTGCATTGTGAGAATGCAAATTTAATAAATGGGCAAGTGTTATATAGAAACTTGTCTAGATGATAGTAAGCGTGATTGTAACACCCCGACCCTACAAGGGTAGAGATGTCACAATAATGGTGACATATCAGAAACATACACAAGCATACATCTTCAATAATACAAAGGAATCCAAAGGTTACAAGAAATTACAAGGAAATACAAATTTACAAAGGAACAAATACTAAGTCTGAAATATAAATTCTTCTAGTCATCTCTATAACAAAATATCTATCACAGTGTAGTCTTCTAAGTCCAATGGTACTCTCCACTCATACCCAGCTTCCTACTAAAACCTGCCGCAGGAAAAGAAATGCGGCTGAGCTACGAGAGCTCAGTGAACAGATATAACGGTAACAAAGCAATAATAAAGAATAGTACAGAGTATCAAAAATATAGGTCATGCAGACATAATCAGAGTTAAAGGGTAAATAAAGGAGTAAGGATAAAGGGATAGGGAATCATAAATAGGTAAAGGTAAAGGGAAACAGTGCAAGGTATAACACGGGACAAAGTAAGTAAATGTATATGGTAAAGGGAAAACAGTAATCCACCACGAGCCCAAAAACAGAAGTATCATAACCATGTAACCATATCAGTAATCCAGAGGGGATGCCTCTCAAGTAACCAGATAATATGAGGGGTGTCCTCATGTATCAAATATATATGGAGTAGCTAGCTCCCAGAGGTTGTGAAAGACGTGTATCGCACACACCATCAGTCACCAGAGATATATATATAACCAGTAAATACTAACAGATAACAGAGACAGAACAAATCTAGGATGCATCCATACGCCCCAGTAGGCCAGAATCTTCTCCTACATAACAATAAAATCAGGGACGGGATAGGTCATCTCTCTCCTACCCTAGAGTCAAGTCATCGGTGCATCAATGACAAGGACATGAACACCTCATGCCTAGTGAGTTGGCTCGGGTATCAAACCGTGGTCAGGGTCAAGTATCAAGTATCAGGTCAAAATCAGAGTGTCATATCAGAGGGTTCAGATTATAAGGTCCATGTCAGAGGTTACAGAGTGTATATCAGAGGTTCAGAAATCAGATGGGTTTATATCAGAGTTTATAACAATGTTCAAGTCCAGGTTCAGAAATAGTGTATCAGATTAATGCTTATATCAAAGTTCAAATTAAGTTTCAAATAAGAGTTTATAACCAGGTTTATAATAAGGTTCAAATCAAGGTTCAATAGGTCATATCCAAGGTTCATAATCAAAAAGGTTTATAGGTTCATAGAAAAGATTTTAATTCAAAGGTTTCATATTAAACTTGTATTAAAATAATCTTCCAGTGACTTTCATAGAATGATGTTTAGTAAAACCCTTTTTATAAAGAAAGTCTTAAAAAGGAATTTTCATAAAACCTTAGTACAATTTCATTTAGACGAGATATAATATCGTGTTCAACAATACCGTTTTAAAATAGTTTTTCTCAAACATTTTCAGATATAATTAAGAAAGGTTTTCCAATTTCAGTCATAATATCAAAAGGACTTCAAGTATCCAAGGGTTGAGTATTCATGTCACAGGGTGATGAACGAAATATATCAAGTATCAAGTGAGCAGAACAGGGTTCAATATATCGGAGAACTCAGGGTCAGATATCATATCAGAAAGGTTCATATCAAGTTGGTTTATATCAGGAATTTATAACAAAGGGGATCATAGCAATGGCATCAATACTGTAGGATATACCCATCTTGATTGTGTGGATGATTCGGGTGGTCTTGGGTTATGGAAGATTAGATCCATGGTGGAAGAACTAGAGAGATGAAGTTAGAGAGAGAGAGAGTTGGGAGAAACTTGTATCAATTAGATTAGTGTGTGTAAATTGTGACAAGAGTTCCAACCCTTCCCAAGTGTGGGAAGGGGTTTATATACTAACTAATATTGGTGCCCCTAGTGGGCTGTGGAGTGAGCTGACAGTGGGGAAAGCCCTGACCCACTCCACAAATATAAATACGACTAATCTAATAATACTAATACTAATATTGCTAAGCTAATATAAATAAGCCTACGAGCTATGTAGAGGCTAAATAGATGCTCGGGGTGACCGAACCTTCATCTGAATATTTATATTTCTAACAATCTCCCCCTAAGGGAGGTCACCCCGGAAATAATAATTAGAATTCTAGCATTCTGTCTTCTGAACTTGACGTCATAGCTCGTAGTCTTTGATTCTTCAATGTCTTTAGTCTTTGTGCCTTCAGCAGTAATGATTTGATGACTGATTGATTGTTTTGGATGATCTTTGAGTATTCTTCGACTTTATCATCCAACATTTGTTTCCAAGTCATCTTTCAGCAGTATGTTTCCATGTGATGTGTAAATCTTTGAGCCGACATGCTCACACTATTTGGTGTCATGATCTTTAGCATCAGAGTTTGCAGAAGCCGTGTTAAAGGTCTTTTTGGTTGATCATGACTTTGTTGAGTTACAATGATGATGTAGTGTGAGCATGTGGTGCTGGATTGGCATCTTTTCTGTAATCTGCTACAACCGCAATCAGCTGCAACAGCAATCAGCTACAATCGCCAGATGTTCCTGCATACGACAGTTAGCAATAAAACGTCCGGTACTTACAGGTTCGGACTTTGAGATTGTTAACAGCATAGTGTGAAAACTCTCTCTAATCCTTACCAAGACCGTTCCTAATCGAAAACCCACAGAGGGTTTTTTAAGATCGAACCGTAGCACATCAACGATTAGGTGAGTCGCTGGAGATCACTCCACGACTGTAGACCGTTTGAGACTGCCGCGACCACTAAGCGTAATCCATAAAGAATTACCGAAGTGACCTGCTTTCAGGGCTGCTTGATGTTGACCCTGGCAGGAATTTCCATTCAATCATTGAGAATTACATTAGTAGATTCTCTCATAAATGTTCTGGCAGATTGCTAAGATCTGCGTAGGACTCATAAGTTTACAACTGGTGTCCTTAATGTTGAACAACCAATGTAGAAGTAATTCGTGTCCCTATGAGATCTTATTATGCATCTCGTGGTTCTAGACTCAATTGTGCGTTTTGATTTGGTGATCGGAGGCTGGAGAGGACTGCCACCTTTTCAATATCATCTAACTCGGAGTGAGAGAGATGATAGAAATGTATTGTTCTCCGTGACAAGTGAAACAAGAGTCCTTTGAGGGACCTTGAGTGGCTAGGGAGGGTTGTGCAGCGTATCACTGGGTCCATGATGCTTTGTCTTCAATGCCAGCAATCAACTAAGTGATTCTGACAGCATATGTATTGACCCGGTTTCTGCCTAAGTTGTAAGGAGGGCTATTTCTTTTCACCCTTTATCTTTACAATTCTTTTTCATTCTTCAACCCCTTCAGTGCTTACCGAGACTTCATAACTAACACCTTGTTGGGTTTATTCCAGTGTTAGCTCCATCTCAGTCGGCACTCTTCCCTTATACACATTTCTCCTTTTTAATCATACCTAAGGACTTCTACACTAACCAGTGGATTGTCCCTGGGTAGATCCCTCCGGCTCTGGCGGGATCGTGGGAACTTGAACCTAACCTAACCATCCTTATAACTCCATACATTCATTAAAATGGTCGGTCTTTGGTGTACTTCCACGATTGCCATAAACCAAATCTTTGAAAAATCTCTCAAAGTGTTCATGAATCTGAAACACATTTTTGCAAACACTTGAGAGTTTTATATTTTTCAAATGCTCCCCGTCAACATGTGCTCGAATAATTGTTTTATAAATTTGCACATGTCAGTTGAAGCTCGCACTTTTGAATTGATCCACTTTCTGTGAACATGACCGATTCGAGACACGTTTACATCACTAGTTAGACTAGCTTGAAATTATTACCCGGCCTGGTCAAGTCCACAGAAAGTTTCTCGAAATGGTACACTCTACTCAGATACGTCTTTTTCGAGACACGCTTACATCACTGGTTAGACCAGCTTGAAATTATTACCCGGCCAAGATGTATCCTTTCGATTGATGACAATTCAAGTTTCGTCAATTCATTGGTGAAGTCTGAGTCACGATCTCATGCGATGCCAAATCCTTTTTGTCCAATCGCTCCCCCTCAATATGTGCATCGATATACGAAAGAGTTTAGCACATATGGGAGAGCCTAACATTTAAGTCCAAAACCTCACATTTTCATCAGGTTTCATATTTAAATCACATTCTCTCCTCCGATCAAAATTTTCAAACCTTTTGAGATTTGTGATCCCAATTGATTTAAATAATTTAGAAAACATGGGAGAAAATGTGGTCAGGTTTAACATGTTCTGATGATGAAACATACTTTGCTCCCCCTTAATCTAAGAGGGAGATTCACTGCTCATTTTGCACAAATTGATTATTATGACACATATGATATTGACCTTTTTGCGCAGATGATGTAATCACCCGCTTTTCTGAGTGAATCAGTCAACATCAATTATCCATCCACCAACAAATCTTTCGCAAATTTCGTTGATCCCCACTTGGCGAGACCAAAATAGATGAATGGTGGTGGCGGTGGTGAAAGTGTTGTTGTTGTTGTTGTTGCCGACGTTGTTGTTGAGGTGAATTTCGAGCCAATCAATAGAGTTTGATCGTCTGATCAAATGGTTAGAATGGGAACTGGCACATTCATTTTGGCTATGGAATCTGCATAAGAATATCAACACAGATATACATACATACAAATACACTATTCCTTAACAGCTACCCTTCAGCAGCTTGCCACATTATAATACCAAGTTCATCTTATAATCAAACCACAATCAGGAAATACGTCAAACCACTATCTATCATGAAGAGCAATTAGCAATCATGAACATGGCAATTCACACAGATTTCAATATTCAATTCAGGATCTTAGGAACATGATTCAAACATGTTAGCTATATACCTAAGCGAATCCTGAGAACATATGCACAATATCAACAACAATTAAGCAGCAATCGACTAACAAGAATCAAACAACATTTGAAACTCATTCATTCAGATCATACAAATGTCATAGGAGTATTCAAGAACATCAAACACAACTGGTTTTCTTACTTCTTTTAGGTTTTGAGTCTTAAAGTATTTAGGGGATTAAACGAGGATACCATAGTAACACAAATGAACCTTCTAGATATATAAAGCTAGGAAACTATAAGCAAATTGCACATAATGTCCTAAACTTTCTAGCAACTATCACATTTGGCCATTTGATATAAAATTTTAGCAAGATCCTCTTCAACTAATACCCCATTAACTACAAAACCATTTCTACCAAGTATGAGTTAACCAAGAAACCCGTTTGATGATATAAAATTTGAATTCACTCTCCCCCTCAATCAATGACTCGTATTCTAGTTAAAGATTTGTAGTCGTTGATTGAGTGACAAATTTTATGCATAATCCAAGTTTAAAAGAATTTCAAGCAACACATAATCACCAAGTGTCTCACAAATAATTTTCAGAAGAATCATAGAATGAAAACTATTTGCATACAAAGAAGATTTCTCTTCTTTTTCAAGAAATGATGCACTGAAACGTACATCAGATCAAAGAAACATGGATATAAAGTAATCCATGCCCAGGTGAACATCACCCAGTTGGAGGAACAGCCGTCTTTTTGGCGACGTGCTTTCCCCATTTTGAAGCGTGGGTTGCTATCTAAAGTAATAGCAAGCCATTTAGACATGTTTTAACCATCCATTTTAACTTCTGCTCGAGCTTCATTTAAAGACCCGTGTCATTATTGAATGACATTTCTAAGTCCGTAAATGTTATCGATAAACAGAAGACATGCCTAGGTGAAACTATTTTTGGTCTTTTCTAATTTTTTAATTTTTATGGTTTTTCTGATTTTACGATTCTCTATTTACAATTAGCAAGATTTCTATATATCTATTTACAAAAAGGTATAAGATATGAAAAAAGAATGTAAGAAGCAAAATATATACAAGGATACGAACCAGAAACCATTACTCCTCAGCATCCTGAATCTTCTCCGCATTCATCACATGACTTGCTGAAGAGCAATGTGAGCACTTTTAATCAGGGATTGATTCTGGCTTTTCACTCTCCCCTAATTAGTGCTCTCCCCCAATCTGACAACCTTTCTGATGAACACCCATAATAGGAAGAAGACTTTGGATGAACGCCCATAATATGAAGAAGTCTTTTGATAACCAAATACATGTCGTCTTTAGTCTTCTAACACCCCGTCCTTGAGTAACGCCGTCAAAAACCTTAGGCATCTTTTCGTTAGTTTAAGTTGAGCCTCAACTGAAATCTAGCTTAACCCCACAACTCATCAAATAAGAACTGTCATGAGGTTAAGCTAAACCACAAATTTAAGCCCAGTAACAACTTGATTTCAGCTTAACCTCACAACTCATCAAACAAGAACTGTCATGAGATTAGGTTAAAATCAAGTTGGACCTAACCTTAAACTACAGAACAACTTGAACCTAACTTAACTCCACAACTCATCAAACAAGAACTGTCATGGGATTAAGTTAAATATCAAGTTGTAAGAAAAGAGCTCAACATTTTTGAATGTAGAGAAGACTGAAGACTCGACCTTCTTCAAGATTGCCCAATGTGGAGGAACAAAATACCAATCATCTTCATCTCACCAAATGCCTTCCAGTAATCTTACATGTAACCCATCAACCCGCAGCGTACACATGAGACGATAACACACAGCAGAGAATGAAGAATAGACTGACGACTCGACCTTCTTCAGTCTTTAGTATAACACCAAAGTAACAAGTTGAACCACTGATCATCTATAGTATGTATCCTCTTGGATATTAAGCCCTGATCACGTGAACCTGTTGTGTGTCCTTGATGTACACATTCTCTCTCCCCTGATGGTTACGATTAATCAGCCCATGAAGTAACAGTGAAACGTAAATACCAAGTTAACAAGTTGAACCACTGATCATCTCTGCGGTTATCAACACCAAAATAACTTCAACTCAGAAGCAGTATAAAGCCCGATCTCGTGAACCTGTTGTGCGTCCTTGGTGTACACATTTCTCTCCCCCATGATGGTTACGATTAATCGGAATCATCATCATGATGTGTACATGTAGCCTAATGACGTATACATGAAGCATTGACTAGAAACCCTTTGTTGCTGATTGTACCAGCCCGTGAGACTATGTAGATTAGCATTCCATGACCATGTTCTTCAACACCTTGATAGACGGAAGAAGTAGTGTTGGAGAAACATGGTTTGCACGACTCCTGAACTGACGTATTCAGGAGTCGTATGACCATTTCTCAATCATCAACCAACATGTAGATTAATATTCACCCTTTCCCCCCCTCAAAAATTGCATATGCCTGTCAACTGCAATTTTTGGTTGAATATGTGAATAAAAATATACTCCAATATGCGCCGATCCACTTGAAGACTGAATAAGCACGGAAAGAGCATGAAACTTGTTGATGAGAATGGCCATAAATAAGAAGATTCCTCTTCTTTTGAAGATAAAGTGCACTCAAGCGTACACTTTTCTTTTCTTTAAAGAACGAGGCCTGAACTGATGTATTCAGACGTCATTATGATGAAGAACGAGGCCTGCACTGATGTGTACAGACGTCATAATGATGAAGAGCGAGGCCTGCACTGAAGTGTACAGACGTCATAACTCTCTCTTTACTACTTCTCTCATCTAACTCCTTACCAACCCCATTATCATTCTATCGGCTTGATGTCGTGACCACTGATGGAGAAAAACCCAATATGATGAACTTTAGACTGAAGTAACATAACCCGAACTTGTGACTTAAACTTGTACTAATGCGAGACAAAGAGCGGTGTAGAGACTTCGTGCAACATTGAATCCCTAAGTACTCTATACTCTTCAACCAACCAACTATCAAGTATAAGATGTACATCACCTCTTGGATATCCACAACTTCGTGTGACACTGAGCACTACAACGTAACTCCTTAAAGTGATAGTTATTTTGTAATAGAGGGAAAGAAAAAAATAACTAGATATCCAAGTCCTCGTCGTTGAAAATGTTGAAAGCTCGAACAAGGATCTCGAAGAATCTTCATCCAACCTCCCCGATGTCTTCAGATACTAAGTGCACGCACCTATGAAATTTCACTTCAGCCTCAAATAAATAATAATGAGTTAACGCCGTAGTCACGTCTTGAGGTTAATGCCCAAATCTAGCCCTTTATGATGATTTAACTGAATTTGATAATGGTTTTAACCCGATCATGGTCAAGAGCGCGTAACCCATCATCACGGGATTTTACAAATCTATGAATTAAACCGAGAAATAAGTTCTTTCGCGGGATTTTACAAAATCAAGAAGAAACCATGAGAAAGTAATGGATTGAATGTGGCATGCATGATTTGATTTTGGTGAACATCAGTTTGGGTTAAGAATATCTTGTGAGAATTACAGATCACATCACAACTTTTAAAACCTTTGTCCAACTAACCAACCTCGTACACAAACAACAATTTGTGACCACTTGATGAAGGAAACCCGATATACCAATGTTGAAAACTGAAGTAGTAGTCCCCAAATTTGTTACTTAAGCTTGCATTAATGTTGGAAGAACGGTGTAGAGAATTGATGCTCCAAGCAAATCTCTAAGTGCTCAATACCCAACCAAAGTATGAGACATTAACACCTCTTGCGATTATTGACATCGTCATTGACGTGTGACACTGAGTACTCCAATAACTCTTAAGTGATAGTTACCCCGACTGCTGGTAACTAGATAACCCAAGTCTTCAACTTATATCTTAAGCACGAGCAAGTTATCATTGAAATCATGCATCCAACCATCCCCGATTTCAAGATAAAATAGGTAGACTCTTTCGTGAAATCCAACTTCACTCTCAAGCAAGGAATACCAAATTAACTTCGTGATCATTTTGTGCGGTTGAATAGTCAAAGGAAGAAGAAACATGCGCTAATTCTTAGCAGTGCCCATGACTCATAGTCAGTCTTATCAAACAAAGCTGTCTGACCCAGCTACTTGGATGTTATCAGGAGCAGTGCATGGAATAGTTGTCGTACTGTGTACAGGATTTTACAGTTCTTGAGATTTATCCGAGAAATAAATTCAAGAACAAACTGCACAACAATAAGTATCAAACTGCTGAAATCTTAGGCAATTTGCTAAGACCCAAACCACTGAAAGCTAAACCACTGAAACTGGAGCCGCTAATATTCAAACTGCTGGAGACTGAACCACTGAATCCTGAATCGCTACGATCTGACCCGCTGAAACCGAAACTGCTAAGATTCAAACCACTGCAGACTGAACCGATACGATCTGACCCGCTGTAACCGGAGTCGCTAAAATTCACATCGCTGGAGACGGAACTGCTAGGAAACACGCGCTAATTCTCCCCCTCAAAAAGGGCATGAAATGACCTTTTTGCCAAAGCTGAGAGTCCATGATGTTTGTGAATTTGTCAGGCACAATACATGGAAAGAGACAAATAAAACTACAGCAACGAAGATGGTGATTAAGACTCTCTTGAAGTAACCCCTTGCTTGTCTCCTCATCAATAGTTTAGCAGATTACTAAATTCCCTGAAGCTCATAATATGCCAAAACCGCTTGATGAAATATGTTTAACTTTAGAATGTAAAAAGTTAAACCACGTCTCTGAACAACCACCTCCTGTCTTTAAGTCTGACCACCTCTTGAGAAGATCTTGTACTACAATCCCATTAGAAGCTTGAGAGACAAAAATCACTTGATGAAGCTTGATAAAGGACAAGTTCGCGACTTATACTTGCACTAAATTTGTGATTTAGAACCTATATTGAGCACAACATCGTAACTCCTTTAAATATAGGTAGTGATATATACCCAACCTTCCTCCTTTATTGTATATATCCACTTCTTGACCATCCAAGTCTGATCACCTTAAATATGCTCGAGCAAGGGTCATCAAACATCGTGCATCCATCCACCCCGAGATGTTTGTGACACTAAGTACACCAACCCGTGAATTAACAAACCAACCAAGTTACCATAATTTCTCAATTCCTGCCGATCTTGTAGCACAAACTTATCCCGAAAACGTAGTCAAACCCCGTAAGTTTTATTATGTCTAAATCCAAGTCCAGCCTACTTGTCCAAAATTAATTTCACGGGATTTTACAGCTATTGAGATTTAAACCGAGAAATCGAATCTTTCGCGGGATTCTCTAAAATCTACAAGAGAAACCGTGAAATCAACAAGAACAACTAAGAGTGAGTTGCAATACTACTCTTTACAATTCAAAGTCAAAGAAATCAAATCTCAACTTGATTACATCGCAACAAGTCAAGTCGCAGTTTGTCTAATTGCAACAAGTCAAATTGCAATCAACCAAATCACAATTAGTCAGATCGCAAGTGTCAACTTGCAACGTCAAATCGCAATTGGTCAGATTGCTATCAGTCAAGTCGCAACATGTCAAAACGCAACTTGACAAATCGCAATTTAAACAAATTGTTATTTGTCAGCTATAACTCAAATTGCAAAGATCAAGTTGCAGGCTCACTCAAGTTGTAGGCACTAATAGGACCGTGCAGCCAAATCCACCACTCTGTAATCACGTTGACATTCATACACCCAATTACTAGCCGTGACATGTGTATCCTATGAGATATTCGTGAACCCAAAGTGCCACTTGTTATACCAAAATAAAAAACTAGTTTCCAATATTTAGAAAAAAAATATTTGGATAACAGTTTTTGTGCGTATGCATTACAAGCAAATTCATGTCTTCATTATCCTAGTTCATAAGCCTGCTCCAAACTTGGACCATTGGCCCAACAACACAAAACCCGATCCAATCCTTTACCCTAATTATATGGGTATTTTACTCCCACTTTATACATAACTCAAACCCTAATCCCTTATTAATCTCCGCTCCCTTTCACTGTCCTCTCATCCCACACGTCAAATCTCCCAAAAAAAACTCATCTCAATCATCATACCTTCATTCCGTATCAATCAAAAGTGAATATGAAACCCTACGAATCATATAAAACAAACAAACCTAACTTCAATCATACCCATATTTAGTAGTCCGTTTATGCTCCGTACAAATCAAGAAAGCAATTGTGTTATGGCTTCATGATCACTTCGTGGGTCTCGGGTAGGTTTATTCATTGTTTGTTTTGTTTTTCATAAACGAATTAACGGAAGAACATAACACACTTGATATGATTCTTTCCCTTTTGATTCGGATATTCACTGAGGCTAAGCTTCAAAGTAAATCGATCTATGAAGAAAGCGTGCTTAATCTTAAATAAAGGATTTTGGTTAAAGACCAAAGCATGAGTCTGAGATTGTAATTAATTTTCTGTTTGTTATGTTTTGATTTACCGAAATAAGGAAGGGATTTAACGCAATTGTTATAGATCCTTCTTTTATTTTTCGGATATTCAATGAAGGTACTGCCTTTAAATAGATCTATGATGACTTTTTCTCTTTAGGTTTATATCTTTGAACGATTTTTGAGTACCGAAAAGAGATATAGCTGAGATCTAATTAATTGTTAATCGTATGAGTCCATGTTGTTAATTGCGAGTGTTGGGGAGTGATGAAAGTTCATTGGATATTGATATTGGTATTGATGTTGTAAGGACGTGGGGTTAATTAGATTGTTGTAATTAATTTGGTTGGCTCGGCTGTGATCAAGTGAGTTGTTGCTGGCTTGGATTAAGACTGATGATGGTTATGGAACTGAGGTCAACGATTCAGTGGTTGGTCTTGAGTAGACAAGCCGCATCTTAGACAAGCCGCATCCATGACTATACAGACAAACCGCATCCATGACTAAGTAGACAAACAGCATTTAACATCATAGAGATAAACCGCATTCAAGAACATAGAGACAAACCGTATCTTAGACAAACCGCATCGTAGACAAACTGCACTTTGACCAGTCAAAGTTGTCACTATCAGTCTATCACCCAGTTTTGTCTTTTGTCTCTTTTTGCAGCTATACTCCAAACATCAAACCCACCAAGACACAAACAGCAACTATGAACATCCTTATTTGACACAAACCGCATACTAGTCACTATCACCAAAGTACGACAGTCACTTTCCAGTATTTGTTTTCTTTCCCATTTGGGCAACCATCCAAAATCAATACCACATACCACAAACCGCATAGAAGAACACCATCAGGAAGAACCACACTTTAAACCTCAAGAATATGGTTCGAACAAAGGTTTAAGGCCCAAGTGATTTTCCCAAGTAAGTTTAAGGAGTTTAAGGCCCAAATGAAATATGTGAACTTAAAACACAGTTACATGATACAAATCCAAAACAAAATGAGGAGACAGTGTGAAAATAAATGGTACGAACCCCACATAAAGATAAGATCTTGAAGGAACAACAAAAATAATCACAAAAGCAAACATGTTGTTTTCACCTCATTTTGGTTTTGACCGGATTCACAAAAGCAACCTTTTTAAAATGATATCCGAACAGCAACAAAAAAACTGGAAAAATCGACACCACGAATCCAAGCACAATCAATCGAACCTAGCCATGGCTCTTGATACCAATTGTAGGATATACCCATCTTGATTGTGTGGATGTATTCGGGTGGTCTTGGTTCATGGAAGATTAGAACCATGGTGGAAGAACTAGAGAGATGAAGTTAGAGAGAGAGAGAGTTGGGAGAAACTTGTATCAATTAGATTAGTGTGTGTAAATTGTGACAAGAGTTCCAACCCTTCCCAAGTGTGGGAAGGGGTTTATATACTAACTAATATTGGTGCCCCTAGTGGGCTGTGGAGTGAGCTGATAGTGGGGAAAGCCCTGACCCACTCCACAAATATAAATACGACTAATCTAATAATACTAATACTAATATTGCTAAGCTAATATAAATAAGCCTACGAGCTATGTAGATGCTAAATAGATGCTCGGGGTGACCGAACCTTCATCTGAATATTTATATTTCTAACAAATACAGAAACTGACAGATCAGAAAATGAAAGAGATCATGAGAAACCTGTGAGAAGGTTCAGAATATCTATACCTTATACCGCAAGTACACAACAGAACAATAAGGGTCGGAAGCAAACTCCATCTTCAGCGGATCCACACGAATTCATGATTTTCTTATTAATAGTTTGTTTAATTCGGATTACTTATTTTAGTCGACTTTCCATTTTTAGCAACTTTTCCTTTTTAGGTAACTTTCCAGAAATAGCAACTTTCCTTATTTAGCAAGTTTCCAGAATTAACAGATTTCCATATTTAACAAGATACTATGGTTACATAGTAGGTTAAGTCCTTATTTACAGATTATCATGGGATTAAGGTATATTTTATCAAGTTGCAAAACTTTAGGGTTAATTATGACAGATTTTCATATTTTAGGGTTTTAAATGAAAATATTCTAAATTCAAAGGTCTAACATGAAAATACTTTAAGTTACTGATTTAAATACTCATTTTATTCAGAATGACATCGTAATCCCTTTAGTTTCACAGATTACAGTTTATACCCCTCTAGTTTCAATATTTACAAAACAAACACTAGATTTACATAATTCATGATTTAATCCCTGTAATATCCATATTTACCAACAAGCATATTATTTTACAAAATTACAGAATGTAACCTCAGAATTAAGTATAGTACGAATCAGACCCTCAAAATTCAGAAATTACACATGTGGTCCCTTAACTTTACAAAACTTATAATTCAAATTATAATTTAATAACAATTACATATTATGCCCATAAATACTCAAATTTACACATTACACCTTTAATATCAGTATTTACATGAGACACCTTCAAGTTTCCAGAATTTACACTTTTAGTCCCTCTATTTTAATTTATTTCAATTCGACACCATAATTACCAATTAAATCCTTTTTTTGCAAATTTTACACATAGGACTCTCATGTTATAATTTTTATACATTATCCCAGATCTATATAACATTTCAAAAATATCCCACAAGTTTCAATAATTACCAAACACCCCCTTTACATTTTATTTTCAAATTGGTAGACATTTTATATTAACAAAACTTAACCCTAATTATCCCAATCATTATAAAATCATTACAACATCATTAAAATAGATTAATTCATCAGATCTAATCATAAAAATTTAAACCCTAATTTATTCGATCGGTTTTATATTTTTTTCTTTATTTCCTTTTTAGCCGATTAGAACAAAAAGTAACAAGACATGATCTAAGCTTCTAAAATTATAAGGGTTATTTTTCTGATGTCATATGATACGTATGGAACCCAGGAAAAATATGTATGAAACCCAAAAAATTCGCATGAACAGATTAGAAATTATTTTCGTTTTTAGGGTTTTAATCCCATTAATTTTCATATGATCAAATGAGCATGCATGATTCGAATCTATCATTTTATATGAGTCATATATGTTTTAAAGAACACTAGAAAAATGCCACATGAATTTTAGAACGAAAGAATAAGCTGTGATAATTATTTACCTCTCGGATGAAAAATTCGACACCAATTAATTACCACTGATTAAAAGAATGACCCAGAAGCCTTGCAGCTATTTTTCCTACCTTCCTAAGACTTAGATGATTTCCAGAAAAATGCCCAAAAGGCTCAGAAAAATCGGATCAAGAGTAGAGGGATTTTTGGTGTGGTTTATTTTAGGGTTTTGGTAAAATAAAATTGGAATAAATAATTGGAACCGAGTGATAGGAGGGGTGAGAGGTAATCACGGTATTTTTGAGTTAATTGGCAATTAGAATTAATTTGTGAATTATTTCCATATTTGGTTTAGTAATTATCTCATTATAATTGATTTATTTAATTTAAATCAAACCGAAATAAATAGAAATTAAAATACTTAGGCTTATGTAAATGCAACAATTATTTTTAGGACCTTTAAAACATTAAAATGTTCATGCAAAATTATCATATATCATATGTTGCTCATTACCAAAGGTTTGGGATTTATTTGATATTTTATACAAGCGTAAATTGAAATTTAAAGTTTCAGGGGTATTTTGGTCATTTTGCATGTTCTGAAATTTTGGGTTTTACAACTTCTTCCCCTCTAAAAGAAAATTTTCGTCCTCGAAATTTGAAGTCGCAAGGTTACACAGAGTCGTAGCAAGTCGTAACAGATCATCACAACATTCTCATGCCCGAGGAGGTTCTTCCAAAAGATCTTCAGACCAAAAGTTTCTCATGACTCAAATCAAAACGAGGTGGTTTCAGATTCCTCAGAAGGAGACAAATTGGGTTGATTCGGATTCAAGATAACCATATAACATAAAATGGATGATGGGTGAGTCTTCTGAAAAGCTTATATGGAATACAACAGAACTTCAAATCAGATTAACTGTATCATCAGTAGAGAGCTCTACAGAGAGTTCAGGATTTATAACTGAGGTCAACAGTGTGTAAAACGAGAGTTTAAACTCATCCAGATATCTAATGAACGAAAACAGAGTATACGCATAGGTAGAATGAACCTAATGTCTCACTAATCACGGATAATCCAACGGAGATCAGATTCTAAACTTCTTAGGTACTCCCCCAAGATATCCTATGGCCACAATGAGTGCACGTTATATGGTGTAAGTATTATCACGTTGATCAGGCGTCATAATACTAGCACCACATAAATATGCCTTCATGATGATCATACTTTATCTCGAGTCGTGAGTATAACAACCTATCTTAATCCACCTAGTACTTCTACAGTCTCAGAGTCAACCAGATCAAAGTCATAGTCAAGAGAAAAATAAGACTATTCGCAAGAGTATCGGAATTCCAGATTGCCTAGTAGAAGTAGGGTACGCCGTCATGAGTATCAGGTTCTCCACAATTCGCCAAGACTCCTCCGAACAAAGCCATCATAGAACATACGAGAAATAATTACAGAACTGAAATGCTTCTAGGAATATGATGAGTGTGTAAATACTCATCATTTTACACCCGATAAAGACACAAAAATGACCAAAAACACCCAAATACATTGCAGATATCCTTGGTTTTGTGTTTTATGTGTTTCAGGTACTGATGCGTGCGTGCGAGTGCTCTAATTTATACCCACGGTATGTCGTTGTGGTTTTAGCAGTATTCAAGTTTTAAATTTATATTTAGCCGACTTATCAATAACACACACACTTTAACGAGCAGTGTACCCGGTCAGTATGTATATAATGGTAAGTAGAGTGTCGATCAATAAGAGTGGAACGTATTATCTAGTTATTCTAATCAGTATTTTAATATCTTAAGTTAGCTATACAACCTAATTTAACGCAAGGGGTTTCAGCCTGAGAGACTGGCACGATTTGGTTGCAATTAAATAATAAACTAAACCAATAGGCACGAATCAGCGAATAGCACACACGTACACAGATAAATACACGAGACAATAAGAAGACCTGTCCTGATAGTTAAGTAGCTTGTCACTTGTTTTATTGCTAGTTTTATATGAAGTGTATAGTTCGATGCAACGCACCGAGATTAAGTCCTTTCTCGTTGGTTCTAATCTTATCGGCGAGTAAACCCTTAATGATTACTTATGACTATCCTATTTATCTTTCTTCCTACTTTTCTACAGACAATAGAATGCATAGGCGATCTAATAAATAGGCGAGGGCAGAGGCATGGCGACCCGATCAACGCTCAGCTAGACACAGAGGTTATCAATGCACTAATAAAAGTCACCAAAGACATCAACATATAAACTTTAATTGATGGGAAAGCAATATTTAAGGGAGTGCAATCTTTCCGTTGTCACATTACACAAGCCACCAATCCTGATGAATTAAAGTTTACTAACACAATAAAACAAAACTACTTAATGAATTAAACACATGCAGGACCTTCTTACAGCTCTTGTATCTTCGTTCAAGGCGTGTCTTGTGCTGCTACTTCGACTGAATTCGTCCTAGGGTTTCTGTACTTCGGTCTTCGTATCTTATAGATGCTACGAAATTCGTCTGGTCTTGGGGTATTTATAGTTTCTGTCTGAGGGTAAGATGCGGCGCATCTAATAAGTAGATGCGGTGCATTGACTTAACTTCGCGTGGGGTTCAAGATTAATATATTCAGGAATATTCGTACACCGCCAGAAGATGCGGCGTAACTCCATAAATAGATGCGGCGCATGTCCTCTTGTATCTTGGATCGTATCTTGTGAAATCTGGATAGTGATGCGCCGTATGTAATAAGCAAGATGCGGCGCATCTGGAGCAGAATAGTCTTGATCTTGTAAATTTCGGTAGACTCTTAACTTCTTGCTTGTTTTGCTCCATAATTAGTCCAAAATCGCCAAGTTTCACCAAATGCTTGTTTTTACCTGAGAATTACAAAAGTAAACGATTAAGTATCAATCCTCATACATAATATAATAAAACAAGTCAAATTAATAGGATAAATGATGGTAATAAAATGTACTTATTTGAGTTCATCAGGTACCAAGGGATTGAAAACGGAGCGAAAACCGGCATTTTTGGATAGACTCGACAACAAGTGTGTATTTGATCAAAAGTCAAAGTCAACCCCGAAAATACCAAAACAACACAAATGGCCCTTGGAAAATAAAAATTACTTTGTGGCTGTCTAGACCTTGGATTTTCAGAAATGACAAGATTGGTCCCTGAAGTTTGAAACTTGGCAACATTAATCCCTAAAACTAAACCTATAACCAAACCCTTATCCTAAATAATTAACCCAACCCATTTTCCTTTAACCCATTATCCCAGCCCAATGATAAAATAACCCACCAGCCCATCTCATAAAGTAACCCAAGCCCAAACAATCCCAACCCGTATATTTTTGTTTAACCAAAACTACAATTAGGTCAAAATCATCTCTGACCTCATTCCCACTCACCTTCTTCTTCCCGCCTAAAAAACACAGTACACCATCACCTCACCTTTCGTACCTTCCCCAACATACTTGTCTCCTACCACCACTCCCCATAACCTACCACACCCAAAGTCAACTGCCACGCTGGCAATCCTCACCCATTTGAGCGCTAAAAAAGAAATCAAAGGCCAAGATCGCTTCTTTTTAATCCAAGGGTTGGGAAATGCTCCAAAGAAGCACAAGTGAGTCCCCAGGACTGTTTTACCTCACGAAAGAAACACAAGCAGTGAAGACCCCTTAGCTTAGTTTTTCAGTATAAATAGACTAGAAGTTCTTAGTTGTTTTTTAGGTTTTATTTTAGCTTAAAAATTCCAAGGTACTTGTATTTTCTTTATCTTTTTCGTATTGTATTTCTCAGTTTAAGTAATGAAAGTTTAATTTTTATGGTCAACGAAAGTCAACTGTTAAAGCTTATTCATTGCTTATTGTATCTCTAAGTGCTTATTTCCTTGTTTTGAGTTTAACTGAGTTTATTAATGTTAGAATGAAGTTATTTTGATGATTACTTTATCCTAGTTTAGATTTGCTCTGAGAAAATTAAAAAAACCAAAAAATAGCTTAACTGCTTATAAGCTTATCTAGAGCTTATTTGGCTCATTAAGGTCTAGAGTAGTTGGATTGGTAATATTGACTCAGAATTTGGCATTCTCTGGTCTTGTTTGGTTTTCACAATCAAAAGCAGCTTCTAAAGGAGTGTTTTGGATTGAGCTTGTTTTTGGCCAAATGTACTTACACTGTTCATATGCCATCTTATAAAGTTTGATCAAGATTTATTTAGGGAATGTTAAGCTGTAATCAGTGGAAGTTAAGTTGTTTTAATGCCGTTTGAGGATTTGTGTTGCTAAGTTGAAAATTAGAAAGTAGGCTGCAATAATAAGCTCAGTATAAGCTGAGCTTATTAGAGGACAACTTTTGGTCATTTTTGAGTTCCCAGTTAGTAGTTTCATGTAGGATTAGAAGTTGACATTGTTTGAGTAAGGTTTAAGTGCAATTCTCTATTCTCTGCTGCATCAGAATTTTGTGCAGACACACCCCCAAAAGTCTGCTGATCTCAGCTTAATTGTGGCTTATCCATTTGAGCTTAGGATCTAATTTTAGGTTTACAAATAGTTCATATAGTAGGCTTGTAGTGCTACATCTGGGATTTCAGTTCTGAGCTTATTCAATAGCTTATTCTGAGTCTGCAAATCCCCTTATTGGTCTGTTTTAAGTCTGCACTCAGTCCTTAATCCTTGGATAAGCAATTGAGCTTCAAATTTGGGGCTTTTGTTTTTTTTTTTGTGTTGCCTAATGTACTAGCTAGCTTTTGCCCCCAATACTTGGCCATTTTCCAGCTTATTGACTGCTTATTTTGGTCTGCAAAAAGGTGGTTTTAAGCTGTTATTCTGTCCCTATTTTGAATCTGTACCAACTGCTTATTTGCTTATTTCTTTGGCTTATCTGAACTTTATGAGTTGTTTTAAGCTTAAATTAATCCATTGCATGTCACTTGAGCTTTTGAGAATTTTTGGACAGCATTAGCTTATTTTTGAGCTTATTCCTAAGTGCTTATTTGACTGTTCTGCTTATTTAGACTGAATTAAGCTCTGCTTTTATTTTTCCTAGGTAGAAAACATAATTTTAGATTTCCTCAAAAAATTTCAGAATTTTCCAAAGTCATTTAATATTTTTAATTCATTTAATTAGTTTAACTTAGTTTTTAATTCATAAAAAATAATTAAAAAGTCAAAAAAATAAATTTCTTTTTTCCAAAATTTTCTTTTATAATTTAGAGTGTAGGAAAATTAATTCGGTGCTCGTAGGGCTAATATTTTTAGATTTCACGTTTTAACTTGTTTTTAGAATTCCCGATTCGCGTTTTTAGTTTAAATTAATCTAAGTTTAATTTTTCAACCTTAATTTGTTAATCTCATTCAAAAGTAAAGAAAAACACCAAAAATCCAAATTCAATCATCAAGCATTTTAATCCCGAACCTAAAACAAAATCCTCGATTCACACCTCGTTGGGACACGACCCGGGTGATCACTTGCCCGGTATCACACACATCACATTCACGGGTTTTGCAAGTTTGACTTTTCCCAAGGTTTGACTTGTCATTTCCCAAAGTATCACGTGTGCACGATACTATATTTATATATATATACTACACACGGATCAAATTTTGGCGCCGCTGCCGGGGAGGTTGTGTTGCGATAATATTGTTAAAGGTTTTAACGATTAGTGACTTGAGATCCTTCTTCACGAAGTTTTTGCTTCCAAAAAAATTATAAAACACAAAAATATTTTTCTTTTCTTTTGTATATATATTATCATATAAAAAAAACAAAAACACAAAAACATTTTTCGTTTTGTTAAAATAAACAATAAAAAAGCATCATCGAGAAACATTCGATAGAATACTACCTAACTGGGGGTATGACCATTAATAAGTTCCCAAACAAAAGATTAAAACTTGCCTTTGTGTCGCTTGCGAATTCGGCTCACCTTTGATTGATTAACAAACTATAAAGGAGGTTTCAGGATGGTCTTGACATTAAATTGCAGACCGAAAGGAGCGGGTTTTTAAGGGCATTTATTGCCCACCTTTGCTCCTCCGCCACCCTGTGCGTTTTTCTTTCAAAGAGCTACCGTACGCTTGTTTGATTTAAGGTTTAAGTTCACTTGTGTTTTGCCTCGGTCTTGTTTTAATTGAATTGTTTTTAGTGCATGCGCACTCGTTCTTCTCCGTCAACAAGTCCTTTACGTGAACTCGTACATACTACGGGAAGACGTAATAGAAGATGTAATCGTAGGCATTCCGCCTCAATAGCCGAACCCGAAGTTCGTGCTATTCCTAACCCCGTTCCTCCCATTATCACAATGGCGGAGGAACGTACCATGTGTGAGCTTCTCCAAGCACCCACCGAGGGTTACGGAGATGCTATTGTTGTTCCGGCAATCGTTGCCGATAGCTTTGAGCTTAAGACCGGGTTGCTATCCTTAGTAACCGCGAGTCAATATTTCGGATTTAAGAGGGACGATCCTCATTCCCACATTCGATGGTTTAACAAAATCACCTCTACCATCAAATACCGAAATGTTGCTCAAGAGGCAATCAAATTGCTTCTTTTCCCTTTTTCTCTCAAGGGGGCCGCCCGAATTTGGCTCGAAAAACAACCCCCTCGTTCTATTGAAACATGGGAAGATTTGGTGTCGAAATTTGTGAATGAATTCTTTCCTCCATCAAAAACCACAAGCCTTAAAAATGAAATCACCAAATTCACTCAAAAATTTGATGAATCCTTTAGTGAAGCTTGGGACCGTTTTAAAGAATTACTTCGCAAATGTCCACACCACGGTTTCTCCGAGTTACATCAACTCGATACCTTCTATAATGGTTTGAACCATTCCGATCAAGACTCTCTAAATGCCGCCGCCGATAGTAATCTCTTGTATCGGACGACTAAAGATGCTTTAGCCATCATTGAAAATAAGTCTAAGGTTCGTACTTCACGAAGCAAGCAAGTTGTTTCTCAAGTGAATGCTTCACCTTCTACTTCATCTCCCGTGAGTTCTTCTAGCACCGATGCTAAGATTGACAAACTCACGGAGGCTATTCATGTTACACCCGTACCCCGATAAGGTACAATATGAGTATATAAAGTGTTATGTGTTATATTTTATGAACTAGTTAAATAAAGAATATGTGGCAAAGTTAGGAGGAAAAGAACTAGAAGGACCATAAATGCCAAAAGACCAAAGTTGCAACTAACTCCCAATAAATATCTACTCTTTAGGAAAAGTCTGGAAAGTTAGAGTGTGTTCATCATATGTGTCGACATACAGAAGAGAAATAGGAGGGAAAGCCAAAAATATCATCTTGTCTCAATTATACATCAAGAAGTGATCAAGAAGCTTTAAGGAAGCCTTAATTGTGTTCCTATCATCAAGTAAGTGGTTTTCCCCAAATGTGAAAATTAGGGTTCATGTGGTGGGTTTTAATGATTATGGTAAAAAGTGGTGAAATGATGATCTCCTTAGTTAGATAGTTGCTAATTGTAGTTAATCTTGTTATAGGAAGCATTTATTGAAGCCCAATCAAGCCAAGTAGGAAGCTAGTAGGACTTGAAGTAAGTATATGAGCATAATCCTTGTAAATGTTATGATGTTAATGTTATGTTGGTGTTAATGTGATTTCTATGGAGCTTGTGAATGTTTGTTAGCTTGGATCCAATGCTATTTGTATGAATGTTATATATTTACTTGCCCGGTCAAGGTGAGTAATAATCTCATTTGATGCTCCTTGTTAATGTTATGATTGGTGTTAATCACCAATCTTATGTAAATGTGATGTTGATTATGTCTTGTATACTTACTAAGCGTTTTCGCTTACGGTTTAGATGTTAATGGTTTTGTAGGTTCTAGCGGAGGAAGAAAAGGTAAGGATCTTGCCTAGTTGTAGTCGTGGAATGAAGCTTAGGGTAGTAGAAGCTAGCTTAGAAGACCATAACTCTTGGACCAAGTAAATCGGAAGTTGGAAGCCGAAGTGCTCTTTTGTGCCTTGGTATATTTAACTTGTGTGGTCGTTTTGTTAAATTATGGTCTTGTCGTCAAACGTTGTCTTTTGTTTATGTAAATTTCATGGGTTAAACGTTTATGTGTTATGTGGTCCTTGTGGTAAGTAAACTTGGATGAAATTGTGGTAAAAAGGGTGTTTGGCACAAAGCCATTTGGACCAACTTTGATGTATATACGGGTTGGATTGCTATGGAACATGTTTGTTATGTTAATGTAATGCTTTTGGTCAAGTTTGATGTAAAACGGAGGTCGTATGGGTTGTTTGTGGTGTTAAATGGTTTGGGGGTGTTAATATTGAGTTTCTGCAGGTTTTCTGCAGAGTTTCGGTCTCATTTGAGTAGATACGGCGCATCTCTTTTTGGGATACGGCGCATCTATCCAAACCCAAATTTCGGTTTCAAGTTTCGGTCTCATTTGGGAGATACGGCGCATCTCTTTTTGAGATGCGGCGCATCTATCCAACCCAGATTTGGTAATTTTCTAAATGTCGTACAAAACAAACCGTAAGTCGTCACGGGTCGTACCACCTATCGTTTTGAAGGTATTTGAGTCTACTTTCATTTAAAACTAGCCTCAAGGGCTGAATGTTTATGGATTTTTGTCAGCTCATAAAAGAGTGACAGCAGGTCAGTTTTGAGAGGTCGTTTTCGCGTAAAAAGTTCAAATTTTTGGTCTAATCGGGCACGGGGCGTTACAACTTGGTATCAGAGCTTCGGTCTAAGAGATTTAGGATTTCTTTTTAGGATTTCCTAGACTTAGGCCTTGGATAGATGCGGTTAGAGCTAGTGTTTGTTATTTATGTATTGTTTGGATGGTTTTGAGGACCCATATGTTCAATATTTCCATGACTACGCCTGGCCACCGTAGTAATGAAAATACGGGACATATGTGAAATTGAAATCATTTAGATCATACATGAGTGACAAGCTAGGGTGCTAGAATAAGATAGAAATGTCATTCATGCATTGGCTAAGTATTTATAATTGTGTTTAATGTTGTGAATTGCTAAATTTCAGTAAGAAGAAATGGAAACCCCTCACCCGAAGGAAGTCGCGAAAGCCACGGCTTCCAAGCATGCCGAAACTTCGGCAAGTGATCCGGGCGATGCTAGTAAGGATAATGAAAGCTCTTCCTCAAACTCCGGAGGCCCTGACTTTAGAGGCTTCACGGGAGATGAAATGAAAGCCCTAGACATAATGTTCGCAAAAAGAGTGGGTAAGGCTATTAAGCAATCAATGCCCTACTATGTTCAACAAATGACGCAAAATCTTAAGGAGCTAATGAAGGAAGAGTTTAAGGCATTTAAGAAAGAATGTGGTCCGACAAAAGAACCTAAGAATGATAAAGCTACTTACCGGGATTTCACGGCTTGTGATGTGCCACAGTTTACCGGTGTTCTTGATCCCATTGTTAGTAATAGGTGGATAACGGCAGTGGAAGGTGCTTTTCGTACTAGCGGTTGTGAAGAAAGGAAGAAGGTTATCTATGCTACTAACTTTCTTCGTGATAGTGCGAAGACTTGGTGGGAGGGAAAGGTGTGCGAAAAAGGTGAACCTTGGGTAGAAACTTGTACATGGAAAGAATTCAAGGAGTTGTTTAGTGCTGAGTATGCTCCGGCTGAAGAGGTGGACAAAATTCGAGAGAAATTCCAATCTCTCACTCAAACTAATGAGACGGTAAATGAGATGTGGAGGATGTTTAATGATATGATTCCTTATTGTCCCGAATATCTTGGGAATGACAAGCTAAAGGTTGACAAGTTCCAAAGGATGCTCAAGGATGACATTCGTGAAGTGATTTCACCATTCAAATGTACTACGTTGGATGATCTTTTGAGTATGGCTAGAGTAAGGGAAGCGGATTTACTTAGGAGGAAGGAAAAGGAGGCGAAAGAACCAAAAAGGAAGCTAGAGTTTGCGGATAAGGATGGAAAGAAAGCTAAATTTGACCATGGCAAGAAGAGTGCGGGAAACAAAACAAAGGTAGCATGTTCTAAGTGTGGCAAGTTTCATCTTGGGGAGTGTAGGCGTAATACGCCGGGTTGTTACAAATGTGGAGCCTTAGATCATCAAAGCAAAGATTGTACCAAGCCGATGATAGTATGTTATGGGTGTAATGGAATAGGGCATAGGTTGAGGGATTGCCCGAAAGCAAAGGCGATTGAAGCGAAACCTTTGAGGACCGTCAAGCAAGAGAAAGTGGAGGTTCCAAAACCAACAGCTCGAGTCTATCAAATGGGTGTCGAAGAAGCCAAATCGGGGACCGATGTCATCACAGGTATTCATCTTGTAAATTCCATACCCGCTCGGGTTTTGTATGATTCGGGTGCTAGTGTTTCTTTCGTGTCTTATGATTTTAGTAAGCAACTAAAGTCCCCACTAGCTAAACTTCCGATTCCCCTAGAAGTCGAAATAGCCGATAGTAGAATCGTTGTTGTATCTAATGTATATCGAGATGTAGAGATAGAGATCGATGAAAGTGTCTTTAAGATCGACTTAATTCCCATTATGCTCGGGGAATTTGATATTATTATCGGTATGGATTGGCTTGATAAATATAACGCGGCTATCCTTTGTAGCCAAAAGATCATTCGAGTTGTAAATCCTAGCGGTCGCGAAATGATTATTTATGGGGATAAAAGAAAAGGTGAACTAAAGTTATGTACCGTGATGAAGGCTAGGAGATATTTATCACGTGGATGTTATGCCTTCATGGCTCACGTGGTAGATACGAGCTTTGGGGAGAAAAATATCGATGATGTTCCGGTTGTGAATGAATTTCGTGATGTTTTTCCGGAAGACTTACCGGGTATCCCACCCGAAAGGCAAGTCGAATTTCGTATTGATCTTGTTCCGGGTGCTACTCCTATTGCTAAAACTCCTTATCGTCTAGCTCCGTCCGAAATGAAAGAATTGATGAGTCAACTTCAAGAATTGCTTGACAAGGGTTTCATTCGTCCTAGTAGTTCGCCATGGGGAGCACCAATCTTGTTCGTTAAAAAGAAAGATGGTAGTATGCGGATGTGCATTGACTACCGCGATTTGAATAAAGTCACGGTGAAAAATGTGTATCCGTTACCAAGAATCGATGACCTTTTTGATCAACTTCAAGGTGCGCGATGGTTTTCCAAAATTGATCTCCGTTCGGGTTATCATCAATTGAAAGTTTGAGAAGAAGACATTCCTAAGACGGCCTTTAGAACCCGATATGGACATTACGAGTTTACAGTTATGCCATTTGGTCTTACGAACGCACCTGCGGTTTTCATGGATCTCATGAATCGTGTATGTAGACCGATGTTGGATAAATTCGTTATAGTGTTCATTGATGATATCCTTATCTATTCTAAGAGCAAGGAAGAACATGAACTACATCTTCGAGAAATTCTTGAGACTTTGAGAAAAGAAAGATTGTATGCTAAATTCTCGAAATGTGAATTTTGGTTGCAAGAAGTTCAGTTCCTTGGTCACGTTATTAATGCCGATGGTATCAAAGTCGATCCTTCAAAGGTAGAAGCCGTAATGAAGTGGCATGCACCAAGGAATGTTGGTGAAATTCGAAGTTTTCTTGGTCTTGCGGGATATTATAGGAGGTTTATTCAAGACTTCTCCAAAATTACATCGTCTTTAACGAAACTTACTAAGAAGAATGCTACCTTCGAGTGGGGAGAAGAACAAGACAAAGCCTTTTGTACTCTACGGAGGAAATTGTGTGAAGCACCGGTTCTAGTATTGCCGGAGGGGACTGAAGATATGGTGGTTTATAGCGATGCGTCTTATTCCGGTCTTGAATGTGTTCTTATTCAAAGGGGAAAAGTGATTGCCTACACCTCGAGACAATTAAAGAAGCATGAAGAAAATTATGCGACTCACGATCTTGAGTTTGCGGTTGTGGTCTTTGCTTTAAAACTTTGGAGGCATTATTTGTATGGTGTCAAGTTTGTAATTTATACCGACCATCGAAGCCTTCAATATTTTCTTGATAAAAAAGATCCCAACATGAGACAACGAAGGTGGTTAGATTTGCTGAAGGATTATGATTGCGAAATTCGATACCATCCGGGTAAAGCGAATGTGGTGGCGGATGCGTTGAGCCGAAAGGATCAAAATGAGGTTACTAAAATTCATTCCTTGAGAATGGTTGTCACCACCGACCTTTTTGATAAGATCAAGTTAGCTCAAGAGGAGGCATTGAAAGAAGAAAATAGGGAAGGTGAGCGTATCACTTCCCACATTCCGCATCTTGAAGAAGATAGTCGAGGAATTAAGACTCGGTATGGAAGGGTTTATATCCCTTTTCGTAGCAACATCAAAGAATTGATTCTAGAGGAAGCACACAAGTCAAAATATTCTATTCATCCGGGAGCTACAAAGATGTACCGCGATTTGAAGAAGAACTATTGGTGGCCGGGTATGAAAAGAGATTGTGTAAAGTACGTTGAGAAGTGTTTGACGTGTTTAAAGGTCAAAGCCGAGCATCAAAAACCGTATGGAAAAGTTCAACCTTTGGATATTCCAGTTTGGAAGTGGGAAAAGATCACGATGGACTACATTACGAAATTACCAAGGACGAAAAAGAAGAATGACACGATTTGGGTCATAGTAGATCGCCTAACCAAGAGTGCTCATTTTATTCCAATCCGAGAAAATATGCCCGTTCATAAGCTAGCAAAGATTTATGTTAACGAGATAATCGCACGTCATGGAGTGCCTATTTCTATAGTCTCCGATAGAGACGGGCGTTTCACCTCAAGTTTTTGGCAAGATTTCCAAGAAGAATTGGGTACGAAACTTCATATGAGCACGGCTTTTCATCCTCAAACCGATGGGCAAAGTGAGAGGACGATTCAAACTTTGGAGGATATGTTACGAGCTTGCATAATCAATTTTGGAGGAAATTGGGACGATCATTTACCGTTAGTCGAATTCGCCTATAATAATAGTTACCATGCAAGCATAGATATGCCTCCCTATGAAATGCTTTATGGTAGGAGGTGTAGGACACCCGTGTGTTGGGAAGAAGTCGGAAGGAGGGAATTGGCGAGCACGGATATAGTTTTGGCTACAACGCAAAAGATAGAGATGATTTGTGCAAGACTTAAGGCGGCACAAGATAGGTGGAAAAGTTATGCCGATAACCGAAGAAGACCAATCGAATTCGAGGTGGGTGATCTAGTTATGTTAAAGGTTTCCCCGTGGAAAGGAGTTTTTAGGTTCAGAAACAAAGGGAAACTTAGTCCTCGGTTTATAGGACCTTTCAAAATCGTGAAACGAGTGGGCGATGTAGCATATGTGTTGGAATTACCCGAAGAAATGAGGGGTATTCACAATACCTTTCACGTGTCATACTTGAGGAAATGTTTGGCGGACGAAACAAGTGTAGTCACATTAGACGATATTGAAGTAGACCCGGAGTTGCTTTCACAAGAGGACGTGCCGGAAGCTATACTAGGGAGAAAAGTGTGACAATTGAGAAATAAGGTGATCCCTTTAGTAAAAGTGCAATGGAGACATCGTAAGGGTACAAGCATTAGGTGGGAGACAGAAGCGAAAATGAGGACCAAATATCCTCACTTATTTCACGAGTAGAGTTCGGGGACGAACTCTCATTTTAAGGAGGGGAGAATTGTTACACCCGTACCCCGATAAGGTACAATATGAGTATATAAAGTGTTATGTGTTATATTTTATGAACTAGTTAAATAAAGAATATGTGGCAAAGTTAGGAGGAAAAGAACTAGAAGGACCATAAATGCCAAAAGACCAAAGTTGCAACTAACTCCCAATAAATATCTACTCTTTAGGAAAAGTCTGGAAAGTTAGAGTGTGTTCATCATATGTGTCGACATACAGAAGAGAAATAGGAGGGAAAGCCAAAAATATCATCTTGTCTCAATTATACATCAAGAAGTGATCAAGAAGCTTTAAGGAAGCCTTAATTGTGTTCCTATCATCAAGTAAGTGGTTTTCCCCAAATGTGAAAATTAGGGTTCATGTGGTGGGTTTTAATGATTATGGTAAAAAGTGGTGAAATGATGATCTCCTTAGTTAGATAGTTGCTAATTGTAGTTAATCTTGTTATAGGAAGCATTTATTGAAGCCCAATCAAGCCAAGTAGGAAGCTAGTAGGACTTGAAGTAAGTATATGAGCATAATCCTTGTAAATGTTATGATGTTAATGTTATGTTGGTGTTAATGTGATTTCTATGGAGCTTGTGAATGTATGTTAGCTTGGATCCAATGCTATTTGTATGAATGTTATATATTTACTTGCCCGGTCAAGGTGAGTAATAATCTCATTTGATGCTCCTTGTTAATGTTATGATTGGTGTTAATCACCAATCTTATGTAAATGTGATGTTGATTATGTCTTGTATACTTACTAAGCGTTTTCGCTTACGGTTTAGATGTTAATGGTTTTGTAGGTTCTAGCGGAGGAAGCAAAGGTAAGGATCTTGCCTAGTTGTAGTCGTGGAATGAAGCTTAGGGTAGTAGAAGCTAGCTTAGAAGACCATAACTCTTGGACCAAGTAAATCGGAAGTTGGAAGCCGAAGTGCTCTTTTGTGCCTTGGTATATTTAACTTGTGTGGTCGTTTTGTTAAATTATGGTCTTGTCGTCAAACGTTGTCTTTTGTTTATGTAAATTTCATGGGTTAAACGTTTATGTGTTATGTGGTCCTTGTGGTAAGTAAACTTGGATGAAATTGTGGTAAAAAGGGTGTTTGGCACAAAGCCATTTGGACCAACTTTGATGTATATACGGGTTGGATTGCTATGGAACATGTTTGTTATGTTAATGTAATGCTTTTGGTCAAGTTTGATGTAAAACGGAGGTCGTATGGGTTGTTTGTGGTGTTAAATGGTTTGGGGGTGTTAATATTGAGTTTCTGCAGGTTTTCTGCAGAGTTTCGGTCTCATTTGAGTAGATACGGCGCATCTCTTTTTGGGATACGGCGCATCTATCCAAACCCAAATTTCGGTTTCAAGTTTCGGTCTCATTTGGGAGATACGGCGCATCTCTTTTTGAGATGCGGCGCATCTATCCAACCCAGATTTGGTAATTTTCTAAATGTCGTACAAAACAAACCGTAAGTCGTCACGGGTCGTACCACCTATCGTTTTAAAGGTATTTGAGTCTACTTTCATTTAAAACTAGCCTCAAGGGCTGAATGTTTATGGATTTTTGTCAGCTCATAAAAGAGTGACAGCAGGTCAGTTTTGAGAGGTCGTTTTCGCGTAAAAAGTTCAAATTTTTGGTCTAATCGGGCACGGGGCGTTACAACTTGGTATCAGAGCTTCGGTCTAAGAGATTTAGGATTTCTTTTTAGGATTTCCTAGACTTAGGCCTTGGATAGATGCGGTTAGAGCTAGTGTTTGTTATTTATGTATTGTTTGGATGGTTTTGAGGACCCATATGTTCAATATTTCCATGACTACGCCTGGCCACCGTAGTAATGAAAATACGGGACATATGTGAAATTGAAATCATTTAGATCATACATGAGTGACAAGCTAGGGTGCTAGAATAAGATAGAAATGTCATTCATGCATTGGCTAAGTATTTATAATTGTGTTTAATGTTGTGAATTGCTAAATTTCAGTAAGAAGAAATGGAAACCCCTCACCCGAAGGAAGTCGCGAAAGCCACGGCTTCCAAGCATGCCGAAACTTCGGCAAGTGATCCGGGCGATGCTAGTAAGGATAATGAAAGCTCTTCCTCAAACTCCGGAGGCCCTGACTTTAGAGGCTTCACGGGAGATGAAATGAAAGCCCTAGACATAATGTTCGCAAAAAGAGTGGGTAAGGCTATTAAGCAATCAATGCCCTACTATGTTCAACAAATGACGCAAAATCTTAAGGAGCTAATGAAGGAAGAGTTTAAGGCATTTAAGAAAGAATGTGGTCCGACAAAAGAACCTAAGAATGATAAAGCTACTTACCGGGATTTCACGGCTTGTGATGTGCCACAGTTTACCGGTGTTCTTGATCCCATTGTTAGTAATAGGTGGATAACGGCAGTGGAAGGTGCTTTTCGTACTAGCGGTTGTGAAGAAAGGAAGAAGGTTATCTATGCTACTAACTTTCTTCGTGATAGTGCGAAGACTTGGTGGGAGGGAAAGGTGTGCGAAAAAGGTGAACCTTGGGTAGAAACTTGTACATGGAAAGAATTCAAGGAGTTGTTTAGTGCTGAGTATGCTCCGGCTGAAGAGGTGGACAAAATTCGAGAGAAATTCCAATCTCTCACTCAAACTAATGAGACGGTAAATGAGATGTGGAGGATGTTTAATGATATGATTCCTTATTGTCCCGAATATCTTGGGAATGACAAGCTAAAGGTTGACAAGTTCCAAAGGATGCTCAAGGATGACATTCGTGAAGTGATTTCACCATTCAAATGTACTACGTTGGATGATCTTTTGAGTATGGCTAGAGTAAGGGAAGCGGATTTACTTAGGAGGAAGGAAAAGGAGGCGAAAGAACCAAAAAGGAAGCTAGAGTTTGCGGATAAGGATGGAAAGAAAGCTAAATTTGACCATGGCAAGAAGAGTGCGGGAAACAAAACAAAGGTAGCATGTTCTAAGTGTGGCAAGTTTCATCTTGGGGAGTGTAGGCGTAATACGCCGGGTTGTTACAAATGTGGAGCCTTAGATCATCAAAGCAAAGATTGTACCAAGCCGATGATAGTATGTTATGGGTGTAATGGAATAGGGCATAGGTTTAGGGATTGCCCGAAAGCAAAGGCGATTGAAGCGAAACCTTTGAGGACCGTCAAGCAAGAGAAAGTAGAGGTTCCAAAACCAACAGCTCGAGTCTATCAAATGGGTGTCGAAGAAGCCAAATCGGGGACTGATGTCATCACAGGTATTCATCTTGTAAATTCCATACCCGCTCGGGTTTTGTATGATTCGGGTGCTAGTGTTTCTTTCGTGTCTTATGATTTTAGTAAGCAACTAAAGTCCCCACTAGCTAAACTTCCGATTCCCCTAGAAGTCGAAATAGCCGATAGTAGAATCGTTGTTGTATCTAATGTATATCGAGATGTAGAGATAGAGATCGATGAAAGTGTCTTTAAGATCGACTTAATTCCCATTATGCTCGGGGAATTTGATATTATTATCGGTATGGATTGGCTTGATAAATATAACGCGGCTATCCTTTGTAGCCAAAAGATCATTCGAGTTGTAAATCCTAGCGGTCGCGAAATGATTATTTATGGGGATAAAAGAAAAGGTGAACTAAAGTTATGTACCGTGATGAAGGCTAGGAGATATTTATCACGTGGATGTTATGCCTTCATGGCTCACGTGGTAGATACGAGCTTTGGGGAGAAAAATATCGATGATGTTCCGGTTGTGAATGAATTTCGTGATGTTTTTCCGGAAGACTTACCGGGTATCCCACCCGAAAGGCAAGTCGAATTTCGTATTGATCTTGTTCCGGGTGCTACTCCTATTGCTAAAACTCCTTATCGTCTAGCTCCGTCCGAAATGAAAGAATTGATGAGTCAACTTCAAGAATTGCTTGACAAGGGTTTCATTCGTCCTAGTAGTTCGCCATGGGGAGCACCAATCTTGTTCGTTAAAAAGAAAGATGGTAGTATGCGGATGTGCATTGACTACCGCGATTTGAATAAAGTCACGGTGAAAAATGTGTATCCGTTACCAAGAATCGATGACCTTTTTGATCAACTTCAAGGTGCGCGATGGTTTTCCAAAATTGATCTCCGTTCGGGTTATCATCAATTGAAAGTTTGAGAAGAAGACATTCCCAAGACGGCCTTTAGAACCCGATATGGACATTACGAGTTTACAGTTATGCCATTTGGTCTTACGAACGCACCTGCGGTTTTCATGGATCTCATGAATCGTGTATGTAGACCGATGTTGGATAAATTCGTTATAGTGTTCATTGATGATATCCTTATCTATTCTAAGAGCAAGGAAGAACATGAACTACATCTTCGAGAAATTCTTGAGACTTTGAGAAAAGAAAGATTGTATGCTAAATTCTCGAAATGTGAATTTTGGTTGCAAGAAGTTCAGTTCCTTGGTCACGTTATTAATGCCGATGGTATCAAAGTCGATCCTTCAAAGGTAGAAGCCGTAATGAAGTGGCATGCACCAAGGAATGTTGGTGAAATTCGAAGTTTTCTTGGTCTTGCGGGATATTATAGGAGGTTTATTCAAGACTTCTCCAAAATTACATCGTCTTTAACGAAACTTACTAAGAAGAATGCTACCTTCGAGTGGGGAGAAGAACAAGACAAAGCCTTTTGTACTCTACGGAGGAAATTGTGTGAAGCACCGGTTCTAGTATTGCCGGAGGGGACTGAAGATATGGTGGTTTATAGCGATGCGTCTTATTCCGGTCTTGAATGTGTTCTTATTCAAAGGGGAAAAGTGATTGCCTACACCTCGAGACAATTAAAGAAGCATGAAGAAAATTATGCGACTCACGATCTTGAGTTTGCGGCTGTGGTCTTTGCTTTAAAACTTTGGAGGCATTATTTGTATGGTGTCAAGTTTGTAATTTATACCGACCATTGAAGCCTTCAATATTTTCTTGACAAAAAAGATCCCAACATGAGACAACGAAGGTGGTTAGATTTGCTGAAGGATTATGATTGCGAAATTCGCTACCATTCGGGTAAAGCGAATGTGGTGGCGGATGCGTTGAGCCGAAAGGATCAAAATGAGGTTACTAAAATTCATTCCTTGAGAATGGTTGTCACCACCGACCTTTTTGATAAGATCAAGTTAGCTCAAGAGGAGGCATTGAAAGAAGAAAATAGGGAAGGTGAGCGTATCACTTCCCACATTCCGCATCTTGAAGAAGATAGTCGAGGAATTAAGACTCGTTATGGAAGGGTTTATATCCCTTTTCGTAGCAACATCAAAGAATTGATTCTAGAGGAAGCACACAAGTCGAAATATTCTATTCATCCGGGAGCTACAAAGATGTACCGCGATTTGAAGAAGAACTATTGGTGGCCGGGTATGAAAAGAGATTGTGTAAAGTACGTTGAGAAGTGTTTGACGTGTTTAAAGGTCAAAGCCGAGCATCAAAAACCGTATGGAAAAGTTCAACCTTTGGATATTCCGGTTTGGAAGTGGGAAAAGATCACGATGGACTTCATTACGAAATTACCAAGGACGAAAAAGAAGAATGACACGATTTGGGTCATAGTAGATCGCCTAACCAAGAGTGCTCATTTTATTCCAATCCGAGAAAATATGCCCGTTCATAAGCTAGCAAAGATTTATGTTAACGAGATAATCGCACGTCATGGAGTGCCTATTTCTATAGTCTCCGATAGAGACGGGCGTTTCACCTCAAGTTTTTGGCAAGATTTCCAAGAAGAATTGGGTACGAAACTTCATATGAGCACGGCTTTTCATCCTCAAACCGATGGGCAAAATGAGAGGACAATTTAAACTTTGGAGGATATGTTACGAGCTTGCATAATCAATTTTGGAGGAAATTGGGACGATCATTTACCGTTAGTCGAATTCGCCTATAATAATAGTTACCATGCAAGCATAGATATGCCTCCCTATGAAATGCTTTATGGTAGGAGGTGTAGGACACCCGTGTGTTGGGAAGAAGTCGGAAGGAGGGAATTGGCGAGCACGGATATAGTTTTGGCTACAACGGAAAAGATAGAGATGATTCGTGCAAGACTTAAGGCGGCACAAGATAGGTGGAAAAGTTATGCCGATAACCGAAGAAGACCAATCGAATTCGAGGTGGGTGATCTAGTTATGTTAAAGGTTTCCCCGTGGAAAGGCGTTTTTAGGTTCAGAAACAAAGGGAAACTTAGTCCTCGGTTTATAGGACCTTTCAAAATCTTGAAACGAGTGGGCGAAGTAGCATATGTGTTGGAATTACCCGAAGAAATGAGGGGTATTCACAATACCTTTCACGTGTCATACTTGAGGAAATGTTTGGCGGACGAAACAAGTGTAGTCACATTAGACGATATTGAAATAGACCCGGAGTTGCTTTCACAAGAGGACGTGCCGGAAGCTATACTAGGGAGAAAAGTGCGACAATTGAGAAATAAGGTGATCCCTTTAGTAAAAGTGCAATGGAGACATCGTAAGGGTACAAGCATTAGGTGGGAGACAGAAGCGAAAATGAGGACCAAATATCCTCACTTATTTCACGAGTAGAGTTCGGGGACGAACTCTCATTTTAAGGAGGGGAGAATTGTTACACCCGTACCCCGATAAGGTACAATATGAGTATATAAAGTGTTATGTGTTATATTTTATGAACTAGTTAAATAAAGAATATGTGGCAAAGTTAGGAGGAAAAGAACTAGAAGGACCATAAATGCCAAAAGACCAAAGTTGCAACTAACTCCCAATAAATATCTACTCTTTAGGAAAAGTCTGGAAAGTTAGAGTGTGTTCATCATATGTGTCGACATATAGAAGAGAAATAGGAGGGAAAGCCAAAAATATCATCTTGTCTCAATTATACATCAAGAAGTGATCAAGAAGCTTTAAGGAAGCCTTAATTGTGTTCCTATCATCAAGTAAGTGGTTTTCCCCAAATGTGAAAATTAGGGTTCATGTGGTGGGTTTTAATGATTATGGTAAAAAGTGGTGAAATGATGATCTCCTTAGTTAGATAGTTGCTAATTGTAGTTAATCTTGTTATAGGAAGCATTTATTGAAGCCCAATCAAGCCAAGTAGGAAGCTAGTAGGACTTGAAGTAAGTATATGAGCATAATCCTTGTAAATGTTATGATGTTAATGTTATGTTGGTGTTAATGTGATTTCTATGGAGCTTGTGAATGTATGTTAGCTTGGATCCAATGCTATTTGTATGAATGTTATATATTTACTTGCCCGGTCAAGGTGAGTAATAATCTCATTTGATGCTCCTTGTTAATGTTATGATTGGTGTTAATCACCAATCTTATGTAAATGTGATGTTGATTATGTCTTGTATACTTACTAAGCGTTTTCGCTTACGGTTTAGATGTTAATGGTTTTGTAGGTTCTAGCGGAGGAAGCAAAGGTAAGGATCTTGCCTAGTTGTAGTCGTGGAATGAAGCTTAGCGTAGTAGAAGCTAGCTTAGAAGACCATAACTCTTGGACCAAGTAAATCGGAAGTTGGAAGCCGAAGTGCTCTTTTGTGCCTTGGTATATTTAACTTGTGTGGTCGTTTTGTTAAATTATGGTCTTGTCGTCAAACGTTGTCTTTTTTTTATGTAAATTTCATGGGTTAAACGTTTATGTGTTATGTGGTCCTTGTGGTAAGTAAACTTGGATGAAATTGTGGTAAAAAGGGTGTTTGGCACAAAGCCATTTGGACCAACTTTGATGTATATACGGGTTGGATTGCTATGGAACATGTTTGTTATGTTAATGTAATGCTTTTGGTCAAGTTTGATGTAAAACAGAGGTCGTATGGGTTGTTTGTGGTGTTAAATGGTTTGGGGGTGTTAATATTGAGTTTCTGCAGGTTTTCTGCAGAGTTTCGGTCTCATTTGAGTAGATACGGCGCATCTCTTTTTGGGATACGGCGCATCTATCCAAACCCAAATTTCGGTTTCAAGTTTCGGTCTCATTTGGGAGATACGGCGCATCTCTTTTTGAGATGCGGCGCATCTCTCCAACCCAGATTTGGTAATTTTGAGATGCGGCGCATCTATCCAACCCAGATTTGGTAATTTTCTAAATGTCGTACAAAACAAACCGTAAGTCGTCACGGGTCATACCACCTATCGTTTTAAAGGTATTTGAGTCTACTTTCATTTAAAACTAGCCTCAAGGGCTGAATGTTTATGGATTTTTGTCAGCTCATAAAAGAGTGACAGCAGGTCAGTTTTGAGAGGTCGTTTTCGCGTAAAAAGTTCAAATTTTTGGTCTAATCGGGCACGGGGTGTTACAATTCAAGCTTTGGTTCTTTCCAAGCAAAAGAAACAATCTTCCCCACAAACTTCTTCACCCACTCAAGTCAAAGCGGTGGAAGAAACTTGTGTCACGTGTGGTGGTCCTCATGCATACTACAATTGTACTGCCACCGATGGTAGTCGTTGTGATGTTAATGCGGTAGCCGGGTCTTACAACCAAGGAGGTAACCAATACCGTCCTCAAGTTGACCCAATCTATCGTGTTAGCAATCAAAATGGACCACCCGGATTTTCTCAACCCAACAATCCAAATAGATTCAATCAAAACCAACCGAGAGGGCAAAATGTTCAAAATCAATTTCAAGCCCCGATCAATCAATACCCAAATCAAGGTGGTAATTTCAATCAAGGCTTTCAAGCTTCGAATTACCAATCAAGGCTTTCAAGCTTCGAATTACCAAGCCCCAATTGCTTCCTCAAATGAACTTGCTAATTACATCAAAGCAAATGAAGCAAATATGAGGTCAATGCAAAATCAAATCACCACCTTGAAAAATGACTTTCAAACTTCAATTTCAAAACAAGGTCATGAACTTAAAAATGAGCTTAAGAATACAAATCAAAAGATTGATCAATCTCAAAGCAAAATTGAGAACATGTTTGCTAGTCTCATGTGCCAATTGAATCAACCTTCAACTTCGGGAACCCTCCCGGGAAATACCATTCCAAACCCGAAGGGTGAGTTGAAAGCTATTACCACTCGTAGTGGTAAGACAATTGATGGACCCTCGATTCCTACTCCTTCTCCGGTGAAGGAAGTGGAACGAGAAACCAAGGTGACAAAGGACAAAGTGCAAATTACTAGCCCACAAAGTACCGCAAACGTCCAACCTTCGGTCGTCCAAACTCCAATTCCGGAACCCGATGTTCCGAAGACAAATTCTAAGCCCTCGATTCCTTATCCTTCGAGGCTTAGTGAACAAAAGCTCCGTGACAAAACTAATAGTCAAATGATGAAGTTTCTTGAAATCTTTCAAAAGATACACTTCGATATTAGTTTTGCGGATGCTCTTCTCTACATGCCAAAGTTTGCTTCAACATTCAAGAGTCTCCTTAGCAATAAGGAAAAATTGTTGGAATTGGCAAAGACTCCATTAAATGAGAATTGTTCGGCGGTGATTCTTAAGAAGTTACCCGAAAAACTTGGAGACCCCGGCAAATTTCTCATTCCTTGTGACTTCCAAAAGCTTGATGAATGCTTAGCCTTGGCCGATCTTGGCGCAAGCATCAATCTAATGCCTCTTTCCGTATGGGCAAAGCTTTCTCTACCGGAACTTACTGATACACGAATGACTCTCGAACTTGCAAACCGATCGGTTACTGTTCCGAAAGGTATTGCCGAAGATGTCTTCGTGAAGGTTGGCAAGTTCCATTTTCCTGCTGACTTCGTAGTAGTCGATTTTGATGCCGATCCCCGTGTCCCCCTTATTTTGGGAAGACCATTCTTGAAAACGGCTCGTGCATTAATCGACGTCTACGAAGGTGAAATGACTCTTAGAGTCGGTGATGAAAAATTGGTCATTAATATTGAGAGTACTTCAAAATATCCTCTTAAGCGTGATAGCGAGTCAATTAACCAAATTGATATCATTGATGCTACATGCGAGGAATATTTTCATGAAGTGCTAAGTGGCAATCCCACTTCTTCAGACCATACCAATGCTCTCTCTTCCCCTTCTCTCACTCCATTTGAGGGAAGTGACTTCATTTTGGAAGAGATTGAAGCTTGTTTAGCTTGTGATGCAACTCAATCGGAAATTGATGAAGGTGTGTTTGACATGGAGGGAGACCTTCGTCTAATTGAGAAGTTACTTAATGAAGATCCATCATCTCTCCCTCCGAAAGAACTTCATAATGAAAAAATCACATCTAGTGAAAATCCTATTGATCCACCGGAGGTCGAACTTAAAGACTTACCGCCTCATCTCGAATATGCATTTTTGGAGGGTACCGATAAATTACCCGTCATAATTGCTAAAGATTTAAATGATGAGGAGAAAACCGCTCTCATAAAGGTTTTAAAGTCACACAAGCGAGCCATCGCTTGGAAACTTTCCGACATTAAGGGTATTAACCCGGAATTTTGTACACACAAGATTTTAATGGAAGATGACTTTAAACCGGCGGTTCAACATCAAAGAAGGGTTAATCCAAAAATTCACGAGGTTATCAAAAAGGAAGTTCTTAAACTCCTTGATGCCGGCTTGATTTACCCTATCTCGGATAGTCCTTGGGTGAGCCCCGTTCATTGCGTACCTAAAAAAGGTGGCATTACCGTTGTTTCAAATGATGAGAACGAGTTGATTCCTACTCGATTGGTGACGGGATGGCGTGTTTGCATTGACTACCGAAAGTTAAATGACGCCACCTGTAAAGACCACTTTCCTCTTCCATTCATGGACCAAATGCTCGAAAGACTAGCGGGAAACGAATACTATTGTTTCCTCGACGGTTTCTCGGGTTACTTCCAAATTCCCATTGACCCGCAAGATCAAGAAAAGACCACTTTCACATGCCCTTATGGAACGTTTGCCTACCGACGCATGCCTTTTGGCTTATGTTATGCTCCGGGCACGTTCCAAAGGTGTATGTTGGCCATTTTTCACAACATGATCGAGAAAACTATGGAGGTCTTTATGGATGATTTCTCGGTCTTTGGGGATTCTTTCACCACATGTCTCTCCCATTTGGACAAAATGCTTCAACGTTGTGAAGATACTAATCTTTGTCTAAATTGGGAGAAAAGTCATTTCATGGTCAAAGAGGGCATTGTCCTCGGCCATAAGATTTCCAAGAGTGGGATTGAGGTCGATAAGGCTAAAGTTGATGTTATCGCTAAGCTACCTCATCCCACTACCGTCAAGGGTATTCGGAGTTTCCTTGGTCATGCCGGTTTCTATCGTAGATTCATTCAAGATTTTTCGAAAATCGCCCGGCCGATGACCCGTCTCCTTGAAAAGGAAACTCCGTTCATTTTCTCACAAGAGTGCATTGAAGCTTTTCAAACTCTAAAGAAAAAGCTTACTGAAGCACCAATCTTGGTTGCCCCCGATTGGGATCTACCTTTTGAACTTATGTGTGATGCAAGTGATTTTGCCATAGGTGCGGTCTTGGGGCAACGAAAAGCAAAACATTTTCAGCCTATACACTATGCTAGCAAAACTATGACCGAAGCTCAAGCACATTACACCACGACGGAAAAAGAATTATTAGCCGTGGTGTATGCTTTCGAAATGTTTCGGCCATACTTAATCTTGTCTAAAAGCATAGTGTATACGGACCACTCGGCTCTCAAATATCTCTTTGCAAAACAAGATGCAAAGCCGAGATTGCTCCGTTGGGTTCTCCTCCTACAAGAATTTGATATCACCATTCGTGATAAAAAAAGAGCCGAGAACCTTGCTGCTGATCATTTGTCCCGATTAGAGAATCCTCACCAAAGTGTGCTCGAGAAAAAGGAAATAAATGAAACATTTCCTCTCGAGACACTTAACGTGGTATCTTTTCGTGGTGATTCTAGTACCCCATGGTTTGCCGATTTTGCAAATTACCATGCGGGTAACTTTGTTGTGAAAGGGATGTCGTCCCAACAAAAGAATAAATTCTTCAAAGATGTGAAGCATTACTTTTGGGACGACCCCTACTTGTTTAAAGTGTGTGCGGATCAAGTCATCCGGCGGTGTTTTCACGGCCAAGAAGCCGTTGAAATTCTTAAGGCTTGCCACAATGGACCCACGGGGGGACATCATGGTGCCAACTACACCGCCAAGAAAGTGTTTGATTCCGGGTTCTATTGGCCCACAATCTACCGTGATGCCCATGACTTAGTCAAATCTTGTGACTCTTGTCAACATCACGGGAAGATATCTCAAAAAGATGAAATGCCACAAAACGTCGTTCAAGTTTGTGAAATCTTTGACGTTTGGGGCATTGACTTTATGGGCCCGTTCTCGTCTTCACGAGGGAACAAGTATATACTCGTGGCTGTCGATTACTTGTCTAAATGGGTTGAGGCGAAAGCACTCCCCACCAACGACGCCCGAGTAGTGTGCAAATTTTTGAAAACTCTCTTTGCTCGGTTTGGAACTCCACGTGCTATCATTAGTGATCGTGGTACGCACTTTTACAATGATCAATTTGCAAAAGTCATGCTTAAATATGGTATTACTCACCGTCTTTCTACCGCGTATCACCCACAAACAAGTGGACAAGTGGAAGTTTCAAACCGTGGTCTAAAAAGAATTTTGGAAAGGACCGTAGGTGAAAACCGTGCATCTTGGTCGGATAAATTAGATGATGCACTTTGGGCCTTCCGTACAGCTTATAAAACACCCATCGGGTGTACTCCTTACAAGCTCGTGTACGGAAAGGTGTGCCATCTACCGATCGAGCTCGAGCACAAAGCTTATTGGGCCTTGAAGCATGCAAACTTCGACCTAAAGTCCGCGGGTGATCACCGCAAAGTTCAACTCAATGAATTAAATGAACTTCGTGATCAAGCCTACGAGAACTCTTTGATCTACAAAGAAAAGACAAAGAAGATCCACGACTCCAAGATCAAAAACAGCGTTTTTAACGTTGGTGATCGAGTCCTTCTTTTCAATTCTAGATTAAAGATATTCTCGGGTAAGCTCAAAACCCGTTGGACTGGACCATTCACCGTTGCCAAAGTTTTTCCTTATGGTACCGTCGAGTTATCTCAAAATGACGGACCAAACTTCAAGGTGAACGGTCATAGGTTGAAGCATTACTTTGGAGGGGACATACCATCCATGGTTGTCCCGGATCTCCAAACTTTCCCCATGGACCAATGAATTCGGGGTCGAGTCAAGCTAGTGACTCGGTGAACAAAAACATTAGCATTGCATGGGTAAACGCCCATGTTTCTGACCTCTTTCTATTTTCTAACAACTAAGTGTGGGGGAGTCCCACTGTGCTTGGCTTTTGTGTGTTGTTTGCTCTGATTTTCAGGTTTCCCTTGGATAGTGATGATTGCCGCGCCTGTTTTCAATCCAGCCGCCCAATATCCTATCCTTTTGCTAACGATTATCTAGGGATATCTTTTCAACCTTTTTGTGAAAAATGGAGATTTCTGTTCCACACTTGGCTAGTGGTATTACTTTTTTACGTTCTAAGTATCGGCATAGTAACCGGTACTTTGAATATTGAGGGCAATATTCAATTCTAAGTGTGGGGGGGAATTCTCTTGAATTTTGTCACATTTGTACCTTCTAGTCCCTAGTACCCCCGTTTTTGACCAAAATTTTAAAATTTTTGTCGTTTTTAGATAAGAAATTGAAATAAAAAGTAGTGTTTAGTCTTGATTAGGTTAGAACAAGGGGAATCCTGACTCTGCTAGAGTATTGATCTAGCTGCTTCCTTAACGTTTAGACTAAGGTTTTACGATTTGTGCAAATGAAAATGCTAAGCATAGAGTAGTTGGTTCTCTTTAGAGCTTATACAAGTAATCTATGGCTTTTCCTCCCATAAGATAACTAATCTGATTAAATACGTGCTGTTTTCAAACGTTTGAACGTTAAAATCATGTTGTTATGAAAAACAAATTTTTATACAATTTTGATTTAGAGCCCGAGTTCAACTTTTTATTTTAATTTTTGAGAAAGCATATAAGTCCTAAGCTACGGTTCGAAATCGGCCCTTGGATCCTTTATTCCGAAAGGCGTTTAGGTCTTGGTTCCCGTGAAGCTCCGTTAATTTATGTTGCACCTTAAAAAAAAAAAAAAAAAATGATGATGAAAAAAAATGAAAAAAGAAAAATAAAATAAAATAAAATGGAATGATATTGCAAAATGCAATAAATTTTGATGTTGCAAAAATAAAGATATATATGTTAATAAATGTAGAAATTGCTTTCTTTTAAATTTAAATCGGAAGTTGAACTTGGATTCGTCGATTTTGTATAAAGGTTAAACGGTAATTTAGTAGATTGTTGATTTCAAAGGGGTTCAAAATCTCCGGAATTATTCTCTGTGGGGTGTCAAAAGCCTGGTTACCTAAAACCAACTGGTTTGGGATGTGCCCAGAAGAAAGCCGTTACATGGAGTGATCTCATCTTTGAGTCTCTAATCTCTAAATGATCGTTTGTTGTTATTTATTTAAGTATGTAATACTAGCTTAGTGGGAATATCCAAAATCTTTGAAATCGAAATTCCGCTGATTCCGGTACTATTCTCTGTGGGGTGTCAAAAGCCTGGTCACCTAAAACCAACTGGTTTGGGATGTGCCGAGAAGAAAGCCGCTACATGGAAAATGCCCTTTTGATCCTTAGATTTCCGAGGTTCCCGTTAAATTAGTATTTGACTTAAACGAATAACAACCATAATAAATGTCGATTTTTGCGGTCAAAATTTTGAAAATGGCACAGTCACCTAAATTGAATAAATTGTGGGAGTGAAAAGTTAAGTCTCGGCTTACATAGATTATTAGTATAAGTAGCGTTAGCATTTTTACAAAAACGTTTGCACATTGAGTTTAAGCTTAGTTGGGAGTATAAAAAAGAGGATGACGAATTCAATTCCCTGGAGACACCCATTTTGTGTGAATCCCGTTCCATGATACCATTTTTGAAAATCAAGCATGTTATTTATTTATGTTCTAGTTTAAATTTCTCGAATAAAATAAAAAGTCGAAACGGGGTATACTTTGTATTCTTTTGATCCTTTCATTACTTCATATGATTGGATTGCTAGGGACTAGCAATAGCTTAGTGTGGGGGATTTGATGAGTGTGTAAATACTCATCATTTTACACCCGATAAAGACACAAAAATGACCAAAAACACCCAAATACATTGCAGATATCCTTGGTTTTGTGTTTTATGTGTTTCAGGTACCAAAGGATTGAAAACGGAGCGAAAACCGGCATTTTTGGATAGACTCGACAACAAGTGTGTATTTGATCAAAAGTCAAAGTCAACCCCGAAAATACCAAAACAACACAAATGGCCCTTGGAAAATAAAAATTACTTTGTGGCTGTCTAGACCTTGAATTTTCAGAAATGACAAGATTGGTCCCTGAAGTTTGAAACTTGGCAACATTAATCCCTAAAACTAAACCTATAACCAAACCCTTATCCTAAATAATTAACCCAACCCATTTTCCTTTAACCCATTATCCCAACCCAATGATAAAATAACCCACCAGCCCATCTCATAAAGTAACCCAAGCCCAAACAATCCCAACCCGTATATTTTTGTTTAACCAAAACTACAATTAGGTCAAAATCATCTCTGACCTCATTCCCACTCACCTTCTTCTTCCCGCCTAACCAACACAGTACACCATCACCTCACCTTTCGTACCTTCCCCAACATACTTGTCTCCTACCACCACTCCCCATAACCTACCACACCCAAAGTCAACTGCCACGCTGGCAATCCTCACCCATTTGAGCGCTAAAAAAGAAATCAAAGGCCAAGATCGCTTCTTTTTAATCCAAGGGTTGGGAAATGCTCCAAAGAAGCACAAGTGAGTCCCCAGGACTGTTTTACCTCACGAAAGAAACACAAGCAGTGAAGACCCCTTAGCTTAGTTTTTCAGTATAAATAGACTAGAAGTTCTTAGTTGTTTTTTAGGTTTTATTTTAGCTTAAAAATTCCAAGGTACTTGTATTTTCTTTATCTTTTTCATATTGTATTTCTCAGTTTAAGTAATGAAAGTTTAATTTTTATGGTCAACGAAAGTCAACTGTTAAAGCTTATTCATTGCTTATTGTATCTCTAAGTGCTTATTTCCTTGTTTTGAGTTTAACTGAGTTTATTAATGTTAGAATGAAGTTAGTTTGATGATTACTTTATCCTAGTTTAGATTTGCTCTGAGAAAATTAGAAAAACCAAAAAATAGCTTAACTGCTTATAAGCTTATCTAGAGCTTATTTGGCTCATTAAGGTCTAGAGTAGTTGGATTGGTAATATTGACTCAGAATTTGGCATTCTCTGGTCTTGTTTGGTTTTCACATTCAAAAGTAGCTTCTAAAGGAGTGTTTTGGATTGAGCTTGTTTTTGGCCAAATGTACTTACACTGTTCATATGCCATCTTATAAAGTTTGATCAAGATTTATTTAGGGAATGTTAAGCTGTAATCAGTGCAAGTTAAGTTGTTTTAATGCCATTTGAGGATTTGTGTTGCTAAGTTGAAAATTAGAAAGTAGGCTGCAATAATAAGCTCAGTATAAGCTGAGCTTATTAGAGGACAACTTTTGGTCATTTTTGAGTTCCCAGTTAGTAGTTTCATGTAGGAATAGAAGTTGACATTGTTTGAGTAAGGTTTAAGTGCAATTCTCTATTCTCTGCTGCATCAGAATTTTGTGCAGACACACCCCCAAAAGTCTGCGGATCTCAGCTTAATTGTGGCTTATCCATTTGAGCTTAGGATCTAATTTTAGGTTTACAAATAGTTCATATAGTAGGCTTGTAGTGCTACATCTGGGATTTCAGTTCTGAGCTTATTCAATAGCTTATTCTGAGTCTGCAAATCCCCTTATTGGTCTGTTTTAAGTTTGCACTCAGTCCTTAATCCTTGGATAAGCAATTGAGCTTCAAATTTGGGGCTTTTGTTTTTTTTTTGTGTGTTGCCTAATGTACTAGCTAGCTTTTGCCCCCAATACTTGGCCATTTTCCAGCTTATTGACTGCTTATTTTGGTCTGCAAAAAGGTGGTTTTAAGCTGTTATTCTGTCCCTATTTTGAATCTGTACCAACTGCTTATTTGCTTATTTCTGTGGCTTATCTGAACTTTATGAGTTTTTTTTAAGCTTAAATTAATCCATTGCATGTCACTTAAGCTTTTGAGAATTTTTGGACAGCATTAGCTTATTTTTGAGCTTATTCCTAAGTGCTTATTTGACTGTTCTGCTTATTTAGACTGAATTAAGCTCTGCTTTTATTTTTCCTAGGTAGAAAACATAATTTTAGATTTCCTCAAAAATTTTCAGAATTTTCCAAAGTCATTTAATATTTTTAATTCATTTAATTAGTTTAACTTAGTTTTTAATTCATAAAAAATAATTAAAAAGTCAAAAAAATAAATTTCTTTTTTCCAAAATTTTCTTTTATAATTTAGAGTGTAGGAAAATTAATTCGGTGCTCGTAGGGCTAATATTTTTAGATTTCACGTTTTAACTTGTTTTTAGAATTCCCGATTCGCGTTTTTAGTTTAAATTAATCTAAGTTTAATTTTTCAACCTTAATTTGTTAATCTCATTCAAAAGTAAAGAAAAACACCAAAAATCCAAATTCAATCATCAAGCATTTTAATTCCTAACCGATAACAAAATCCTCGATTCACACCTCGTTGGGACACGACCCGGGTGATCACTTGCCTGGTATCACACACATCACATTCACGGGTTTTGCAAGTTTGACTTTTCCCAAGGTTTGACTTGTCATTTCCCAAAGTATCACGTGTGCACGATACTATATTTATATATATATACTACACACGGATCAGAATACTTAAATCATTAGAGGATCTTATCACGATATAACGAAGCTTAAGGGAGTCAACGGAAATGGAAACTAATCGCCAATAACTTCGGTCTTCACAGAATCAATTCTTCCAAACATAAAAGGTCTGTTTCAAAATTCCGTTCATTCAAAACATCAAATCTCTTCAAGTCCGATTAATATATCTTCGTTTATCCATCAATCTAGAAGTGAAGCAAAATCGTGATCTTGTGTCTGGTTCATCAAGCCTCCAGTTCTTCTTGGAATGTGGTGGAGTAATGTGAATTTCTGGCACGATCTTTAAGTTCCTTCATCATCTAGTCTGTTTCCGCTCTTAATTCATCTTAGTACAACCAAGATGAATATGGAAGTGAGACTGTACGTCTTCATCAGCTCCAGGTTCGCCGTCTTTCTTCTGCATCGCCAACACTTCTGTCTTGTAAGGAATGTCTTCACTCTTCAGGGTAGTCACCGTTGTTGTCAACTCTAGGTCAGGTAGTGAAGTAATACTTCTGATGCGTTTCTACTTGTCTTGATGCATAAGCAAACCTTCTGTGTTGCAAGGGAGTATAACCGAGTCTCTTTTTGAAATGTCCCAAAATTTGTTCCGTCTGAAGGTATGGAAACAAATTTCTATTTCAGCTTTTTCCAAAACTCCATTTTTACTCAACCGAACTACGCTGTTTCTCTCTGGTCACGGAATTTATCAAGGGTAACGCAAGTTGTAAACATCTTCCAGAATTCTACTGCAAGGTTCAAAAGATTTCAGTTCTCCATTCTGTTATCGGTCTTGACCATTCGGTGGCAGTTTCAAAATTTTCGGGATTTAAAGAGGTATCCTCCATCAAGAAAAATCGTTGTCTCAATCTCTCAGAATGCACAAGTGATTGTCAATTTTCTCACAAAGTGCAAAAATGATTCTCATGTTCTTCTTCGTCTCCGAATGTACTATTAGGTCATACAATGACCATTTGCCCAAGTACTCACGAGAAAACATTCACTTATCAAATTTACAGAATAGTCAGAGCTTTAGCTAATACTATTAGCGTCACAACCCTTCATATCAGTCGTTACAAATACGGAAAGCGATCTCAAGAATAACCTCAATTCATATTTCCATCTGAAGGAAACTTCGCGCTCTGAAATTTAATAGATATAAAGTCGATTCAGGGTGAAGAAATAAGGGTTCCAAATAGCAATACGGTTTAGCTTCCAGAAATCAATACATATCTCCTGTCATCATTCTTCTTTATCGCGAACAAAACTGAAATACGCCAAGAAAATGCTCTTAAGCAAACTTACTTCACACTCCGGTGGAAAACTTGGTGGTTCAATCAGAAATCGTGTTTCAGAAAATTCCGGGTGCCAAGTATTTCTCAAGATGAGGTTCATTCATATGTGTAAGAAATGGGTTCAAGGAACACTTCATAACCGCGAAAGTAACACACGAGTCTCCAGAGTAATAGCGATAGCAGAAAGTTTAACAATCGGTAATCGTGGTAGGGAGTTCAAAATTGTTTCAAACGCCAAAGGTGAGGCATAGGAGGATAGTTGTCAACCAACCAATCCTTTATCAGAATAAAATCGGAGTTAACAGTCCACAGAAAGACAGATCAACAAGGCAAATCTTATCGTCCAAAATGAGAGGGAAACATTCTTATACTCGTGGTTAAACACGACAAAACTTCTCATAGGGACAGAGATGGGTAAGACGAAATCAAATAGCGTCAGAAAATTCATAGATGTATATCAAAAGCAAGAGACAAATAACAGAAGGTGTCAAGTACGTCATCGCCAAGGAGATTTTCAGAATGCCCGAAGAGGCATCAAAATGATTAACAGAAGGATCAGAGGTCAGAGTCAGACTCTGCAGACAAGGATCAAATAGTGTCAGGCAATTACTATGCAGTTCTTAATGCCTTCGAGATTTATTTAGGTTCAAAACTTAGGTAATACAAAGCATAAGCTCGCAATTTTCCAAAAGTGATCTTAACAGACTTAAATCCAAAGCAAAGCACGAATCAGAGTGATGCGGAAGCAAAAATACTTAAACAAATGCCTTATAGTCTACCCATTCCTCACTGGTCAAAACTTAAGTTCATATCAAGAAATCCTAAAGCAAGTTCTCAGGGTGTTCTCCTATGTTCTTACAGTGGAAGACTAATGGTCCAGAACTCACAGGTCAAGGGTAAATGTATTACGAGTCGCAGCCTGTCTCTCTGATACCATAAATTGTAACACCCCGACCCGACAAGGGTAGAGATGTCACAATAATGGTGACATATCAGAAACATACACAAGCATACATCTTCAATAATACAAAGGAATCCAAAGGTTACAAGAAATTGCAAGGAAATACAAATTTACAAAGGAACAAATACTAAGTCTGAAATATAAATTCTTCTAGTCATCTCTATAACAAAATATCTATCACAGTGTAGTCTTCTAAGTACAATGGTACTCTCCACTCATACCCAGCTTCCTACTAAAACCTGCCGCAGGAAAAGAAATGCGGCTGAGCTACGAGAGCTGAGTGAACAGATATAACGGTAACAAAGCAGTAATAAAGAATAGTACAGAGTATCAGAAATATAGGTCATGCAGACATAATCAGAGTTAAAGGGTAAATAAAGGAGTAAGGATAAAGGGATAGGGAATAATAAATAGGTAAAGGTAAAGGGAAACAGTGCAAGGTATAATAAGGGACAAAGTAAGTAAATGTATATGGTAAAGGGAAAACAGTAATCCACCACGAGCCCAGAAACAAAAGTATCATAACCATGTAACCATATCAGTAATCCAGAGGGGATGCCTCTCAAGTAACCAGATAATATGAGGGGTGTCCTCATGTATCAAATATATATGGAGTAGCTAGCTCCCAGAGGTTGTGAAAGACGTGTATCGCACACACCATGAGTCACCAGAGATATATATATAACCAGTAAATACTAACAGATAACAGAGACAGAACAAATCTAGGATGCATCCATGCGCCCCAGTAGGCCAGAGTCTTCTCCTACATAACAGATAAAATCAGGGACGGGATAGGTCATCTCTCTCCTACCCTAGAGTCAAGTCATCGGTGCATCAATGACAAGGACATGAACACCTCATGCCTAGTGAGTTGGCTCGGGTATCAAACCGTGGTCAGGGTCAAGTATCAAGTATCAGGTCAAAATCAGAGTGTCATATCAGAGGGTTCAGATTATAAGGTCCATGTCAGAGGTTACAGAGTGTATATCAGAGGTTCAGAAATCAGATGGGTTTATATCAGAGTTTATAACAATGTTCAAGTCCAGGTTCAGAAATAGTGTATCAGATTAATGCTTATATCAAAGTTCAAATTAAGTTTCAAATAAGAGTTTATAACCAGGTTTATAATAAGGTTCAAATCAAGGTTCAATAGGTCATATCCAAGGTTCATAATCAAACAGGTTTATAGGTTCATAGAAAAGATTTTAATTCAAAGGTTTCATATTAAACTTGTATTAAAATAATCTTCCAGTGACTTTCATAGAATGATGTTTAGTAAAACCCTTTTTATAAAGAAAGTCTTAAAAAGGAATTTTCATAAAACCTTAGTACAATTTCATTTAGACGAGATATAATATCGTGTTCAACAATACCGTTTTAAAATAGTTTTTCTCAAACATTTTCAGATATAATTAAGAAAGGTTTTCCAATTTCAGTCATAATATCAAAAGGACTTCAAGTATCCAAGGGTTGAGTATTCATGTCACAGGGTGATGAACGAAATATATCAAGTATCAAGTGAGCAGAACAGGGTTCAATATATCGGAGAACTCAGGGTCAGATATCATATCAGAAGGGTTCATATCAAGTTGGTTTATATCAGGAATTTATAACAAAGGGGATCATAGCAATGGCATCAATACAGAAACTGACAGATCAGAAAATGAAAGAGATCATGAGAAACCTGTGAGAAGGTTCAGAATATCTGTACCTTATACCGCAAGTACACAACAGAACAATAAGGGTCGGAAGCAAACTCCATCTTCAGCGGATCTACACGAATTCATGATTGTCTTATTAATAGTTTGTTTAATTCGGATTACTTATTTTAGTCGGCTTTCCATTTTTAGCAACTTTTCCTTTTTAGGTAACTTTCCAGAAATAGCAACTTTCCTTATTTAGCAAGTTTCCAGAATTAACAGATTTCCATATTTAACAAGATACTATGATTACATAGTAGGTTAAGTCCTTATTTATAGATTATCATGGGATTAAGGTATATTTTATCAATTTGCAAAACTTTAGGGTTAATTATGACAGATTTTCATATTTTAGGGTTTTAAATGCAAATATTCTAAATTCAAAGGTCTAACTTGAAAATACTTTAAGTTACTGATTTAAATACTCATTTTATTCAGAATGACATCCTAATCCCTTTAGTTTCATAGATTACAGTTTATACCCCTCTAGTTTCAATATTTACAAAACAAACCCTAGATTTACATAATTCATAATTTAATCCCTGTAATATCCATATTTACCAACAAGCATATTATTTTACAAAATTACAAAATGTAACCTCACAATTAAGTATAGTACGAATCAGACCCTCAAAATTTAGAAATTACACATTTGGTCCCTTAACTTTACAAAACTTATAATTCAAATTATAATTTAATAACAATTACATATTAAGCCCATAAATACTAAAATTTACACATTACACCTTTAATATCAGTATTTACACGAGACACCTTTAAGTTTCCAGAATTTACACTTTTAGTCCCTCTATTTTAATTTATTTCATTTCGACACCATAATTACCAATTAAATCCTTTTTTTGCAAATTTTACACATAGGACCCTCATGTTATAATTTCTATACATTATCCCAGATCTATATAACATTTCAAAAATATCCCACATATTTTAATAATTACAAAACACCCCCTTTACATTTTATTTTCAAATCGGTAGACATTTTATATTAACAAAACTTAACCCTAACTATCCCAGTCATTATTAAATCATTACAACATCATTAAAATAAATTAATTCATCAGATCTAATCATAAAAATTTAAACCTTAATTTATTTGATCGGTTTTATATTTTTTTCTTTATTTCCTTTTTAGCCGATTAGAACAAAAAGTAACAAGACATGATCTAAGCTTCTAAAATTATAAGGGTTATTTTTCTGATGTCATATGATATGTATGGAACCCAGGAAAAATATGTATGAAACCCAGAAAATTCGCATGAACAGATTAGAAATTATTTTCTTTTTTAGGGTTTTAATCCCATTAATTTTCATACGATCAAATGAGCATGCATGATTCGAATCTATCATTTTATATGAGTCATATATGTTTTAAAGAACACTATAAAAATGCCACATGAATTTTAGAACGAAAGAACAAGCTGTGATAATTATTTACCTCTCGGATGAAAAATTCGACACCAATTAATTACCACTGATTAAAAGAACGACCCAGAAGCCTTGCAGCTATTTTTCCTACCTTCCTAAGACTTAGATGATTGCCAGAAAAATGCCCAAAAGGCTCAGAAAAATCGGATCAAGAGTAGAGGGATTTTTGGTGTGTTTATTTTAGGGTTTTGGTAAAATAAAATTGGAATAAATAATTGGAACCGAGTGATAGGAGGGGGGGAGAGGTAATCACGGTATTTTTGAGTTAATTGGCAATTAGAATTAATTTTTGAATTATTTCCATATTTGGTTTAGTAATTATCTCATTATAATTGATTTATTTAATTTAAATCAAACCGAAATAAATAGAAATTAAAATACTTAGGCTTATGTAAATGAAACAATTATTTTTAGGACCTTTAAAACTTTAAAATGTTCATGCAAAATTATCATATATCATATGTTGCTCATTACCAAAGGTTTGAGATTTATTTGGTATTTTATACAAGCTTAAATTAAAATTTAAAGTTTCAGGGGCATTTTGGTCATTTTGCATGTTCTGAAATTTTGGGTTTTACAGTGATAGTGAATGTTGAGATTGCGTAAGGCAATAAAAATTGAATAAATGATAGTGTGTGCCTAATTATAAAAGTGCATGAAAGATAAAGCGAGTAAAGATGATAAGATAGATATAGCTTGGATCCAATCCTCTAGTTTTGGCATCCTTTGGGATGGCCTAGCTTGCCTTTTATGGCATGATTGTTAGCTTGCCTTCACCGGCATGGTTTGCCTACATCCTTGGCATGTGTTAAAGATCCTTCGGGATGAATGTTAAAGATGGTATCCTTCGGGATGGCCATGTGATATAGTATGGTATCCTTCGGGATAGCCCAGCTTACCTTTATGGCATGGATGTTATAGTAAGGTATCCTTCAGGATAGCCCAGCTAGCCTTTATGGCATGGATGTTATAGTATGGTATCCTTCGGGATATCCCAGCTTGCCTTTATGGCATGGATGTTATAGTATGGTATCCTTCGGGATAGCCCAGCTTGCCTTTATGGCATGGATGTTATAGTATGGTATCCTTCGGGATAGCCCAGCTTGCCTTTATGGCATGGATGGAAAGTTAGTGAGATTGGATCCAAGGCTAGAAAAGATGGAAAGTAAAGTATGTACGAATGTTTTGTTGGAAGCATATAAGTAGGACGGTTTATGGTTTCTTGATTTAAATGGATTGGGACGCCTTTTCATTTAAATGAAGAATTGTAAATCGCTGAACCATGAGTTTATAATTCCTTATTCACATAGATTGGGATGCCTTTTTATGTAAATAAAGAGTTATAAATGAGTGGACTTATGTGTAGCCGATATGACATGAGTACGGATAGTGATATGAGAAAGTGAAAACTAAAACATGTTAGACGTCATAAGAAAATATAGATATGAATCAAACTGATAGCAGTGTTAAGGTAATGTGTGAAATCTTAAGATAGATGTCTAAACTGAATTATTTTTTAATTTGATAAGTTAAATGGGTGAGTATTTCCCAAGATTTAGTAAGAAAGATTGCTTAAGTAATGCGTGTGTAAGAATTTGGAAAGGTACCGTTGTGTGGTACTTTGTATATTTTGAAATGAGTTATCGGTTTTCGATATTGATATGTGTTTTGGTATTATGTGAATGTGAAGATTGGCCGGTATATGATGTTATGTCATGTTAGTGCATTGATGAATGCCATGTGTATAGTGCCGAATTTTGACTTATATAAAGTCAAATAGTAGATGTTTCCGGATGACAAGTCGTCAATTGTGGGAAATCTTAGAAAAGTTTGCGATGAGAAAGTTGTTTATAGTGTATTATGAGTTATGTTTATGTATAGCAAGTTTAGAAATTGCATGATCATTTAGATCGTTGCAAGGAATTGGCTTAAAAAGCATGAGAACAAGGACATGTTTATGTCGTGAATTTAGTTTTGGATAGTTTTAGACGAGAGATTTCAGGGACGAAATCTAAATAAGGGGGTAGAATTGTTAGACCCGTTTCCCGGGTGTTGGGACCCCACCCTAGATGAAAGTGGATAAAGACCTCATGTGATTGGCCAGTCAACATTCGTTGAGTAATGGTCAAACCCGATAGTCAAAATATGACTAAAGTGGTTATGTAAAATATGATGTATAACTAAAGGGGCCTAAGTTGCTATTGTGGTAAGTATGTTATAAGTTAGTTGTGGCCAAATTATAAGGAATGGAACTTGAGGGGCCATTCTTGCCTTTGACCCAAACTTGTGCCTAACTAGTTATATCTAGCTAAGTCTAGAGAAATCCAGGGAAGTCTTGGGTCTTTGGGAAGGCCGACTCTGTAGGAAGATGTTAGACCCGTTTTCTGGGTATTGGGACCCCACCCTAGATGAAGTTGACCCGAGCCTAAGTATGTTTGACTAAGAGTATGTGGTTGTCTAAGGGCAAATGGTTATAGTGTTAAGTGTTAGTCTGTTATAGCCTAGATGCGGCGCATCTAGGAAGTTACATGCGGCGTATGGTAGAATGGAAAGTAGAACCGACTGGTTATAGTCCATGCGCCGTATTGGAGAAGGAGATACGGCGTATATAAGGGGTAGCATGGATGCGGCGCATCTATGCAGATAGATGCGGCGCATCGACCTTAAATAAGCAGAATTGACTAAATTGCCCTTGTAGCTAGAAACTTCCCCAATTATCTATAAGTTTCCATACTCTCCTGTAAAAGAGAGTGTGTTTTCTGTGGATGTCGAACCAAAGAGAAAGGAGGGAAAGATAGAGCTAGATGATGGCTTATGATGAAGAAGATAAAGAACCCATGTTTAAGATCCTTCTTAGCTTTGATTATCAAGTAAGTAATCCCTCTCAAGTTAGTGATTTAAGTGGGAAATCATCATATGATGTGGGTATGATCATATGATGATTTGGTTAGCAAGATGATTATGTTTTGATGGGTTTTGATAACCCTTGTTATGTTATTATGGTTATGTTGTTAGGTTTTTATTATTTATGAAGGAAGATGATGATGATGATGGAAGCTTGTGTTATTGATGATATATATAGCTTGGATTGAGGTAAGTAAAATGATGATAGCATATGTTATATGAATTTCTATCATATTGTGTTATGTATGTTTATGTTGAGAAGATGAGCTTGGTTGATGTTTATGTGATGCCATGTTTATGGCTTATGTGATGAGATGATGCTATGAGATATGTTGATGTTATGTGCTAGATGAGACTTGAGTATGTAAGCCATGATGTAAGTGTTTATGTATATGATGCATTATGTGGATTGAAGTATAATGGTATGTTATAGTCGTTTTACTTACTAAGCGTTATCGCTTACGGTTTAGTTGTCTAACCGTTTTGTAGGTTGGCTTGTTGTTAAGGAAGGCTTGGATATGTGGATTAAGAGTTGGAATAGCAAGATTAAAGGTAGTGTTTAGTTAGGAGCTTAGGTAGTATACCGAGCTCATGAGCAAAGTTGTACCCCCGTGAGTCAAGTAATGTTTTATAAATGTAGCCGCATGGCAAAGTATATGTTAATAGTTGTATGTCAATTTGGTAGTCATTTGATAAGTCAAAGTATGGTTTATGTGGTTTTGAGTAAAGTTAAAGGGGCGTTTGGTTTGAGTGTAAACGTACCCATTTTGAGTAGTAAACGGGTCAAGTGTTATCGGAATATGTTTGATCTGTTCCCATTTCTTCTTTTTCTGCCGAACCAAACCGCCGGCCTAAGAACCAAACCGCCGGTTTTCCGTTAAAAAAAAAAAAAAAAAAAAAAAAAAAAAAAAAAAAAAAAAAATCTTTTATTTTTCTTTTGTTTTCTTTCTTAAATCTTTTTCGATAGGGCTCGTTTTCTCTTGTATGACCACTCGCTCTTCAAGCGACGAGTTGAGCACACCATTATCTAACCCCAAACGACTATTTCGCAAAAAGAGAACTCCATTCGTTCCACCCGATCAAAGAACTCCAAGAACCAAAAACCCTCCATTTGAAAACCTTTCCTAAGTCCACCCAATCGTTAACCTTTTTCAAGAATTACCATTCCCAATGGCTGACGATCAACCTATGTGGGATGCTAATAGGGTTGTAGCTCCTACACCCACAGCCGCAATTGTTCCCATTAATCTTGGAGAAAACTTTACTATCAAAGGTCATCATCTTTCGATGATTAAAGACAACCAATTTGATGGTAGAGCTAAATCCGATCCACACAAACATATCGCCGATTTCCTTGAAATTTGTGACATGTTTCGTTATGGAACTACCGATGCAAATTCAATCCGTTTTAAACTTTTTCCATCGTCTCTCACCGGAGAAGCGAAAATTTGGTATAATGAATTAAGCCCCGGAGTGATCACAACTTGGGACCAAATGAGAAGAGCGTTTGTTGGACGTTTCTTTCCACCGGCCATGTTTGATCGTCTCTTAGGTGAAATTCGTAGCTTTACTCAAAAAGAAGGAGAAAATCTTGTCGAAGCTTGGCTTCGAATGAAAAACATGCTCCGAAGTTGTCATGGGCATGGATTGTCTCGTGGTAATATCATTCAAATATTTTACCATGGTCTCGATGACGCAACTCAAGGCATACTTGATGCCGGAGGAATTTTTCTTTATAAGACCCCTAACAAAGCTTACAACTTATTAGAAGACCGTGTACTTCTTAAGCTTGATTGGTCTAAAGACTCCAAAATCAAACCTCAACAAAAATCGGTTGCATTCGCCGAAGCGACAAATGAAAATTCCAAAATCATGGATATGATGAAAGATTTTACCTCTAAAATCGATTCCAAATTCGAAAGTATCCAAAAAGAAATTAAGGAAATGCGTGAGGGATGTACTCATTGTGGTGAAAATCACTCCTCATCCGAGTGTGATGATAAACCCATGGGAGGTCCCGAAGCAGAAGCAAATTATGTTTCTGGAGGATATCGAGGAGGAGGATATCGTGGAAACTACTACGGTAGGAATTCTCGAGATTGGCAAGATCGTCCACCAAGGGATGACAATCGTAGTTCCCAAACTCGTGATGAAAACCGTCAAACATCTTCTCATGATGATAACCGTTCACCAACACAATCTCGTGAAACGAAAAACGAAGAATCTGAATTCGAAAAAACCATGCGTGAATTTGTGCATGCTCAAAAACAAACAAATGAATTCATGAAAAATCAATTCTTCATGCTCAAAAGCAAAGTTGAACAAGGTCAAAAGAATCATCAAGCTTCTATCCAAGATCTTGAAACCAAATTTGGTCGTCTTTCTGGTTAACTCGCTGCAAGACCATCTGGTACCTTGCCAAGCAATACCCAAACCAACCCAAAACCATCATCATCCGGAAATTATCGTCCACCTCAAATAAGAAATGAGCATGTGAATGCTGTATATACTCGTAGTGGCTTATCTTATGATCCACCACCCAACCCAACCCAAACAACCACTATTGTCCAAGATGATAGTGAGGGTGAAGTAGAAGAAGAACCTAAAGAAAATGAACAAATTTCTACACCCGTTGATAACCCTACTCCAAAACTCAAACCATATAAACCAAGAATTCCATACCCTCAACGTTTGAGGAAAGAAAAGATGGAAGAGCAATATGGCAAGTTCATTGATTTAATAAAAGAAGTTAGAATCAACATTCCTCTTGTTGATGTCTTAGCTGGTATGCCCAATTATGGGAAGTTTTTGAAAGAACTTGTGAGTAATAAAAATAAAATGGAAAACATTTCCGCTACCTTTTTGAATGAAGATTGCTCAGCCATTATTGAAAATAAACTGCCTAAAAAACTCGGTGATCCTGGAAGTTTTCTTATCCCGTGTACTTTAGGAAATTCAATCACTTGTGATGCTTTAGCCGACCTAGGTGCAAGTATCAACCTTATGCCATACTCGTTGTATGCGAAACTCTCAATCAATACATTGAAACCAACGAGAATGAGTATACGCTTAGCCAATCATACTATCCAATATCCTGTTGGAGTAGCTGAAAATATGCTTGTTCAAATTGGTCAATTTGTTTTCCCTGTTGATTTTGTGATCCTCGAGATGGAGGAAGATATCAAAGTTCCACTAATTCTAGGAAGACCTTTCCTCAATACAACAGATGCTATCATTCGAGTGAAAAATAAAGAACTCAACCTTGGAGTTGGGGACGAAAGAATTTCTTTTTCGATTAATCAAGCAATGAAGTATTCTCATGCGAATGATGACACTTGTTATAGCATTGATGTTATCGATGATATAACAGAGGAAACATTTGATGAGTTGCTTGATGAAAGAATTAAGACTCATAAAGCATCTGAACAAATCAGTGATGAAGATCTCGACAGAGAATTCGCTGAATTTATGCAGATTGACACTGAAGAAATTTCTGAGGAAGAAAATACCAACTTTGAAGAATTGGAACTCAATGATGATATGAGAATCAAAACCTCAATTGAAGATCCGCCGGTAGATCTAGTGTTGAAACCTCTTCCTGATCATCTAGAATATGCATTTTTGGAAGAAAATTCTCTTCTTCCAGTTGTCATATCTTCAAAACTCAAACCAGATGAAAAAGAACGTCTTGTTTCTATACTCAAAAAGCATAAAGAAGCTTTTGCCTGGAAAACTTCTGATATTCCTGGAATAAGTCCAAATTTTTGCAAACATAAAATAAATATTGAAAACGATTCCAAACCTGTTGTTCAAAGACAATGAAGACTCAATCTAAATATGAAGGAAGTTGTTAAAAAAAGAAATAATCAAACTTCTTGACGCTGGAATTATTTATCCAATTGAGGATAGTTCATGGGTGAGTCCTGTTCACTGTGTTCCTAAGAAAGGAGGAACAACTGTCGTAACTAATGAACGTAATGAATTCGTTCCTACAAGAACTATCACTGGTTGGCGTGTATGCATTGATTAGCGAAAATTGAATGATGCCACCAGAAAAGATCATTTTCCATTACCATTCATGGATCAAATGTTGGAAAGACTTGCGGGGAACAAATACTTTTGTTTTCTCGATGGATTTTCCGGTTACTTTCAAATTCCCATTGATCCAGCTGACCAAGAAAAGACCACATTCACGTGTCCATTCGGCACATATGCGTATAGGCGTATGCCTTTTGGTCTCTGTAACGCACCAGCAACATTTCAAAGATGCATGATTGCTATTTTTCAAGATATGCTTGAAACCTCCATGGAAGTTTTCATGGATGATTTTTCAGTATTTGGAGACTCATTCGAGTCATGTCTTTCCAATCTTGATAAAATGCTTGAAAGATGCAAAACTTCTCATCTCGTGCTTAATTGGGAAAAATGTCATTTTATGGTAACGGAAGGTATTGTGCTTGGTCACAAGATTTCGAACAAGGGAATCGAAGTTGACAAAGCAAAAATAGATGCTATTGCTAAATTACCTCCCCTAACTAACGTTAAAGGCGTTAGGAGTTTTTTGGGACATGCGGGATTTTACCGCCGATTTATCAAAGATTTTTCAAAAATATCTCGTCCAATGACGAAGTTGCTTGAAAAAGATTCAGTCTTTGACTTCAATGAAGAATGCATCAAGGCATTCGAAACACTAAAAGATAAGTTGACAAACGCACCAATTATGGTTTCACCAGATTGGTCATTGCCGTTTGAGCTTATGTGTGATGCAAGTGATTATGCTGTTGGAGCAGTATTAGGACAACGAGATGGTAAACATTTTCGTCCTATCTACTTTGCTAGCAAAACCTTGAATAGTGCCCAACAAAACTACACAGTGACTGAAAAAGAACTTTTAGCTGTAGTTTTTGCATTCGACAAATTTCGTTCCTATCTTGTTTTGTCAAAAACCATTGTATTCACCGATCATTCAGCTCTAAAGTATCTGTTTACTAAACAAGATGCAAAACCACGTCTTATTCGATGGATTTTATTGCTTCAAGAATTTGACATAGAAATCCAAAATAAGAAAGGTGCAGAAAATGTTGCAGCAGATCATTTATCTAGATTAGAAAATCCTAATTTAGAAGAACTCGGTGAAGACGAGATTGATGATAACTTTCCCGAAGAAACTCTTATGGGAATTGACAATGAAGAAATTCCATGGTTTGCTGATTATGCAAATTATTTAGCTGGAGGAATATTACAAAAAGGTCTATCTCACGCTGAACGTAGTAAATTTTTCGCAAATTTAAAACACTACTTTTGGGATAAACCGTATCTATTTAAAACATGTCCTAATGGCATAATAAGAAGATGCGTATATGGTTCAGAAACCCAAAAAATTCTTGATGAATGTCATCATGGCCCAACCGGAGGACATTACGGTCCATCCACAACCGCTAAAAAAGTTTTTGATGCGGGATTTTATTGGCCAACAATCTTTAAAGAAGCACATACACTTGTGCAAAATTGTGATGCATGCCAAAAATCTAGTAGTCTTTCTCGTAGAGACGAAATGCCACAAAAAAGCATCCAAGTTTCTGAAATATTTGATATCTGGGTAATTGACTTCATGGGTCCCTTTCCTAAATCTCATAAATTCGAATATATCCTCGTTGCAATTGATTATGTTTCCAAATGGGCAGAAGCAGAGGCTTTACCCACAAACGATGCACGAGTAGTTGTGAATTTTCTGAAAAAGCTTTTCTCTCGATTCGGAATTCTAAAAGCTTTGATAAGCGATAGAGGAACTCATTTTTGTAACCATCAGATTGAGAAAGCTATGAAACGATATGGGGTCCACCATCGTTTCTCAACAGCATACCACCCTCAAACAAGTGGTCAAGTCGAAAACACCAATAGAGCCTTAAAAAGAATACTTGAAAAAACGGTCAAGGATAATCCTTCTGTTTGCTCAAGAAAACTTGATGATGCTCTATGGGCGTTTAGAACGGCATATAAAACTCCAATTGGTACAACCCCGTACAGACTCATATACGGAAAAACTTGTCATTTGCCGTTTGAAATAGAACATCGTGCTTACTGGGCATTGAGGCAATGTAATCCTGATCTAAAAATCGCTGGAGAAAAACGATTCCTGCAACTGCATGAACTCGATGAATTGAGACTCCAAGCGTATGAAAATTCCAAATTATACAAAGCCCGAACAAAAGCTTATCATGATAAAAGTTAAGAATTCGAAAAGAATTCAAGGCTGGAGACAAAGTTCTTTTGTTCAATTCAAAGCTTCTAAACTCAGAACCAAATGGTTTGGTCCATTTGTGGTAAAACATGGTTTTCCATCTGGATACGCTGAATTGTATGACAAGAAAGGTGGAACTTTCATTGTTAATGGACATCGGATCAAACTGTACCATGATGAGGAGCAATTGAATGAAATGTCAAGTGAGGAAATTCCACTTGAACTACTCGATAAAAAGAAGTATACTGCTATTCCATTTATTGCACCTTTTCCAGCTGACTATAAAAAAGTAATACCATGGGCTGCGGAAACTGGTTACATCTGGGATGTCCTCCCTAGAACTTGCAATACCGCAAAGTTACATGACATTGATAAAATTGGAAAAGGAATAGTAAAAGGAAATGTGGTGTATATCCCAAAGACATCAGGAAAGAATCCCAAGGATAAACCACCAAAGTAAAAAAGGGGATTGAGTCGGGCTGATGACTCGTTAATAAATTTAGCGCTTCTCGGGAGGCAACCCGTGTGTTTCTAAAAATCTTTTTTATGCCCCGATGGTTTCACCATAAGTGTGGGGGCCTTACTATTATGAATAATAAAAACCCAAATATATTTTGCATTTTTGTGTGTTTTGTTTTGATGATTATGCAGGTTAAGACGCGTGCCCTTGAAATTATGGAATCATCCTATCTCCAAAGCTCAGGCAATATCATTTCTCTTATGTTTCATTTCCCTATTTTATGATTCATCGTTCTTTACATTGAGGAGAATGTCAAACTTAAGTGTGGGGGGAGGAAATAGGAAAATGATCTGGATTTTAAAATTTTCTATATTTTTGAGCCTATTTTTAGCTTGTTTGCCCCTTTGATCTAGTTGTTTTCGCACACTTACGATAATTTATACTAGAATAACTAGATTAATCCACTGGAAAGAAAAAAAACATGTAATTTTTGAAAATTCGAGATGTATCCTGATTGATATTGCGATCCATTTTTGGATTGATAACATTGATAGCACAACTATAGCCCATTCCACTAAATTGTGAGGATTTAAGCCTATTTCATATAGCAGATATCTTTTATGCTTGGATCTTTTTGCTATGAGTGTGCCTGTGATCTTATTTATTCTAGAACTTGTGCATGCAAATCATTACCAGACCGTAGTGAGATCACCTCGTGTGATATAAGTGTATTCATATGATAAGAGGCAACCTTAGGAATTAAACCAAATGGCCTTCCATTTTACATTCATGATATATTAGCTAGCCACATTGGTTAGTTAACCACTTATTTGGACCCATTTGTTAGCACTCAATATTTATTGCTAAATTCCATTAGTACACCCTCTGAGCCATCCTTTTCATTTTGTTACACCAGAAAAAAAAATATAAAAATACTCTTCACCTTTAGCCTTAACCTTACCTATAGTCAAGTCTTGGTTGGTTACTAGCTACTTGGAAAGATGGTTGTTATGTGGGAATCCTTGAAAATGAGAAAGTTGCGAACTCCATGATAATCTCATGGATGATCTATTGGTATCTTGTGGTTAAAAAAAAAAAAAAAAAAGTCATCGCCATTGTTTGATGACATGGATAGCCAATGAGCTATGAAAGTATGATATCAATCGCAAGTTCAAAGGAAAGTGGTTGTTGTAGCTAGTAGCACTTGGTTGTAGACTTTGGCTATTTGTTAAGTTATTATTTTCAAGCAATTTCATAAATATATCTCATGCCTTATCCTTACCCTTGCGGCTTTGTGAAATTTTCAAGTGTATTGACATGTAGTGACCATCCGATTTCTTGAAGAATTAGATAACGTTGTTAGCGATCTGAGGTTATCCTTAGTGACCATCCGTTACTTGGTAATTCAAGGATTCGTTGTTAGCGATCTATTATGTTTTACATGAGATAGTTGCACATCAGCATTACATAGCCCTTAAAACCTTAAAACCCGAATAAAAGTCCTCTTAGATATTTACACTTGGTGCTTACGCCACGTCGGTGGAGTTTTGTTTCTTGTAGAAGCTTATGGTAAAATTTAGATCATATCTGAGCAATGAGTGTTAAATTCTTATATACTCACCCACTAAACAAATGAGTGTTGAGTGAATTATACTTCATTTCCATTTCGTGAGGTGTTTTAATATGTTGTCAAGCAAGAGAATCATTAAGGTATTGTCAAACATCTCGACTTTTCATCTACAAGCTTAAATAGATGGATCTTATCTAGTACTCGTGCTCGATGGATTTGCATCTCATTTTTTTTTATCATTAATATCATGTGGATTTATTACTTAAAAGCTAGACTTGCTTGGGGGCAAGCAAAGTGTAAGTGTGGGGGATTTGATAACGCTCATTTTGAACATGTTTTAGTTGTGTTATTTCTATATTTATGCATTATATTTGGTTGTATTTGTGAACATATTATGCTTAAAAGGTGCAAAAGATGTATTTAAGTTCAGGTACGATCAAGTTCAAGGAAATAGAGAAAAAGATGAAGAAAAGTCGACAAAATCAAGTAAATGTGCACGAAGTGAAGTTTTCCGTTCAAGATAAAGATTCATGCCATGATTATTTCCAAGTTCAAGATAAAGATGTGAAAATGAAGTCAAGACCAAGTGCTAAAAAGTATATTGAAAGTGGGAGTTATATGATAGCTTGGAGTTAAAATTATGTGCAAGAGTTGGTCTAGCAAACCCAAGGTTTCCACAGCAGACCTGAGGTTTAGCTAATGTCCAGACCCAAGGTTTAGAACTCAAACCCGAGGTCCAGCAGCCATCCAAACCCAAGGTTTGACGTCCAAACCCTGTGCCAGCCATTCAAGTCATCTATAGTTGCATTAAAGAGAAGAGTTAAAGTGCCATCACTTCAAAAGTCCTATCACCTACTTCCATTAATTCATCTTACCTTCAACTTTATGACACTTGGAGATCAAGAATATTGCTTGGTGACTAAGGAGAACTATCCTATATATGTATGCAACACACACATCATCATATAGAAAGAAAGATAACTATTACTCAAAAAAATTTGTCACCACTCTCTTAAAAGGGGCGACAACAAGAAGAAACGCAGGAAAAGGAGGAGCTTATATTCACCAATCATCAATTCTATTATTCAAGGATCATTGTTGATCATTACACAAGTGTTCTTCATTACTTGTAATCATCATTACAACTTTTGTAAGACCTATTTAATCATGTTTTCTAGTGATAAATTTCTTGTGGTTATTACTTTGTTTACCATGAGTGGCTAAGTGCCTTGTGCACTTGCCTAGATGATGTTTGCTCCATGATTTATTTGATTGATTATGACTTAATGGTTCTTATATAAAAGACAAGTTAACACTAAGAATGAATTGTGCTATTTAGAGTTTTCTCCATCAAAGAGTTATCAAGTTTGGGTAATTACTAATAATGTAATGGGTTGAAAAGGACATTGTTAGTTAATTAGTTGTAAACCTTTGTCTATGAGGGTTTTACCTTATGTATTGACCATTTCATAAGTAACTTGATTTAACTTGGAAAACTAAGTAGTGTGGTTGTCAATTATTTGTGAAACGAAAGCGAATCGAGTAGTTGAGTTGTGTTAATCTTGGATTGATCAATTCTTAAATATTGTTTTTATAATCTTAAAATCTTGACGAGGATTGAAAGTGTTGGAAACAATATAGTTAGTACACCACTAATCGAATTAGAACACCATCTAATTTGTTGATCATAATCAAATGAACCATTGTCATAATCATGTCAAAGGAATTGTGCAAACTAGTCTAGGCAAGTGTAGTCTTTTAATTATTGAATTTAAATCATCTTTATTGGCTTGCGAATTAGAATCGATAAGTTGGCTTGATTTTATTTACAAAAAGATTTCACATCATACAAACAAAACAAATCCTAGTGAACGACCTCGGCTTAGCTCAATTATCTCTTACTACACACGGACGAGTATACTTGCTCGTATGTGTTTCGTTTGAATCGTTGGTAAATCGTGTTATAAATTTAAAACTTGTTCTCATAACGGGTATAGCCCTTGAAACACATCACATTCTCTTTTCTGCTAACTCTTTCACAAACATTCATACATATTTCTCTCACATTAATATTATTCTTAAGACTACATTGTTGTTCTTTCAAGTTCATATCGTTCTGTGACCTTAAATTTCTTCTCCTTTGTGTTTTGTTTATATTTGAAAAGGCATGCATACCATTTTTACTCTACTTTTACAAGGTGTCAATTGTATGTAAAACAACCTAGTAGTGATACAAAATTTATTTTTGTAGGATCGATGATATGCATGATTTATGTGGTTCGGGGGGTCGAGGAAGCTCAAAGTAAAGAGTAAACATGGTATATTAGATTAAAGAATGGGGAAGGTGTGTGTGCTTTCTAGAGAGAGAAAGGGAAAGACACACACACCTTAATGATACAAATGAGACATCCAACTTTCCTAGTTGTGACCAGGAGGGTATTTATACAATGTTACAAGCTAATCTTTGCCCTATTGGCAAGACTAGTCCATACATAATAAGACTAATGCAATTCCCACATATGACTTTACTTTAAAGGCTAACAATCTCTCCCCAAAGTGATGTCATATGAGAATTGCTTACAACGTTCCCTACAAGTAAAATTAAATACAAAACATAAGCACAACAGCTCCGAGAATGGTCTTCAAACTTCATTACTTCTTTCAGCTTCCTGAATCTTCTCAGCTGCCATCTCTTTACTTGCAGAAGAACAATGTGAGCAAAACTAATTAGGGATTAAATCCGGCTTTTTACTCTCCCCTAATTAGTGCTCTCCCCCAAACTAACAACCTTTCTGAAGAATGCCCTGAATCTGAAAAAGTCTTTTGATGAGTAAATGCATACCGTCTTTAGTCTTCTAACACGCAGCGGAAAATGTAGAACAGACTGCAGACTCGACCTTCTTCAAGATTGTCCATTCGGGGGTGTAGAGTATCAACATCTTCATCTCACCAAATGCATCCCCGTTATCTTACATATGAAAAATCAGCCCGTAACGTACACATGAAATGATAACACCAAAGTAACAAGTTGAACCACTGATCATCTTGATTTTGTTGCCCAAAATTGGTGAAGGTTGATAAGGTAGAAGTACGTAGAAAAAGATGAGAAGATAAGGATATAGAATCAACCAATCTCCGACATAAATCGTTTCATAAATCACTAAAACCGATCACGTGAACTTGTTGTGCGTCCTCGATGTACACATTTCTCTCCCCTATTGGTTACATTTTATCGGAATCAGCATAATGATGTGTACGTGAAGCATTAACTGGAAGCACTTTATCATTAATCATATCAGCCCATGAGAAGATGTCGATGAACCCAATCTACTAACAATACCATTTAAAATGGCTAACTCTTTACCAACCCCCTGTATCAAAAACAACGATTATCTTTAGTAACCACAATTGAAGATAACCCAATATGACGAAATTGAGAATGAAGTAAAATCCCCCAGATTTATGACTTAAGCTTGTACTGTCATGTGACTAAGAACGGTGTACCCTATACCCCTAACAGAAGTGTAATAAGCACAATCCCTCTTGAGATATCCTCACTGCGTGAGACACTGAGCACTACAACATAACTCCTTAAAGTGATAGCTACTTTGTGGTTATAGAAAGAAAGAATCACAAAAATAACTAGATATCCAAGTCTTCGTCACCATCAATTTATGCCCAAACAAGTCATCTTCGCGGGAGGGAAGAAAGAAAGAAGATGAAATAAGTACACGCATCCGTAAAACCTCACTTCAAACCCAAATAAATAATATCGAATTACCCCGCAGTCACAATTGATATGCATTGCAAACTCGAGCCGTGAAATATGTATCCCCATGAAATTTTTAATACCAAAATACCACTCTTTAACCAAAATATTATCAATACTTTTGTATCCAAAAATTCGACATACAATAGTTTGATAGTCCAAAGTTTGTCGGCCCACCATTTCAGTCCAAATGCAAATCACTGATCCAATCCAATTCAATAAGCATAACTCATTGAAGCCCAAAATCACAGTTATAATACCCTAAAAACACTCACACTTAACCCTAAAACACACTTTATGATATGTCCGCCCCCGTCCATCTCTCCCTCATCACCCACCTAAAAACTCTCTCAAACTTATCAGACCTCATCTCTTTTCATCGATCTCATCTTCCATTACAATTACTATCAACAATTATAATCACTCTTCTTCTATTTCTTTTAAGCATGACACACTCATACCAAGTGATATCGTGTTTCTTCAGTTCGAAAGAGAACTCCACAGACGCGACTTCAAGAAGACGGGTAGGTGATTATATTTGGTTTGTTTGTGGTCAATGAACGAACCAAAGTGAAGGATAAAACCTGTGGGTTTTGTTCTTTCTTTATAATGGTTCGGATATTAAATTGAAGCGAAGCTTCAAAAACGTAGATCGATGATGATATAGGTTCAACTAAAAAATCTTTAAAAGATTGAAAGATTGAACCGACCTGAGATTATTTTTAATTTACTGTTTAGATTTCATTCGAGCCTTGTTGTTGATTGATGAGAGTTGGGGAGTGATGGTGAGCGTTATGGTTGTGTCTCGGTCTAGGATTAGATTATGGTTTGTGTTCTTGACGTAGCTGTGATAGTGGTTTTGTAAGTGGACTGATGATATTCAGCTTATTTTCATTTCTTATAACTCTTGGACTGATGATGTTATATGGCTGAGGTCAGAGTTGTTGATATTTGGTTACTGGTCGTAGGTTTGTGCTTCATCTTCATTCTTTCACTTTTTGTCAATTCCGATAATTGGTTATAAAACCAATTCCGACGGCTTTGACTGTTTGACCTGATGAATTACGATAAGTAAATCCAATTCCGGCAGGTTGAATTCCGACGGGTCAATTCCGACGGTTTCAATTCCGACAGTTTCAATTTCGACGGTTCTTATCGAATTTCTTTATAAGAAATCGATTCCAATTCCGATGAAGTAGGGTCTGTCGAAATTACTTTACAAGCAATTTCGATAAAAGAGGGTTTTGACTTTTTGACCATGAATTCCGACGATTTTTCCGACCAAAAATTCTGACCACCCTTTTATCAGACCATGTTTCCGACCATTTTTGACCACTTTTCACGATTATAGTGCAAACCAGTCTCGAAATATGATGTAGCATACAAAACTGATAACATGGATGATAAGAAAGAGACCATATTAACTGTTTGTGTGAAACAATAATGAAAGTTGAGACCGACTATATGGATACATAGAACATGTGTAAGAACCTGTTTACCAGCAAAGAGAATAGAAAAAAATTCCCAGTTTCAAAAAAAAAAAAAAAAAAAAAAAGGTAAAACAGCCTTAAACATAGGATTGAACCACACAAAAATCATCAAAACAATAATAACCTGGCTCGTTATACCACGTGTAGGATCGATGATATGCATGATTTATGTGGTTCGGGGGGTCGGGGAAGCTCAAAGTAAAGAGTAAACATGGTATATTAGATTAAAGAATGGGGAAGGTGTGTGTGCTTCTAGATTGAGAAAGGGAAAGACACACACACCTTAATGATACAAATGAGACATCCAACCTTCCTAGTTGTGACTAGGAGGGTATTTATATAATGTTACAAGCTAATCTTTTCCCTATTGGCAAGACTAGTCCATGCATAATAAGACTAATGCAATTCCCACATATGACTTTACTTTAAAGGCTAATAATTTTTTTACTCTAACCCAAAGAGTTATAAGGTAAGCACTTGCATAGTTGCATATCCTACCTTACATATAGATCCGCCCCTAGCAATATATATATTTTTCAAGATTGATCATTTTGCATAAACACACTATTATATATTTAGTAGAGTAAATTACACCGCTGGTCCTTTAACTCAACCCTGTTCTTGGGTTTAGTCCCAAAATCGTCGAAACTGTACTGGTAGTCCCAAACATTCTGATTTTGCTTCGATGGGGTCCAAAAAACTAACTGCCATTAAAAGTCTCGTTAGGTGCAAGGGCTTTTTCGTCTTTTCGACATTTTCTTGTCCAAACACTCTTCAACACCGTTGGCCCCTGAATTTTCAATGCTCGAATTCAAAATAAATATGTTAATCAAAACACTCCTCTTCTTCAACATATCATCCACCACGACAACCATTACCATTTATCTCAAATTAAAAAAAAAAAAAAAAAAAAAAAAAAAAAAAACCTTATAAACAAACTCTTTGAACACAAATCTTTCCAAACTCATTTCTAAACATTAAGTCAAACACTTTCTTCTTCATCACCACTCTTGTTAGACCCGTTTCCCGGGTGTTGGGACCCCACCCTAGATGAAAGTGGATAAAGACCTTATGTGATTGGTTGGTCAACAAAGTTACATGGAAGTCAAACCCGATAGTCAAACTAATAGTCAAAGTATGACTAATATAGTAATATGAAATATGGTGAATAAACTAAAGGGACCTAGATTGCCAAGTGTTAATTATGTGATATAAGTTAGTTGTGGCTAAAGTAAGAAGAAAGAGACTAGAAGGACCATTCTTGCCAATAGCCCAAAGTGCCATCTAAACTAGTTATAACTAGTTTATTCTAGAGATTTCACCAATTATTGAGGTGGGAGTTGAAGGCCGGTTCATGGAAGGGAAAAAGGGAGGGAATAAGTTGATGATCAAGTAGGTGATGAAGCATTTGTATCCCACATCAAGGATTAAGTCTACTATGATCTTTCCCACAAGATGGTGATGATGATGATGATGATGATAATGATGATGATGGTGATATAATGATTGTTGGCTTAGCTTGGATTCAAGGTAAGTAAACCGGTTATGATTTAATGTTATAATGATTTCTTACATTATGTGTTATATTAATGCTTTGATGAGGTTACTTGAATGTGTCTAAATTAGTGTGGGGTGAAGAAGTAGATGTAAGGCTAGTTTGGCATAACTAGCAAATGGGAATGAGAGTTGAGTTGGATTAGTGTAAGTATGTAGGAAAGGTTGTGATGAATTGATAAGGCTTGAAGTGGCCAAGGTATGAGTAATGTTTAATGTTGTGGTGAAATAATTGGATTATGATGCTTAATGTGTGAATATGTTATGATGTTATGTTATAATCGTTTTACTTACTAAGCGAAAGCTTACGTGTTAGTGTTTCAACGTTTTGTAGGTTCGTATGTTGATTTTATGGCTTGGAAGGGAGTAAGACTTGGATTATAGCTTAAGGATTTGGAAGCGGTTGGAAGGTAGTGAACGATAGGAGCTAGGTAGAATACCGAGCTCGAGTCAAAGTTGTACCCCCGAGAGTCTCTTTTATGAGTCGTATATGGTGTGTCGTAGTCGTGTAATGATTTGGTGGTCTAACGATGTGTCGAGTATGTTTTATGTGTTTATGGGTTAAGTTAAGGGGGTGTTTGGCTAATGTGTAAAAGTACCCATTTTGGGTGGGTTCATGGGTCGAGTATGTAAGAAACATGTTTGTTATGTTAATATAATGCTTTCGGTAAAGTTTGGTGAGAAATTGAGGAGGTATAAGTGGTTTTGTTGTGTAATGGGTCAAAATGGGTTTTATGCATAACCCGTCCATTTTTAAAGTGCTATTCCGGGTGGTCAAACGGGAGATGTTTTTATATGAAAATGATCTTATGGACATACTAATGAAATCTGGAAAGTTTGGTTAAGTTTCGAGTCCGGGAGGATGGAGTTTCGGCCAAGGATTTTGAAAATGCAAAATTGGGACAGAACCTCCCATCCGATCGGATGGCTAGCGATCCGATCGGATGGAGGAGTCTGACAGATTTTTGGCAAATTTCGAAAAATCATATCTTTTAATCCGTAAGTCGAAATGGGTCGTGTCACCTATCGTTTCGAAGGTAATTGAGTCTAGTTTCATTTAAAGGTAGTCTCAAGGTCTAAAAGTTTATAGTATTTTGTCAGTAGTTAAAAGAGTAACCAGATGTCCGTAAAAGTGAGTCGTTTCTGCGTAAAAAGTTTTAAATTTTGGTCTAAACGGGTATGGGGTGTAACAACTCTTCTTCAACCTTTAACCCCATCACCAACCATCACCACCATATCCACCACCACGTACCGTCAACGCCATACCCATTATCATTTCAAATAAATACCAACTTATATATAACCCATTAATAAAAACAATAATAATTTATTATAATATGCAATTCTACACTTGATTTGATTGACTTTGCATGCCATCTTTTTACTGTATTTCAATAATTCGTTAATCGCTATGCATGGTGTCATCTCTGGATTTGATTTCACTTCACCACGCATTTTTTTAACCCACATGTTGTTAAGATATTGTCTTTCGTACTAGATAAACTGTATGCAAGTTAGACCATCTATCAAGGCGTGTATCTCAGCTACACCAGTAACCGTTTTCTGATCAAAATATATAACTATGTTTATGGTTATCATCATTCATGACTAGTTCTATAAAGTCCCGGAAACGTACTGTACTTTGTCGTTACTCTTTCACGTACAAGTGCTAACCCGTGATTCGTTGTATCTTAACCGTTTAACCGTTGCCGTAGATGTTGGTGGCTGTTTTGTGTCATGTACTCGTAATTGTTAGTTTCAAGTTACACATGTAATCTGCATGTTAGTTTAACACGTTATGCTGAATAACAAATGGAAATCCAACACCACAATTAATACTAGTATTAATTAAAGGGTTAATTGATTGAAAATGTATCATACTAGCCATTTTTTGTTATTGTGTGTACCGAACCTTTTTTTTCTTAGAACTTTCAAATTTCGATTATTGTGTGTATTTTGACTATTTTACCCTTATTTTTTTTCAATTTTCGAAGGGTAAAATGGTCATTTTACATGGCTAAATAGTTACAAAATACACACAATAATCAAAATTTGAAAGTTCGGTACACACAATAACAAAAAAATATAGTTTAATACATATAATAACAAAAAGTGGCAAGTATAATACATTTTCAAGTAATTATAAGACAATTTTAATATAGTTTTATGCGTCGTGTTTTTTTTGTTTTACTACTTTTTACTTATCAAATTTTATATTTTCTGCCATTTTTTTTATTTCGTAGTTTTATAATATAAACAAAATTGTAAAAATTAAAAAACATAAAAATATTTTAAAAATGATATTACTTACAATTTAAGGGTACTAGTAACCAACCTCTTGCTTAAATAAATTAACAACCAGACACGCTTGATGTAATCATTAGATATCTCATTTTTAGACCTCCCTATATACACTTTTGAGGACTTTCAGAAAAAATGTCGAGATGGTCACGTAAATATACGGTTAGGCCAAATATATTTAAGTAAGAGAGCCGCTCTTGCCAAGTAAACATGAAAACGAAAATTTCCCCAAATACCCGTTCTCATGTGAATAACGTGCAACGAAATGCTAATGACTTGCATTTACAAACGCATGTAAAACTTTATCAACACTATGATATGTTTTTCATTTATATGCATTGAATTACTTCAATCCAAATATCTTATAAAACATTTATCCATCATTCTTGCATGTGCTTGTATGGGCCATTATATGATCGACGAGGACCACGGCATTACATAACACAAATTACAAAATCCATGTATAGCGAGGCCCACCACAATGGAACCGGTCCGTTTTAGGCTAACAGGGACTTCTACTACGAATTTACTACATGTCGACATAAGTTGTAAAATGTAAATCTTTTTTTATTAAAGAAAAGAAAAAGAAAAAAAAAAGACATGAAAGTAACAAGTAAATATTTTAAATTCATATGCAATGTGTTCATAACACGTGGGTGTATACGACTATATGCAAATACGTGTGCTTTGTGATTATGATATGTGAGACAGGTAGCGGATCCTATTAAAAAAAAGTAATTTTAAAAAGAGTAAAAAGTGTTTATGACTGTTTGATTAGATCCAGTCAAACTCATTTTTTTTTTTTTAATTATTTTCGGTCAAAAGGCTAAAGGCTACTTGCAGTAATAAGGGTCACTTCCTCCCATTTTCTCTGTCAAGTCAGTTTTCTCTCTCCAGCGACCTTCAGACGATTGGCGACCTTCATCCATTTCTTTTTCTTTTATTTCTTTTTTTTTTTTTTTTTTTAAAAGAATCATTTTTAACACAAACTTAAATTTCATTAATAATTAAAACAGTACATAGATTAAAAACATTACATAAACATAAACTTAATACATAAACATAAACTTAAATTTCAGTAATCCGGGTGATCCCAAGTTTGCGAGTTGTCTGAGCGATAACTATCGTCGTATGCAAAGTAGTTTGCAAACTTGCTCTCTTCGTACTCTGCTTCCAATATGCTAAGCTCACGCTCCTTACTCTCGGTCCAGCATGTATCGCATTCAAAACCTAGCCCAAATTGATCCAGATGAGGTTCATATTGTTGTTGCTCAACAAATCTTGGTCCATCAGATGAAGTTGATGCACCTTGCCCAAATTGTCAGATCTGTTGTGATACAGAACCAGCTTCCACATTTTCCTCAAAACTCCAGCGGATCTTGTTGCTGAATTGGCCCTGAATCTGTGAAACGCAACCCCACAACGTCTCACTAATGGCTCCGTCTTTGCGAGCTTCATCGTTCAAAAACTGGTCGAACACAACTTTTCTTTCTTCAGAGATGTCTTTGCAATCTGCGTATCGTTGTCGCAATCTTTGTTTTTGTGCCTTTGCAAGTTCAAATTGCTTGATAACTTCGACCAGAGCCTGTTGTCGAGCCTCATCTTCTTTTTCGGCTTCTTTTTTGATTTAATTTTACATTTGTTCGACGGTATGGGGGAGACGACAAGCCATTTTAATTAGAGAGAAGTGTGAGATTTGTGGATTGAAGTGTGTTTGTGTTGTGTGTTTATGTTGTGTATTTATAAGTGAAAGATTTTTTTATTTTTTTATTTTTTTTTATTTTTTTTTTTTTTTAGTTTGCAACAGATATATATTTTCAAATACAAAGAAGCAAAAAAAAAAAAAAAAAAAAAAAAAAAAAAAGGTGCAAATGAGTCGATCGAGTTTGCGACCTTCATTTTCACTTTCATCCCAATCGATCGATCCATTTATTTTGCTACACTAAAGACGATTGGATCGATCGACTGAATTGATCGATCGATCTTGTCTACTGCAGGCAGCCTAATGGTAATTTGACTCGTATTTTTTTTCCTATTCACCCTCAAATTTCAAACGCACATAGCTTTTAAACGACAAACTCTTAGAAAAAACCGATTTCGCCATAATTTCTAAAATTTAATCCTCTTTAATTTGGTATAAATCTTGTTAATTATTTCAAAACTTGTTTTTTTTACATATTCAACGGGTCTTGATTTTCTTGATATTTTGGAATTTTCGACACTATTTTTTACCTTCAAAACTACCGAATCATGAAAAACTTAAAATAGAAAAGTTGTAGACTTTGGTTAAGTCTTTACCCAGAAATTTGAATCACTCAAATCCGATATGGGTGAGATATCGCACATTAAAGATTACGTTTTAGTCATATTTGTTGCACACAAGGTGTTTGATGAAATGTCTAGCTTAGATTTTTATTGTTAAAATTGAGTTAAATGCACTAATTTTTGTACAACAACTTACCATTAATCATTTTATTAATGTGAGATTCAAAAAGTTTTTATTTATTTATTTATTTCTTTTTTTTTCTTTTTTTTTTTAAAAAAAAAATTGTAGAAATGTATGTATTGTGTTTTATCGCGTTTTAACCATAAATTTGACGAATATTAGTTTTGAAATAGAAAAATTGTAAAACATAAAGTTATTTATAAGTGTTCATCAGTTCATCAGTCTTTTTAATGAACTGATGAAAAAGACAACATTAATCTACATGTTATTTATAAGTGTTCATTAGTTAGTCGTGTTCATCAATCTTGTTGATGAAATGATGAACGACACTAATTGATGAACAAGATTAACTGATGAACAAGACTAACTAATGAACAAGACAACATCAATCTACATGTTGTTCAAAATAAGTGTTCATCAATTAGTCTTTTTCATCATTTCATCAGTCTTTTAAATGAACTGATAAACAAGACAACATCAATCTACATGTTTTTAAGTGTTCATCAGTTAGTCGTGTTCATCAGTCTTGTTGATGAAATGATGAACAACACTAACTGATGAACAAAGATTAACTAATAAACAAGACTAACTGATAAACAAGATAACATCAATCTATATGTTTTTCATAAGTGTTCATCAGTCTTATTGATGAACTGATGAATAACACTAACTGATGGACAAACTAACATGTTGTTCATAAATAAAAAAAATGTTGTTCATCAATAATAAGTATTATTCATCAATAAAAACAATTGTTCATCAATAAAAAGTCTTGTTCATCAGTTATGTTCATCAGTTAGTCTTTTTAATCACTTAGTGTTGTTCATCTGTTCATCTGTTCCTCAAATAACTAAAAATGTATTGTGGTACACCAATTATTGCATTCAAATGTACTTTTATAAAGAATATCTCTATTATGCATTTTATTAAACACCTTGTGTGCATTAAACATGTGTAAAACGTCCTTTTTAAACTGCGATATCTCACTCATATCATATCGGAATTGAGTGATTCAAAAATTTGGGTAAAGAACGGCAAAAAATCTACAACTTTCGTGTTTTAAGTTTTACATAATTCAACCTTTAAGTTAGAAAAAAATAGAGGCGAAGATGCCGAAAATTTCAAGAAAATCATAACCCACTTAAAATTTTTAAAAAGAATATTGCAATTTATATATCAAAATGCATATCAATTAAAGAGAATTAAATTTTTGAAATTATGATGACATCGGTTTTTCGTAAAAGTTTTTCGTTTAAAAGTTATGTGCGTTTGAAGTTTGAGGGTGAAATATAAAAATGGGTCAAATGACAAAATTGCCCATTTGAATAAAAATATTTAAAAGAAAAAAGAATCCACCGTGTGATTGTTTTGATGGTAGATATGTGAAAATCTAACGGTCCTAAATCCTTTTTAAAATTTTAATCCTTTTTATATGATCGCTAGATGAGATCCACGAATAAATTAAAAAATTTAGAAAGCCTATCATCTAGTGCCCACGTGTCCCCCACCCACTCTCTCCCTTTCTTTCTTATTAAATTTAATTAGGGGGCATTTTGGTCCTTTTAACCCATTTTTATTGCACCCCAAAACTTCAAACGTAAATAACTTTCAAGCGACAAACTTTTATGAAAAACCGATTTCACCATGATTTTTAAAATTTAATTATCTTTAATTTGGTATGCATTATGATATATAAATCGCAACTTTTTTTTCAACTTTTTAAGTGGGTGTTGATTTTCTTGAAATTTTTGGCATTTTCGGCTCTAATTTTGTCTAGTTTAAAGGCCGAATTTTGCAAAACTTAAAACACGAAAGTTGTAGATTTTTGGCCATTCTTTACCCAGAAATTTGAATCACTCAAATCCGATTGATGTGAGTGAGATATCGCACGTTAAAGATGAACAATAACTGATGAACGTTATCAAAAATAACTGATGAACGTTATAAAAAACAACTGATGAACGTTATTTTTTTGAAAACTGCTGAACATTATAAAAAATAACTGATGAACGTTATAAAAAATAACTGATGAACAATATCAAAAATAATTGATGAACGTTATTTTTTCAAAAAATGCTGAACATTATAAAAAATAACTGATGAACGTTATAAAAAATAACTGATGAACAATATCAAAAATAACTGATGAACTGATAAACATTGTGTTTTTATTAGAAAATTGATGAACTGGTGAATAATACTAACTTGAACTGATAAACATTATCAAAAATAACTGATGAACATTTTAGTTGAGAGAAAAAAAACACTCAAGTTTCTTATTCTTAAAAGTCAAAAGAGATAATAAAACAAAACTTGGTACTACAACAACCCCATTGCAAACTTTTTCAATTCATTTCTTCATCAAATTTTCGTGAGCTACAACAGTCTTCACACATCACTCACACAAAAAAGGTTAAAAAAAGTAAAAAGGTGTATCTGATATCTCTCAATCACCTGTCACTTTTAGAAACATACTTCTCACTTTATCCAACAAACGAAGAAGATATATTATAAGACCAACAAACCCATTTCAAAACTTAATTTCTATATGACCATCTTTAATATACTAGTAAGATATGTTACACTCTCCACTAGATCTGGTTCTGGTTTTCTTTGTCGGAATCTTGAGGTAGCCGGTGGTTGATTTGGGTTTCTAATGGCGGTTGTGGTCTTCGCCGGATTCATTCGGACCTGATTTCATCATCATCCATCATCAGTTGCTGCCGGAAGAGGAGGCATGTTTGACGGTGTCGGATTTGATCGGAAAAGCTACACGGTGGTGAAATGCCTCTTCCGTACACTAATTCAGTATAGTTTTGGTTACACACACTAAAAACACACAGTTAGTGAATTTGAAAATGGAGGTATGTTGGCGGTAGCGGTGCAGATGACGTAAATGCCCTTCAACAAGATGTTTTCCCAATTATTTAAAAGAGTAAACTACATGATTCGTCCTTGTGGTATGCGTTGACCGACACATTTCGTCATTTGACCAAAAAAATTGCATCGTCCGTCCTTAAGTGCGAAACGTTATGTATCGTTGGTCCTTCACTCTAACGGTCTTCAGTAACGCTCGTTATCCGTCCACGTGTGATACCCACGTGAGGGTATTTTAGTCTTTTTACCCCTCGCTTTAACTTTATCTTCTTCTTTTAATTAACTTCATTTTCAACCATCACCACACACTAACATCTCCAACAATCTTCATCTTTTTCATATATTCATCTTCTTCACCACCATTATTACCTTCATAATCCCCAAAATCAAAACCCAAAAACACTGTACCAAAACCCACAAATACCAATCACCTACCACCATAATGTTTACATAGATCTAACATCTTGATGATAAAACCCACTTGTAGGTACAACCACCACTCCGCCCACACCGCCATCACTACAACCACCTTGAATGTCAACAACAATGGCGATTTTCACCCAGATCTATGGTCGAACTGCGAAGCTCTTCTTGGTGGATTCGGTTTTTCTTTCAGACTAAATTAGAAGAGAATGAAGCTGCTTCTAAGAAGTTCGAGTTGGCTGCAGCCAAGAAGGCGTACCAGTCATCCTGTCAGATTTTCCATCTCAAATCAACAAATTGAGCGCCTCCTTATGAGGTAACCATAAAGTAAGGAAATATACACCATGTTCTAAAGACACAAGTGGCTGGAAATTTTTGGTGGGGATTTAGCATACTGAAGATGTATATTGTTACGAGTTCAATGACAATTTCACAAAGCACATGGAACAAAAGCAAGGCATAAAACATGGACAAAAGCAAAAGGTAAACATGTTTTATGGATGCACGTTTTAGGGGAGTGGGTCATTAGAGTATTAGTACTTTTCATTGGGTGGAGAAGTCCAACTTTTCTTTTGTACCGGCTATAAATAGCCTTAGTCTTTATTGTAAGATTGTACTCAGTTTCTTCCTTATTAATATACAAAGCATTGAAAACCAATCTTGCCGTTTTGATTGGTGTTTTGTGGGTGTGAGTTCGGGGTGGGAAGGGACTGAATACCAACATCTAGGATCCTATAAGCTTGGAGTCTCGAGATAGGCAAAAAACGAGATGTCGTGACAGCAGAGAAGGGAGTCCGGTGTTGTGACTGTTTGGTTGTGGGGTTGGATTTAGGTATTGAAGCAAAGAGAAGCCTTGTTGCCATGTTTTTGGTATATGTTTATAGGGTAAATTTAATATTTGAGGAATTGAGGAGAGGATAGAACACAGGATGAGATGGATATATGAATATTTCACAAGTGTTTTTGATCATTTATAGCTCTCAAAACAGATAAATAACCACCTATAGCCATAATTTTTCTATTGTCATCATAAATACGTAATAATTCGTCATCCTTAATATTGTTTCGGAGAGCTAGTGTTGTTTTACTTAACAAATTCTGCACTCTCAAAAAGTAAATCTACTTCAAAATATAAGTTACAATGTATATACTTTTGCTAGTAAATTAGATTCATTTTCAACTGGATTTAGCATACTGAAGATGTATATCGTTACGAGTTCAATGACAATTTTTGGTGGGTTTTCAATTACGGTTGCCGGAAGTGGTGGACGGTGGTGGTGGACTGGTGTTGAGCTTTGTGAAGGTGGTGGGAGTGGTGGATAGTGGTGATAACGGTGGATATGATGGTGATGATGTGCTGGTTCATGGTGGTGTAAATATTAAAAGTATATTTATTTGGTAGTGAGTCATAATGGTCAAAGGACTACTTTACCCTCAAATTACACCGTTGGTCCTTATGGTTGGGAAAAGACTGAAATACCCTCGAGTGGATGAGGTATAACGACCGTTAGTGATGTCAGTTAGAGTGAGGGACTAACGATACATAACGTTTCGCAATTAAGGACGGACGGTGCAATTTTTTTGGTCAAAGGACGAAATGTGTCGGTCAACGCATACCACAAGGACGAATGGTGTAGTTTACTCTATTTAAAAGTAAGTAATGATAACCGTTGTTTGGATTGTCTAAAAGATCTAACGGCTCAAATGAATTTTTATACTTTGTAAAATTTTGTGCCCTTTTAAATGATCTGCCACCTTATTTTTAACAAGCGGGGTAGCCCGTGCGGTGCAACGGGAGTGTTTTGAGAAGTTCTTTTTATTTTTATTTTTGTTTATGTATATGTATTTTTTATTTTTTATTATTTTTTTTTGGGCCTTTTTTTGGGCGTTTGGTCCATTTATTGATTTTGTGGTAAATATGTTTTTTTTTACATTGTGTTAAGTATAGTTTTTTTGGGGTGAGACTCAATATGTTGGCCCTTTATGTTGTCAACCCAGTAACAACCCAAATAAAAGACTTATCTCAACATTACCCTAATACAATAACACTCATACTTACTAACCCTAAAAACACACACCAAATTGTGCAGCCACATCTCACATACGCAGCCACCTAAACTTATAGCTTTTAGATCTAAATATTTTTTTTTTTTTTTGTGTTAATCTGAAAGTCAATAAAAAACAACATCGAAGTTTCTTGGTAAGCATATATACAGGTGTATACTAATCTGGTTATGGCAAGAAAATACGTTCATAACTTATAATTATTTGCAGGTGATCGCAGGTTTGTGGATGACTTCATTCGTTGGAAACTATTTCAGCTCGTTGAACCTTTTGTTCTTTGGTAAGTCACAGTTGTAGGCTTTTCATGCTATACAGCGAAAATGGGACACAATCTTACTTTTGAACTCTGTTAATCATACCATAAATAGTTTTCGTTCAATGCTGCACTTTATAGCCAAACCCCTAAACAATTGTCTCGGGTACAAAAGGATGTTACAAAAGGATTACACTTTGATACTGCTACTGTTTTGCTTCACATAGATATTTACAATTACAATAGCATTTATTTGAGTCTACGGAGTAACAGAACCTGGTTATTCTGTTAGTGGTGGTGTATCACCTGTTGTAAATAAATAATTAAAAGGTTAGGAATTTTCCGTTTAAGATTAAAAGTAATATTTTCTTACTAATTTATTAAAGACCAACATTTGTTTACCTGGATCGTTTTGTTCTTGTGTTGCAGGTGTTGTATAATCAATTGCAGAAAGCGTTTGCTGGTGCTGGGGTATGCCGATTTCAATATTTTGATATGCTTCTTGTGTTATTGTTGATCCTGTGAAACAAAAAATGTTAACAATATTAAAAGTTAGTAATAGTATAACTACAATTTGCATAATAGTAAATTAATAGTTAGCAAGCACTATACTTAAATAATGTGTTATTGTTGATCCTGTGAAACAGAAAACATTAACAATATTAAAAACATGCCAATTTTGTTTAGAGATTGGACGGGAACTGTTTTCTTTTGAAAATGAAAGGGTAATTTGGATCTTTGTGTGTTAATAGGATCCAGCTTATAACTAAAGTTAGTTACCTTCTTTATAAGATGTCGTGGTACAATGTTTTTTGGGTTTTAACATTGGTTCACTATTTACCGAAATTGGTGTAGCTGAAGAATCATTCATTGTTGTTAGAAAAATGCACAAAATATAACTTTATTAATAATAAATAGTGTGTGTAGGATCGAGTACTTCGAGCTTGATTGAGCTTGGTATAAACAAGAACCTCTGCAATACAAGTGTTTATGCGGAAACTAAACAGCAAGTATTATAAAGAAGAAAACTCTAAAAGAACAATGATCCTCTATGGATCAAACTATTGAACTAAGAATCGTTTATTGAATATTAAAAGATGTTCAAGGCGTACATAAACTCATAGACGGGTTTATCTTTTATACTAACAAGATCACCTAACCCTAACCCGTTCTACAAGAAAACGTGTAAAGAGATTAACAACAATCTCTTCTAAAAATAAATCATAACAAACATTCTAAATATACGGATAACAAATAATACTATCCGCAGCAACAATACTATCGGCAGGAACAAGATAACACTGTCGGCAGCAATGAGCTTTCAGCAGGAACCAAGCTATCGGCAGGAACCAACTTTACACTATCGGCAGCAACAATGAACTCTTATTTCCCAGAGATCCTAACAATCCTCCCCTAATCTTGAGGTTGACTAGGTTAACCTGCAAGATTCCCTTGTGATAAAGCTTTCATAAACTCAGGCTTGAGGACTGCGACTTAGCAGCAACAATAAGAAGTAACCAGCAACAACTTCAATAACTTCAAGATTCCAACTTCTATAGCATCCAGCAGCAACTTCAATAGAGCAGCAGGAACATGAAATCTTCTTCAAAATAGATTTACTGGTCACCATAACATCACTTGAACTTGGCTGCTACTAATGACAAAATGTACATCAAATCTCTTTAAGTTTCATACTATTCTCATCACATCCAGGTGTGTTAACTCCTGTGAGAGGTGAATCATTGAAAATTAATGGATTTGATGTCTCTTTACCAATAGCCATCACTACTGGAGTAGCCAATGTTTAGGTGTGTGAGACCATGGTACATTGATAACCATCTGATTTATTAGCAAATCAGCAACTATAAACGGATTTGACTTGTCTTTACCTGTAGCCGTTTGCTCAGGACTAGCCAATTCTTTGGTTTCAACTGAACCTTGGTGAATTGAATACCAAATATGGATACCAAATGTCTTTACCACAAACCATACTTTTGTGGACTAGCCAATCCTTTGGATCCCATAAAGGGTTACATCCATGGTGAATTGAGAACCATTTTCAACTCTCAGAACTGAATCATGGGTGAGTTGAATTACCCTATAGCTTTGAGCAAGCTATTACAGCTATCAACGGATTTGATTATCACACCAGAGCCGTACCCTCATGGTGAGTCAACTCTTTCTTGTCTGCAAGACATGGTGAGTTGAGCACCATTTATTGTGAAGGTGTAAACACCAACACTGTACCTGCAAGGTGTTGCTCAAAACCAACTTATTAGCACACAAATATACAAATTATTTTTTTTTTTTTTTTTTTTTTTTTTTTTTTTTTTTTTTTAAACTAAGAAACACACCAAAATAAAAGAAAATAAGAGAAGAAGAAAGAAAATATACAACAACAACAAGAATAATCCTCCCCTTAAGCTTCATTCCTCCCCTTAAGCTGCAATCCTCCCCTTAAGCTCTGTAGCTAGGGATTGACCATCCCAATATGAACCACCAAATGCTTAAACCTTGGTCCATCAAAAGCCTTAGTAAGCAAATCAGCCACATTATCATCTGTGTGAATCTTTTCCACCTGAATAAGATGCTTCTCATAAGCATCTCTTATGAAATGGTGTCGAATTTCAATATGCTTTGTCCTTTGATGATAAACAGGATTCTTAACAATACACATAGTACTTTGATTATCAATAAAGATCTTAGTGTTCATGAAGTTGAATCCATAATCCAACAGCTGATTTTGCATCCAAAGAACCTGTCCACAGCAACTAGCAGCAGCAACATATTCTGCCTCAGTAGAAGATGTAGCCACTATAGTCTGCTTCTTGCACTGCCAAGAAACTAACCTTCTACCCAGAAATTGACAACCTCCAGTTGTAGACTTCCTATCAAAGTTAGCCCCAGCATAATCACTGTCACTATAGGCTTCTAACACAAAAGGAGAGTCTTTGGGATACCAAAGTCCCAATTTTGGCTGTCCTTTCAAATACTTAAAGATTCTCTTGACTGCATTAAGGTTAGAAGTCAATGGTGTAACCTGATGTCTAGCACATGCACCAACAGCAAACATGATATCAGGTCGTGAAGCTGTTAAATACATGAGGGAGCCAATCATGGATCGATATAAATGAACATTAACAGCAGCATCAGGTTCATTATTGGACTTAGGCTTTGGAGGTTCAAATGGAGTTACAGCAATCTTCCCATTCTCCATATCAAACTTTTTAAGCATGTCATAAACATACTTCTCCTGAGAAATAAAGATCCCATCTGATGTCTGCTTAACCTGAAGACCCAAGAAGAAAGTCATTTCACCCATAGCACTCATTTCAAATTCACTCTTCATCAATTCTTCAAACTCCCTGCACCAAGCTTCATTAGTGGAGCCAAAGATGATATCATCTACATATACTTGTACCAGAATGATATCTTTGAAGTCCTTTCTGATAAAAAGAGTTTTATCAATAGCCCCTCTTCTGTACCCATGTTTTAGCAAGAAGGCTGATAATCGTGCATACCAAGCCCTTGGTGCTTGATGAAGACCATAAAGTGCTTTAACCACTTTGTAGACCAAATTAGGATTCTGAGGATCTACAAATCCCTGTGGTTGAGTAACATAAACCTCTTCCTCAATCCTTCCATACAAAAATGCACTCTTCACATCCATTTGATAGACGACAAATCCCATAAATGAAGCAAAAGCCAAAAACAACCGAATGGCTTCAACTCTTGCCACAGGTGCAAACACCTCATCATAATCAATCCCCTCCTCTTGTCTATGACCTTGAGCAACCAGTCTAGCTTTATTTCGAACCACAATTCCCCTAGCATCTCTTTTATTCTTTAGAATCCATTTAGTTCCAATAGCATGTTTGCCAGCAGGCAAAGGTACCAACATCCATACTTTCTGATTCTGGAACTGCTGCATCTCTTCTTGCATAGCCTCAACCCAATCATCATTAGCAAGTGCCTGAGCTATGCTAGTTGGTTCAACTTGAGATAAGAAACAAGCATACAGACAATGTAAGTAATCAGTATGATTGCTCCTTAATTGATCCTGTATATAACTGAGAAAAGCAGATTCTCCAAATTTAGATGGATGCATTTTACTCCTTGTTTGAACAGGGGAATTAAGATCTCCAAGAATCAAAGACTGAGGATGAACTGTATTGATCCTCTTGGTAGCAATGGGATTAACATCAATGGAGGATGCCTGATTAGTAATTGAAGGGTTGAAGTCATCATCATATGAGGAAGAAGTGAAAATGCCAGATCTGGACTGATGATGAGGATCATTAAGCTTATCTCTTGAAGAGACCGAATTTCCAAGATCAGAAGGGATTGGAAATCTTTCAGGGGAGTTATCAATTCCCAACTTGTCAACAGATGGAGAAGACACAGGAACATCAGCAGAAACATTAGAAGGATCGGCAGGAACCGATCCACTTTCAGCAGGAACAGCATCAGCAGGAACAGGAATACTACTAGTTGTATTGAGTTCCCTTCGAACTTCAGCTTCAGCCTTTCTCAGGATCTCCTCTGTCTCTTTAGAAAATCCAGAACCAAACATCTCAGCAGCTCTTTTGGCATTAAACTCTTGTCTTTGAAGCCTAGCAAGATCTTCTGCAAAACTAGAATCACTTCCAGCCATATCAGAAGAATCTTTGACCTTTGAACCTGAAATGTTGTTAGAAGGAAAAGAAGGAACAACTATAGGTCGTTCATCACTCTCTGCATCAGAATCATCATCTGAGGTACCTGCATTGTTAGTCTGAGAAACATTTGTACCACCAGACAGATTTGATTTGAATCTAGTATACCCTAAGGTGTCAGATAGATAATCCAGATCAAAGTACCACTCTGGACCAGCACCCTGCAAATTAGGTTTATCTTCAAGATATCTTAAGTTGAGAGTCTCTTCTATTCTCTTAGAGGACAGATTATAAACCCTATAGGCTTTACCATGAGCAGAATATCCAACAATAAACCCTTCATCAGCCTTTCCATCAAACTTGCCTAGATAATCACTAGTGTTCAAAATAGTGACCTGACATCCAAAAGGCTTAAGGTAACTAATGTTTGGAACCTTCCCAGACAAAAGTTCATAAGGTGTTTTATTATGAGGACTAGTAATAGATACCCTATTCAACACATAACAAGCAGTGCAAACTGCTTCAGTCCAAAACATAGTGGGCATCTTAGATTCAGCTAACATAGTCCTAGCTGCTTCTATCAAGGTCCTATTTTTCCTTTCTGCAACCCCATTTTGTTGTGGAGTTCTAGCATTACTATAGTCCCTTTTTATACCCTTAGACCTACAGAGTTCAATAAGATTAAAATTCTTAAACTCTGTGCCATTATCACACCTTATAGACTTAACCTTTTTATTTAGCTGATTTTCTATTAAAGCAATAAAATCCCTAAGTACTGGATAAGTTTCATCTTTAGTACTCAAAAAGAAAGTCCAAGAAAACCTGCTAAAATCATCTGTAATCACCAGGCAATAATTCTTATGGTCAATACTTCTGATAGAAGTAGGACCAAAAAGATCCATATGAAGAAGCTGCAAAGGCTCAGAGATGGTGCTCACAGCAGTTATGGCCTTGTATGAAGCTTTGTGCTGCTTTCCTTTGTTGCAGGCAACACAATTGTGCTCATTAGAGAAGATCTTCAAAGGAAGCCCTTTCACCAGACCATTCTTAGCCAGCTTGTTAATGGTCTTGAAATTTACATGTGCCATTCTTCTGTGCCATTTATTGGATTCATCCACAGAAGCTTTTGCAACCAAACAAGCAAGTGACCCCTCAGGCTGAACATCACTAAGATTGAAGCTATAAAGATTGTAAGTCCTAGGAACTTTAAGTTCAACCTGAATTTCATCAGGCAACTTGAAGTCTTTGGACAACACAAAGCACTCATTCTCAGTGAATAGAACACTGTTCTTCTTGTCACAGATTTGAGAGACAGAGAACAAATTGAAGTCTTGGAGTTCCTTCACATATAGCACATCTTCAAAGTCTAGCTTGGCAGTCTTGATAGTTCCTTTCCCTGAGATCATTCCATCTCCTCCTCCAAATGTCACAGTACCTCCATTCAAAGGAATAAAATCATGTAACCTTTCCAAATTCCCTGTCATACTCCTGGAACATCCACTGTCAACAATTCCAACATCTTTGCTTCTAAAAGGAAAATCCTGAGATAAAGAATACATATACAACATTAGATACAAGAGAGACTCAAGCCATTGCTGACTTGAGCCTGCCTAGTGGATCAATAAGAATTAAACCCTGGAGATTGATAAGATCCACCATTGATCTTGGATCCCATTTTCATATGTTGGTTATTGATTTTCCAAGACCAACCTGCTGAGGACTTAACAGCAGTGTTCCATCTTGCCCCTCCCTTGTGCATTGTGTCAAAATAAACAGGTCTCAAAGCATTTTGAAAGTAAGTACTAGAAGGTCTGAAAGATCTAACATTATTGTTTTTCCAACCAGCAGGATTGCTCCTGTCGGCAGGAACAGGATAAGCAGCAGGAATAGGCTTAACGGCAGGAATGAACTTTTCAGCAGCAACAGGCTTACCAGCAGAAACTGGTTTGCCATAAGCAACTGAAGTTTTCCTAGCTGCTTGAGGAATATAAGGGGGAATATCATTTACATTTTTCCATACAGACCTATTTTTACAAGCATGTAATCCCATCTGTTTTTCATAGTAGTCACAGTCTTTAATAAGATGATCATAACTACGACACACAAAGCAAGATTTCTTTCTAGGGGACTTTTTCTTAACAATAACATTCTCATTGCAAACAAAATTATTCAAACCAACACATGAAACAGAATTATCCTTAACAGAAACAAAACCACAACCAAAATTGTTTGAAACAAAACCACAACTAGAAACATTATTGTTCTTAAAATTATCAAAAGAAACATCTTCAAATGCAGCTTTCTTTGATTGAGATTCATCAGTAGCTGCTTCTGAGGAGAGGTCTTCTGACTTTATTGATGCTGACTTGTCACTTGATCCACATGTGGCATAGTCATCAGTCTTGATTTCTGAAGATTTGTCACTGTAAGAACAAGAGACAAATTCATTAGAGTCACAATCAAGATTAGGCAATTCATTTGCCTTTTTGCCATAGCACATTTGTGAATCATCAAAGTCAACAAAAGGATCAGCAGGTTTAAATGTTCCAGTTATGGGTGGAGGAACATCATTCATTCCTCCCTCCTTTACATACTTAACAGGTTTTCTATAATCTACAGGTTCCGGATTAAATACACTATACTCATTAGGGTCATAATACTGATTTGTCCCTATTAGGTTACTGAATCCTAAACCTCTTTTAGTTTTAGTAGACATAGAACTATCAATAAGCAAGTTAAGATTTTTGGATGAGTCTTTCCACTTAGCAAATCTAGCCAATGAGTTATCTAGCTTAGACTTAAGATCCTGATTTTCCAATTCTACCTTAGCCTTTTCTCTTTCAGAATGTTTAAACTCATTAGTGGCATTTTTTAAATCTCTTTCCAAAACCTTTACTTTTACTTCATATGCAGACAGTTGTTGTTGATACCAGACCTTTTGTTGTTCTAATGTCTTAACAGCCTTTTTATGAGCCTTAAGTTGAATAAGGTTATCCTTATTTTCACTTTCAATATCATCAAATTCCTGTTTTAATTTAGCATATATAGATTCACAACCAAATGGACAGTTTTGTACCTGAGATGGATGACCCATCATTCCAAACTGACCAGCCACTTGTTTCTTTTCACCATATCCAGCTACCATCCCAAAGACTTTATCTGATCCACTCCCAGCAGCCTTCTCATGATGCTCCCAATCCACCATCGAATCCACAGATACCAAAGCCTTGGGGTCGTCTGACTCCAACTCTTGAATTCTGAAAGCAGAATACCGTGCTTTATCATCCACCTTCTTGTCTGGGCATTCCCTGGCAAAATGTCCTGTTAGAGAACATTTATAGCACCTCACCTTCCTTCTGTCAAACCTAGCAGGCTCTTGTCCATCAAAATTGACCCTTCTTCCTGCCTTCTTTTCAAACCTATCCAACTTCAACGATATCATAGCCACCTGCCATCTTAAGTCCATCTCTTCCAGATCCAATTCATCAACCTGCTTAAAATCATCATACACAATCTTTTGCTGTGGTGTACTTTCAGCAACAAAAGAGTGAAGCACATCCACTACAAGATTATCAGATCTGGGCTGAGTTTTTGGTGTAGGAGATGAGTAGGAGATTGATGATGTTGATGGTGTTGGACTGTTTCCATATAATGCTTTGCTAGGACCAGAGTTACTAACAAAAGCAGTGTGGGTTGGAGTATGAGGTGAATAGGTGGAATACCCTTTGATATCAAGTTCAAGGGTTTTCAATTTGTTGTACAGATCATCAAAGCTCATAAAATCCAGTCCTCCTTTGGCCTTGAGGGTTATGGAAACCTGCGACCAGGATGGTGGCAAGGCCCTCAGGAACTTGGTATTACAATCCTCATCGTCCGGCCTAGCTTTCAACTGGTTAAGTTGGCTCAAGATCTTGTGGAATCTGTCATATCCTTTGTGAATTCCCTCAGCCTCAGAAATCTTGAATTCTTGAAACTCTTGCTTGAGCATAGACTTTCGCATCTTCCTGGATTCATCATTCCCTCCAAATCTGGTCTTTACAGCATGCCAGATCTTTCTAGCATCATCCAAGTGATGAAAATCACTCATATGATCCTCTGGAATAGCTTGAAGTAGAAGAGTTCTTGCCTTTGTTTCCCTTTGAACAGCAAGGTGTTCCTCTGCTGTAACAGGTGGCTCTATATAAATATTGCCATCATCATCCCTTCCAATATTCTTCTTGCTATTTCCCTTAAGAATCACATTCCACAGATTGTAATCAGTGTTTGTGATCCAATACTCCATTCTCATAGCCCAGACTTCATACTCATCTTTCTTGAGATACGGGAATTTAGCATTGTTGGTGGACATGGTGGTGACGATTTGTGTTTGGACTTGAGTGGTTTCTGGTTTGGGTTGTTGATCTTCCGGGTTAATGACATTGGTTTCAGGGTTATCGTCTGCCATTGAGAGAGGGTTAAGAGATATGAGATCGACCTTTTTCTTCTTTATCAGAGATCCTTACCAGGCTCTGATACCACTTGTAGGATCGAGTACTTCGAGCTTGATTGAGCTTGGTATAAACAAGAACCTCTGCAATACAAGTGTTTATGCGGAAACTAAACAGCAAGTATTATAAAGAAGAAAACTCTAAAAGAACAATGATCCTCTATGGATCAAACTATTGAACTAAGAATCGTTTATTGAATATTAAAAGATGTTCAAGGCGTACATAAACTCATAGACGGGTTTATCTTTTATACTAACAAGATCACCTAACCCTAACCCGTTCTACAAGAAAACGTGTAAAGAGATTAACAACAATCTCTTCTAAAAATAAATCATAACAAACATTCTAAATATACGGATAACAAATAATACTATCCGCAGCAACAATACTATCGGTAGGAACAAGATAACACTGTCGGCAGCAATGAGCTTTCAGCAGGAACCAAGCTATCGGCAGGAACCAACTTTACACTATCGGCAGCAACAATGAACTCTTATTTCCCAGAGATCCTAACAGTGTGTAAGAAAAATTTACCTTTGGCTGTTGTGTCATTGCAGATTTGTGTTGTTGCAGAACGATTCTCATACTCTGTTACTTCTGCAGCTGTTGACGAAAAGGTTGCAGTTGTTGATGAAAAGGCTGAGGCAGGTAGTATCTGGTTTACTTGTTTTTGACCATTCGACTTGTCTGTGTTGATACACAATCATATATAGTTGTTCAAACAGTATATGGAATATGATTTTGTTACTACCAACTATGATATATGGAAAATTTACCTTTGTCTTTTGTTGCATAATTGCAGTTATTCTTTCCTGTATATTGGGTTTGAAATTCTGAGGATCTTTCGTTAGGTGATGAAGAATATGTGTGAGGTATTATCTGTTTTCTCTTATTTTGAGTATGCGATCTGCTTGTGTGTTTATTACTTGTATTTAATATATTGGTAAATATGTATTCTTAAACCGACATTGCATATAAAAGTTATGTATAAAAATAGTTACAAAAAGTAGGTTACTGTGAGTAGTGACAGAAGGTGTTACCTATCCCTTTAGTATCAAAATACTAAAGGTGGAAATTTTGTAAATTGACAAGAGAATGTTCTGACAAAGGATTATTGGGACTGACATTGTATATAGAATTATACTCGTTGCATACAATGTCAGTTTTAAAAGAACCTGCATAGTTTAGGTACATCATAATTGAGGTAGCATAAATAGTAAAGTGAGTAAATGAAATTAGGTATCTTGTATTAATAAAAGATATCTTAAGTGTGTCGTAAATGACCTACTATAAATGAAGCAATTCACTAAAATTACCTCTATTTCTTTTGCTCTGTCTCCGTAACTGCATCACATGGTGCAGCTAACTCATCAGGTTGTCTTTGCAGGGCCAAATTTACCGTCGTACCATCACCTTGAACCAATGGTTGCGGCACAACAGAAAATATGTCTTTTGTAATGTTTGTTGTCTTTGCATGGTACGTACTTTCTCCAACAGATGGGTTTTGTTGTTGCTCAATGATATTAGTCATTGGGTTAACATTAAGTTGCAAATTACAATTTGGGTGATCCAGATATTCTGATTATTTTAGATCTTAAAGGCATTGTATATATAGTTATAAATACTTGGAAATAGTGGAACTTGCAAAGTGGAAACAAAAAAACAATTGTATAACAGCGCAAATTGCAAAAGAAGAAACTAAGCATATAAAACAGCCTATAAAACTTGTTTCTACTTGTAATCTGACCTTCTTCTGTAGATAATTGTTAATATGATTTTGTTACTAACAAGTATGATATATGGAAAATTAACCTTTTTCTTTTGTTGCATAATTGCAATTATTCTTTCCTTGCGATCTGCTTGTTTGTTCATTACCCCTGTTGTTGATACCCTGCAAAAAGTACACAAACCACATGATTCAAAATGGAAAAGTAAAACAATCTGACTATAGAATTAAAAAAAAAAATGTTACTTTCATGTAATCTTCATGGCCTCTCCTAAGCTGTTCCAAGTTGTTACAATAAAGTGTATGGTCAAAATCAATTGGTAACATTTAATATTGTGTATCTATATTGTTTCTTGTTTGTGCAGCCTGGAAGTAGATGGGAGAAAACATGAAAGATTTAAAAGCTTATATACTTTCTAAATAGCAGCCTATATAAACTTGTTTTTACTTGTAATCTGACCTTCTGTAGATAATTGTTAATTTGTTTCTTGTTTGTGCAGCCTAGAAGCAAATGGGAGAATTGTTTCTTGTTTGTGCAACCTGGAAATTGTTAACTTGTTTCTTGTTAAGCAGATGGGAGAAACCAAAGTTGAGGACCAGAAGTTTCTGGGATCTACTTTAGCAACTATGTTTGATCAAATCAGAATATAATGGAAGTTTCTGGGATTTTTTTACAAGTGCAGGTTTGGACAGCAGTATTAAAGTATTTAAAATTGGTATGTGTGCAAAAGTACATGCTGCTACAGAAGTGATGTTGTGGCATAATTTGGTAGAATACTTACTGCTACAGGAACCTGTGTAAAAAAAAGTGTAGGTTGGCAGGGACACCTCAACCCTGTGTACCTACTAGGTACCCATCACCCCTACCCGGAAAAGGTGTGAAGCCTGTGAAATGCCTAACTATGGTACCAAGTGCATGTTGCGGGTCGAACCCGCACCATTTTTAAGGCCATGCATTAGCCCAAGCTTTAACAGGAACCTTTGTAATTAAGTGACTTAATTGTATTTTTTGGCTGCATAAACAGTTGTTCCTACAGTAATGTAAGATCATTAGGAACATTTTTTGTATTTTTTTATTTGATGAACAGTTGCCGGAACAGTAGTGTCCCGGGTTCACAGCCACACATTTTGTTGCTAATTACCTTGTTAAGCACATATACAATCAGTTAAGCGTGTGGTACTACTGGCTGAAACATCCCCCAATCCTGAGAAATTAATATATATATATATATATATATATATATATATATATATATATATATATATATATATATATATATATATATATATATATATATATATATATATATATATATATAAACAGGATGCGTATGACGTCATCAAATGCAGGATTGATGAATAAGCGTTGGATTGATGAGTAATCATGCTCTTATTCCACCTAAGCATGCCACATAAGCAATGTTTGACCAAATAATTCGAAGTTGACCATTAAATACGAAATTTTAAAAATGACCATATTGAGATTCGAACATGCATCTTTAGGTTAACATGGAAACGTCTCAACCAATGGAACCAAGCCATTGATTGTGATGAAGCACCTAAAACAAAAAAGATATACTAGACAAAAGAGCAATTTAAATTATCAAGCATATCTTTTCCTTAAATATAGTTCTACAATATTAATTTGTTTTGATTAATATCCGGCCTTTTATTCATTCATCATACAAAACCCTAAAGGCAGTAGATGATAATCTGTCATATGCTTCATGAGATGCTACACCCCCAATCATTATGTTTTTTCTTCCACAGGTGGTCTTTGCCACAAAAACCATTATATGGTATTTTAAATCATCATGTTCCTTCCTGTATCTACATCTATTATTTTATGTTTATAATACAATCCTCTAATGTATGTTATCTTAATACAATTCTTGATTGAACTTTGCAGGTATGATGTTTTATATCTTATAACCAAACAGGTTCTTGGGTACTCCTCTCCTTATTTGGATTATTGTTATTTATTTGTTTCATTAACACTGCTGGCTTAAGAAAGTTAATACTGTTAGCTTTATCGGATATATTGTTAGTACTGCCAGCTTTGTCAGATATCGGACAAAGTGCATATTTGGATGTAATGAAGTATGTTTTTCTTTTTAATTTTTATAATCATTTAAAACAGGATCTATGTTTTTTGATTACAATGGTTTTTTGATTTGATTAAGTTCAAGTAAATAATTATTGTATCAAAACCCTAATTTTTTTTTGGAAAGACTGTATGAATTTGAAACATTCGGCCAATTTGACCCATTTTTTTTTCTATCAAAATTAATTTTTATCCCAATTTGACAAGTAAATGGGTCGAAGCTTAACATTTGCTATGCATGTTTAGTTACCTAATGTTTGGTACTTCAACTTTCTTAATTGCAGCTTAAGGGAGCAAAAGTGCCTGAGAGTGAATACACAACCCTTCCCAATGGGCTAAAGTTAGTGACTTACTAATCCATTAACCATTTTCCGTTTCTAGGTGCAATTCAAATTTGTGTTATAGTTTTCAAGTTACTCCTGTAGGGGTGTCAATATGAAAAGGAGTAGAAGCTGTGTCCAGGTACTATGATTTGAAGGTCAGTAAAGGAGTAGAAGCTGTGAAGGGATATCGGGTTGCAGTACGGTTTGTGGCTTATTTGTATTTTTGGCTCTTCTTGGATAAAAATAAACATAAAACATATTTTGGATGAAAAGGAAGATATAGTTTGTTTTGGATGTGGTTGATTATAGGACGGCTGTTAACGCATTGTGTAAGGATGGGTTTGTGAGAGAAGGGGAGATGTTTGTTACGCGTGTTGTGAAAGAGGGGTTTGGTGTGGATGTTTATGTTGCGAGTTCGTTGGTTTTGTTGATGTTTGATGTAATGTGTGAGAGAGATGAGTGTGGTGAGAATGAGGTGACTTTTACAGTTTTGATACACGGGTTGTGCGAGAAGGGTATGGTTAGTGAGGCATTTGGATTGAAGGAAGAGATGGGAGTGTATGGGTGTCGGGCGACTACGAGGACTTATAGTGTTTTGGTTAAAGCGGTTTGTGATATGGGGTTGATTGATAAAGGGTTGTGTTTGGCTGATGAGATGGTGAAAAAGGGGTGTGAGCCGAATGTGCATACTTTTATGATATTGATTGATGGGTTGTGTAAAGAAGGTAAGATTGATGAGGCGAATGGGATGTTTAGGCGAATTGTTAGGAATTAAATATTCATGAAGTTCTTAATCGGGAAATACTCCAAGTATGTTTCTGCTGATGATGTTAACTCTGCTGTTTAGCACATTGACTCTGCTGTTTAGTGCAATGACTCTGCTGATGATTCTACTGATAGCGATAGATTGTTCCTGCTGATAGAGAACACTCTGCTGTTTAAGAGGATAAGATCAAGAAGATATTTATTGTATTTTGGTCAAACATATACGGTAGATAATATCTTACTCCATGTGCTTAGTTAACAAGTTGTATACATAGATACATGTTGTATCTTATGTACTGACACCAACATGCATAAGTTAACAAAGTAAGTCGGTCAAGACTTTTAGCAAATTTGTAAAGATCTTTTGCAACTATAAAAGAGATCTTAGACTAGTGATTAAGTAGTGACACACATGCATAACATAGACTCATAACTGTTAAGACATAGAACAAACACAAATCACAAGTTGTAACTTAAGATTCAAGGTTTTTGTAACCCTAGTGAAAAACTCAAGATCACTCGTATTATTTGGAATAATATTGAATCGTTTAGTGAAATACTTTCTTTGTTCATTGTTAAGTAACAAACATAATTCTTCCATTTCCATAACATACATAACCTTCTAAGTGTGGTTAAGTAAATTCCGCGTGCTTAATCATATTAAGTCAATATATCTCATACACAAAGATACAAGGTTTAACCACCTTAACCGTGTACAATCCAAGATCAACCTCACAGTTGGTATCAGAGACAGGTTGATATATTTGAATTAGAAGAAACAGAAATGGATCCACATGATGTTCAAACAAATGTTGCTGCAAAGTTGCCCATAATCAAACCCAATGAGTTTGAGTTATGGAGGATGAGAATTGAGCAATATTTCATGGTCCAAGATTATACTCTTTGGGACATAATTATATATGGTGACTCCTTTTCACCAAGCTACTCAGAGGTTGTCCTAGAAGGTAAAACAAGTAGAAAAAGAAATACTGGACCAGTGTCAAATGAAGAGAAGATACTGAAGAGAAATGATCAGAAAGCAAGAAATTTGTTGCTTATGACTATTCCTAGTGAGCAGATGCTATCTTTCAACAAGTATCTTGATGCAAAAACTCTTTTTGAAGAGATTTGTGCATATTTTGGTGGTAATGAAACTACCAAAAAGACACAGAAGACACTACTAAAGCAACAATTTGAAAACTTTACTGCTTTTAGTAATGAGTCTCTTGATAAGCTATTCTCAAGATTACACAAGCTTGTCAGTCAGTTAGCTGTGTTAGGTGTTGAGACAGAGAAGGAAGATCTCAACATGAAGTTTTTAAGAAGTCTACCTGATGAGTTCCATACTCATGTTATTGTCTGGATGAACAAGCCAGACATTGAAACAATGAAACTCAATGATTTGTACAACAACTTCAAAATTGTTGAACAAAGTCTTAGAAAGTCTGGAACTTATGGTACTAGTTCTGGAAACGTGGCACTCTTGTCAGTTCCTAGTATTAGTAAGAATGAAGAGGTAGATGAAGGTGAAAGTGCTCCTTCCACAAGTTCTCACAAGGATGTTGCTGGTCTTGGGAGATGCAACATTCTATGCTTTTATTACCAGTCAATCAAATGGCTCTCCTCTCAACCATGAAGACCTTGAGCAGGTAGATGGTGATGATTTGGAAGCTATGGATATTAAATGGCAGGTTGCTTTGCTTAGCATGAGGGCTAAGAAGTATTGGCAAAAAACTGGGAAGCAGATTACCATAAATGGTAATGATACTGCTGGGTTTGATAAGAAGAAAGTGGAGTGTTTCAACTGTCATAGGTTAGGACACTTTGCTAAGGAGTGTAGAAGCCCAAGAAAGCAGGAGAATAGAAACACATGGTATAAGCAAGATAGGAAAAAGGAAGTTACTGTTGAAGAGCCAAAGGCTATGTTGGCTATTGATGGTATTGGTTATGATTGGAGCTCTATGGCTATTGAAGAGGATGCACCACCGAATGCTGCTCTTTTGGCCAATGAATTTGCTCTAATGGCTCATTCTGATTCAGAGGTAAACAATATTACATCTTGTACTGAATCATGTCCTAATCTTAAAGCTTATGAAGACCTTAATAAGAGATTTGAAGCTCATAAACAAGAACTGCTTGATTCTTTGTTTAATTTGGCTAATCACAAAAGAGGTCTAGGTGTTTTAGAAAAACAAGTCTTACATTTTAAAAATAATGAAATTCATTTTGTTGATGACATCAATATACTAAAAAATGACATTAAGATCAGAGATGAGTGTATTGTTGAGTTGAATGAATCATTAGCTAAACACAAAAATGAAAGAGAAAATGTAAAGGTTTCTGTGGATGTTTTAGCACATTCCTCAGAAGGATTCAATAAGCTTTGGGAAGCCCAAGTTATTGATAAAGTTAATTCTGGTGTTGGATTTAAGTCTGTACCCCCACCATACAGAGGTGTTCATTCACCTCCAGGTATTGATTTAGCACACACAGGGTTACCTGAGTTTCAAGAACCAATCATGGAATATGGTTCTAAGGTCACTAAATCTCCAAAGATAGAAAAGGTAAGTAAAAGTTTAGATAAAACTTTATCTTATCAGGACAAGGTGTCCTTTGTTAAGAAAGGAGATGCTATAGTTGTGGAAGATTGCACAACTGATAGTGATAGTGAAGAAGAACAGGTTATGTCTAAACCTGTCTTGGTTAAGAAAGTAGGAACAAGTCTTCCTAAGATAGTCAATCACAACACTAACAGGCCTAAGTCAAATGTTAAGACAGTTAGGAAACCAGTTAGATATTGTGAACAATATAGAACTACAAACAAGCCCAGAGGTAACCAAAGGAATTGGAACAACCTCAAGTCTAACCAATTAGGTGATGACTTTGCATTTTACAATAAAGCTTGTTATACATGTGGTAGTTTTGACCATCTTGCAGCTTTCTGCAACCAAAGGGTATCTGGGTATGAAAACCATAGAGTGAATCACAAAAGGCAAACACCTAAATCTCACTTTCACTCTAGTTATAAGAAACCAAACCCCAGAGTAGTCAAAAGCAAGTCTATCTCAAAATCTGATTCTGCTGATAGACCAAATGATCCTGCTGATAGCAAATTTTACTCTGCTGCTCGACCATTTATGACTATTAACCCAAAATCAACAGCTAAGGATGCAAAAACAACTTTCATTCATGCATCTAAAACTGTTCTAAGGCCCATTCAAACAAAAGCAGTGGTTCACAAACAAATTTGGAAACCAAAGGGTGTGACTTCAAAGTTAGCAAACTCTGCTGAACATGTTATTCACTCTGCTGCTAAGGGTAATAAGGCAAATGCTGTTAAGGCCTCAGCATGTTGGATTCAAAAATCCAATGTTGCATCAACAATCCTTAAAAGATTAAACTATATTGATACAAGAGGCAGATTCAAGTCAGTAATGGCTTGGATCCCCAAAGAAAACTAACTTTCTTATTTGTGTGCAGGGACATTCTATTGATCATCAAGATCAAGGATACTCAGATAGTGGATGTTCCAATCACATGACAGGAAACATGTCTTATCTTTCAGATTTTCAACCATTCAATGGAGGATATGTTACCTTTGGAGGTGGTTTTCGTGGCAAAATTTCTGGTAAAGGTACTATTAAAACCGGAAATTTAGATTTTGAAGATGTGTACTATGTACAAGAGTTAAAGTATAATCTTTTTAGTGTTTCACAAATGTGTGACAAAAAGAATAATGTCCTTTTTACTGACACTGAATGTCTTGTTCTATCTAAGGATTTTAAGATGCCTGATGAAAATCAAGTACTTCTTAGAATTCCTAGAAAGGCCAACATGTATAGTGTTGATATGAAGAACATCATTCCTAAAGAAGATTTAACTTGTCTTGTATCAAAGGCCACATTGGATGAATCAATGTTATGGCATAGAAGGCTTGGTCATATTAACTTCAAAACCATAAATAAAATTGTTAAGAATGGTTTGGTAAGAGGTTTACCTCACAAAAGATTTGAAAATGATCAAACATGCATTGCTTGTCTAAAAGGCAAACAACACAAAGCCACTTGTAAGCCCAAAACTTTTAACTCTATCAATCAGTCATTGTTTATGCTGCATATGGACTTATTTGGACCAGTTTCAGTAAGGAGTATACAACATAAAAAATATTGTCTTGTTATAACTGATGACTATAGCAGATTTACATGGGTTTTCTTTTTAGCTTCTAAGGATGAGACATCAAGCATTCTTAAGGAATTCATTACACTGATAGAAAATCAAGTAAGCAAGAAAGTAAAAGTCATTAGGAGTGATAATGGGACAGAGTTTAGAAATAGAGTTATGGATGATTTCTGCAAAGAAAAAGGTATTAGGAGAGAATATAGTGTTGCTAGAACACCACAACAGAATGGAGTGGTTGAAAGAAAGAATAGAACACTAATTGAAGCTGCTAGAACAATGTTAGCTGATTCTAAGCTACCAATAATCTTTTGGGCAGAGGCAATCAACACTGCTTGCTATGTTCAAAATAGAGTTTTAGTTGTGCAGTCTCACAATAAGACATCATATGAACTCTTTAATGGTAGAACTCCTGCAATAGGATTTCTTAGACCTTTTGGATGTCATGTGACAATTCTCAATACCTTAGACCATTTAGGAAAATTCGATGGTAAAGCAGATGAAGGTTTCTTAGTTGGATATTCTCTTGTTAGCAAAGCTTTTAGAGTTTACAACTTAAGAACTGAGAAAGTTCAAGAAGAACTACATGTGAAGTTTCAAGAAAACAAATCCAATGTAGTAGGTCAAGGACCAAAATGGATATTTGATCTTGATTATCTAACAAACTCTATGAATTATTTACCTGTTGTTGCAGAAAATAATAATTTTTCAGGTTCACAAGCAACAAATGAGGTGGAGTTAGATAAAGAACAATCTGATGTCATTATGCCATTGTGGTCAAGTACCAGTGTGGATTTAGCTTCAAACAATGATGAATCTTCTTCTGATAAAGCAAAAGAAGATGTTGAGGCTCAAAGAAAAGATGATGGAACTATGGATCAACACAATGTTTCTGCTGATAGTACATTTGTTCCTGCTGAACACTCTGCTGATGAGCAAGAACATTCTGCTGATAAGCCAGAACACTCTGCTGATTGGCCAAATACTTCTGATATAGGGCCATCACACACAAAAGAAGCAGAATTCTCTGAAGACGAAGTGGATTTTAGTAATCTTCCACTCAACTATCAAGTTCCAACAACCCCACACACAAGAACTCACAAAGTTCATTCCCTAGATAATGTGATTGGAGATATACAATCTGGTGTGAAGACAAGAAGACAACTAGTCTCTTCAGACCAAAAAGGGATTCTTGATGCCCTTTATGCTTCAAAACAACATGAACTTTCAAACTCATGTTTATTTGTATGTTTTCTTTCTCAAAAGGAACCAAAGAATATTCTTACAGCCCTAGATGATTCAAGCTGGGTAGAGGCTATGCAAGAAGAGCTTCTTCAGTTCAAGATTCAAAAGGTTTGGGTGCTAGCTGATTTACCTACAGGTGAGAAGCTAATTGGCACTAGATGGGTTTTTAAGAACAAAAGGGATGACAGAGGAATTGTGATCAAGAATAAGGCTCGATTAGTAGCACAAGGGTACACACAAGAAGAAGGAATAGATTATGATGAAGTTTATGCTCCAGTAGCAAGAATTGAGGCAATTAGGCTGTTTCTAGCTTATGCTTCATTTTTAGGCTTCACAGTCTATCAAATGGATGTCAAAAGCGCATTTTTATATGGTAAAATTGAAAGAGAGGTGTATGTTTCACAACCTCCTGGTTTCATTGATCCATTACATCCAAACAAAGTGTACAGAGTAGTGAAAGCTCTCTATGGCCTTCATCAGGCACCAAGAGCTTGGTATGCAACACTTGCTTCCTACTTATTACAAAATGGATTTCAAAGAGGGAAGATTGATCAGACACTTTTCATCAAACAGCACAAGAAGGATCTTCTGTTAGTGCAGGTGTATGTGGATGACATTATCTTTGGATCTACAAGGAAGGAAATGTGTTTAGAATTTGAGAAGCTTATGAAAGATAAGTTTCAGATGAGTTCTATGGGAGAACTTACATTCTTTTTGGGTTTGCAAGTTAAGCAATCATCTGAAGGCATATTTATTAGTCAAGACAAATATGTTGCAGAGATACTTAGAAAATTTCAATTTGCTGATTCAAAAATTGCAAGCACACCAATGGACCCAGAGAAGCACCTTCTGAAAGATGAAGATGGAGAAAATGTAGATGTACACAATTACAGATCTATGATAGGCTCTCTGATGTATCTTACATCATCTAGACCTGATATCATGTTTCCTGTTTGTGTATGTGCAAGATTTCAAGTTACTCCAAAGGTTTCTCATTTAATTGCAGTCAAGAGAATTTTTAGATATCTCAAAGGTCAACCAAGGTTGGGTATATGGTATTCTAGAGAATCTCCTTTTGACTTGGTAGCATATTCGGATAGTGATTATGCTGGTGCTAGCTTAGACAGAAAGTCAACAACTGGAGGATGTCAATTCCTTGGGTGTAGACTTGTCTCATGGCAGTGTAAGAAGCAGACAAGCGTGGCAAATTCAACAACTGAAGCTGAATATATAGCTGCTGCAAGTTGCTCTAGTCAAGTTCTATGGCTTCAAAACCAACTCCTTGATTATGGGTACAATTTCTTAAACACTGTTATTTATATTGATAATAGTAGTACAATTTGTATTATTAAAAATCCTGTACAACATTCTAAAACAAAACACATTGAAATTAGGCATCACTTTATAAGAGATTGCAATGAGAAAAGATTAATTCAAGTTCTTAAAATTGCTTCAGAGCATAATTTTGCAGATCTGTTAACCAAAGCTTTTGATGTTTCCAGGTTTCAGTACTTAATTGCAAGTATTGGAATGCTTAATCTTTAAATTTTCAATATGATGTGTTTTTGTACATAAATTTTTGTTGGTACTACTGGATTTATAAGGTACTGCTAATATATCAAAATTTGAATTGTGTTATTCATACAGTTGGTTTTATGATTATACTAATGCAAGACAAGTACTTTGTACATTGTTCTTTTGGTTTTAGACTAACTATTTCAGGTATGAATATGTGAACACAAAGGATGTTTCAAGTGAAATGGGAACAGCAGAATTCTTATCATATTGCTGACCATAATAGATTTATGATGGACTGAGTTTAGGAATTAAACCTCCTTAAAACTTCTTTCTTGAAATCTAGTTATGATATTTCACATTGAATTGATGACTTAGTTGATCAGATAGTAACTGATACAACTCACTTTCTATCATTTTATACTTTCAAGTATAATGAGTTAGTCTAAGGACATCTGATAGAAATAACAGCTAGTGAAAGTGAATCTAACACTTGTGTTGGAGGTAACAATTACTATGAGCTGGAAACCCTGTCAAGAAAATCTTTTGAATAGATTTATCTTTTCACAGGCAGTTAGTGATAACTGAAATACATTGGTTCTCACACAACCAGAGGTTATTTTTAAACCGAAATTTTGATTAGGTGTTTGTTATACACTTGATTCTTTCAAAATGGTTGAATGTAGTATGATTTTTCAATTCCAAAATCATAAACATACTACTAAGCTAAATGATTTCTTAAAAGGATTTTCAAGGATTCAGAAAAACCATTCATTTATGGACTATGAATCAAAATGTCCACTGATTCACCTCTCATAGGAGTTAACACACCTAGAAGTGATGAGGACAGCAACTTCAACTTTTAATGAATTGATGGCTTCATGTACAATATTGTCTGAAAACAAGTTCAAACTGATAGATCAGGTGATATGAAGAGAAGTTCTTTAGTACATAGTGAGATCTTCCAAACAAGGGGAGGAAACAAAAGTTATTTGCTTCAGGGGAGGAAATAATTTCCCAGCAAAGGAAGAATAAACCAATATATGGAAGGAAAAGACAAGAGCATACAAGAAGATGTAGAGGTTGAAAATGATTAGAACAGATCAAATATCTAGAAGGGATGAAGCATTCCAAAGGAGAAAGTTCTATCTAGATCAAACGAAGAAAAGTTTCAATTTCACTTCAAAGACATGCTGGTTAGATGATTTCACTTGTTGAAACAAGCATCCAAGATACACAGCATCATTGCCTCTTACAATTCCTCCATCCAAGGAAATTGCACCATCTTTTGGTACAATGTTTTGATATTGCTAAAGTCAAAGAAGAATAGAGCAGATCAGTTCAGATTCATGAAGTGTTTGAAAGATCTTCTAAAGATAAGTCCTCATTTAATTCAGAAAACATGTTTGAATTGATTCACATGTTTAGGGGAGGATTGTTAGGAATTAAATATTCATGAAGTTCTTAATCGGGAAATACTCCAAGTATGTTTCTGCTGATGATGTTAACTCTGCTGTTTAGCACATTGACTCTGCTGTTTAGTGCAATGACTCTGCTGATGATTCTACTGATAGCGATAGATTGTTCCTGCTGATAGAGAACACTCTGCTGTTTAAGAGGATAAGATCAAGAAGATATTTATTGTATTTTGGTCAAACATATACGGTAGATAATATCTTACTCCATGTGCTTAGTTAACAAGTTGTATACATAGATACATGTTGTATCTTATGTACTGACACCAACATGCATAAGTTAACAAAGTAAGTCGGTCAAGACTTTTAGCAAATTTGTAAAGATCTTTTGCAACTATAAAAGAGATCTTAGACTAGTGATTAAGTAGTGACACACATGCATAACATAGACTCATAACTGTTAAGACATAGAACAAACACAAATCACAAGTTGTAACTTAAGATTCAAGGTTTTTGTAACCCTAGTGAAAAACTCAAGATCACTCGTATTATTTGGAATAATATTGAATCGTTTAGTGAAATACTTTCTTTGTTCATTGTTAAGTAACAAACATAATTCTTCCATTTCCATAACATACATAACCTTCTAAGTGTGGTTAAGTAAATTCCGCGTGCTTAATCATATTAAGTCAATATATCTCATACACAAAGATACAAGGTTTAACCACCTTAACCGTGTACAATCCAAGATCAACCTCACACGAATAGTGAAAGATAGGTTGACTCCTGGTACGGTTACGTTTAATGCTTTGTTTAACGGTTATTGTAAAGAAGGGAGAGTTGTTTCTGCTTTTGAGCTGCTTGCAATGATGGAGAAATGAAACAGCAGGCCGAATATTGGTAACCCATAAAAAGCAGTACTAATCCTCTTTTACTTTCCATAGTTGTGTTGGGTGTAGTTGATTATATATATATATATATATATATATATATATATATATATATATATATATATATATATATATATATATATATATATATATATATATAATAACAAATCTGCAATAAAACATGGTGTAAAAGATATTGTTGTTTGGTGTTTTAATAATCAGGTAACCATATGTTACAGTGTTAAGAAAATTCTGATTATTTCGAAATCTATTAGGTAAAATGAGCAAAAGAACGGTGTATGAGAATATGAGAGGTATTATATTATATGACGCTGAAATCTCTTAGACTAAGTGTAATAAGGAGCACACATGACCGCGGTCAAACTTGCAGAAGCAGAATAGAAGAAGAGTGAGGGGGAGATTAACATGAAAGTGAGTGAGCGAACAAATATGTTGGATCACCCATTATGACCTGTTACCTAGCCCTCCTGAACTGCTCATTTTTCCACCTTTATACTAAAGGAATGTATAAACTGCGTTTAAGATGTTTTATATAATGTTTGTAGGTTGAGATGGGAAAGATGCAATTGAAGTAACTAATATGCTAAATGATGTAATGTGTCCATATATTGATAAGCTTTCTCGCCATGGGATATTCCAAAAAAGAGATGTCCAAACAGTAAGTTTTATTTTTTCCCTCTATTTGAAGACCATTCCAAGTCAAAGTCATAGGAAAGTTGATGGGTTCGGGTTGGATACTGAAGTGGTCTTTAGGAAAATTAGAAATTGAACTAACTGTTAATAAAGCCATTTCACAAATATGATGATCTAGACTTTTCTAAGTACGGATATATGTGGATACAAATATAAGGCACATTTTCACCCTATTAGGGACATTGTCCATGGTTTTCAAGTATGTTAATATGATAACAACAATAACAATATCACCTTCAAACCGTAAGAACCTCTTATTTGCTACTGTAATGTTATCTGTTTAGCTCATGGCATAGTGCATATATCTGTTATAACTTTTTGCTCACTTTTCTTACATGCATAAACTGTTACATGTTATCTGAAACCCTTACAATTTGTCATCGAGATCTTGGAACATCTTTGTTTTATCAAATTAGTTTAGGATAATTAAAGTAGTAGTCTTATATGTATAACAAAAGCATACAATATACCCCTTATGCCCAACACCTTAACATGCGCAATTCAATGTGATTGCTAAAAATAACAAAAGGATGTCGTAAAGGGTGTTTGGGAATCTATTTAGGAGTTATTACCTCATTTACCTCAGTTTCGGTCGGTTTTGAAACACATCAGTGAACTATGCTTGCACTCCTACAATTATGGCGTCAAATTAGGAGCTGTTTGGATTAGGGGTTGTTTGGATTAACAGGTGTACTTTTCCCTGTTTTGAGACACATGACTAAAATGTGTTTGCATTGCTTAAACCTCTGCCATCAAATAAAGGGCTGTTTGGATTAGGGATTAGGTAACTGATATATACTCTTTTGTTAGTACTTCAAACACTTTCACTTAATTGAGATTAGGTAACTGATATATACTCTTTTGTTACAGAATCATGCAATCTCAGATTATAACTTTTTATATGATATGGTTTTAGCAAAAATGTAAGTAAAAATTGCAGAAATATTTATTTCAGATTCAACAAAATGTCTGAATGCAGATACTAATCGCACTCGCAAATCTAAGCCAAACAGTTTCACGGAAGAAACTTCCCAATTGGTCTGCCACGGGTTTGATGAACCAGTAGAACGCAACCGAGGTCGATGTATCTTTTTCACATGAACAAACAGTTGGGGAAATTTTGAAGGTTTGCAAGTTCTGATAATGAGTTTTAAAGAAGCATTAGCTGAACCATTATTAGCTATTGTAACTTGAATGGTGCTCATATTTGTCTTTTGGAATTGACTGTATGCTTATTGTAGCTTGAATTATTGAAATTTCCTTATGATTCTTTGAGTTTTAGGGATGATTAAATAGTTATTAATGTTTATTTCTTTGTTGAATATTTTCAGGATTAACATCATTCCAGTGGTTTGTGATGGGCTCGATTCTTCACAGCAAGTATTACTCAAAGGAAGTCTACGTTTCTCTCATGGGGCTGAAACAGGTGTGTTTAGGGGCTGAATCGGGGGCTGAAATAGGTGGGTTTGAGTGCTGAATTGGGGGCTGAAATCACAGCGTCTGGGTGCTAAAATGGGTGCTGAGAAGTGTTTGGCCCAAAGTTACAAGTTTCACAAATGATCGGAAAGAATTTGGAAAAAAAATATATTTGAAGGTACGAACTCTACTTGCTTCTTTATGTACCATTTACTCGCACTGGAGGGCTGCATCTTCAGTTTGATATAATAGGTTTAAGTCCTTTTATTTAGTCACCATCTTTGCCCCAAAACAGTTAACTATTTGCCATAAATAAAAAGAAGGCATTGTGGCATGAATCTGTATGTCCTTTGCGGTATTAGTAAAAAGGATTAATTGCAATTTAACATGCTTTTTTGCTCATTGCTACTTTCAGTGTGCCCTTAATGATATTAGATGAGCGGAAGAATGAATTGAGGATGTTGAGGTGCAGTGGGATGTTGAGCGCGGGTTCCAAATTTCCTACTAATGTATAATGTCGCACAGTCAGTTAAGAGTTGATATATAGGTTATGAAAGGATCAAGGAAGAACAATATTTTTGCAACTAAAATGTTGGTGGTTCTTTGTATTTGTACTTTTTATATTTGTTGTCAATAACTGTTTCAATTTTGATGATGTAAGTTTATAAAAGTAGATAACTCTGCATGTTGCTTACATCCCGCTGCAACGGTTGGATTGTTGTTACACATTATCATCATTCATATCTAAAATGTGTAAATTCAAAGTGTGAATGCATTGGTCCTGTGCGTTGCCACATATAAACAGATTTTGAGTTCGAGTATGTCCTCTGTTGATGTTCTTTCTAATATCACATTGCCTTCATTTTATTTATAGAGTATGTATTGTATTTGAATTACAATACATTGCCTTCATTTTATTGGTGCTTGTGCTCCGTTTGAGGCACTCTTTGCAGTCAACATATTATGATTGAGTTTTATGTTAGGCACTGCCGCAATGCATCATTGTATAATATATCATGTGTGTATATGAATTCAGTCTATATGTACCTTTGACACTGACCCTTCTCTAGACCCATAATGTGTACCTCGCTTGAGTAGTAGATTTAGACCTACTGACTAAACCACATTCATTGAGATAGATTCAAGAAGTATTAGAACATTCGGCCGAGAATTACTACACTAATGCACTAAGAAGCAAATGGGCTCATTAGATTGAATGTTTATCTGGTAACCAACTCTGTGATTTTGGGTCTGATGTTTCTACAAAAATAAAAAGCATTGTTTTTTAGCATAAGAAGAAATAAAAACACCATTTATTGGCTATGAACTAAAAGATGATTAAATTAAATGCTTTTTGTTTGGGATGAATTTTGATTGCAGGGTTGATAAGCTTAAGAAGAGGCTTGGACAATAAGAGCATGTGCATATATTACTTTAAAGAGCTTTTAATAGACGTTTTGGAACTTTGCCTCATCTTCGTGTGTTTAGAGAAATAAATTGTTAGTCGTAAACAAGTTTGTGTTAGGAACATGTTCGTGTATATTTGAATTGCGTAAAAATCATATAATATGTTGTTACAAATAACTTTGTAAATTTTTATTGTTTTATAAATGTAAACTTTTATTTATTTTCATTGTTAATGCATTCAACATAAAAATTGGTACGTTTATACCTTATTTTTTGTTAACTTATTTATTTCAACGATACTCATAAACCTCAAGTATTTTTCATTGTTAATACATTAAAAATACAAATGCATTTTATTATTCGTTAACTAATACCTTCAAACAATATTTATAAATCATGTCCGCCCATCGGGCAATTTGTTAATATATGTCATTCTTAGTTTGTGAAGTGCCATGTTCTCATCATGCATTTAAGCATGTATTTGTTTTCTTATATTCGTAAATTGTAACTATATTGATTTTCATTTTGTTTTGTCCAGAAACCATATTATTTAAGCCTTACCCTCAGCCTTCAAGAGACCATGAAGAACCAGTTGCGAGCCATAAAACCATATTATTACCAAATTTTGTTGCTTGATATGAAAAAGTGGTTGGTAAAAAGAAAGTATTACTGTAACATTTAATTTTTGGTTGTTGTTCACCGGAGCTAAAAGAAGGGATTGAAGATTCATCATTGTGATCAAGATGATAAATGCAATAAATCAACAATCAACGTTGTTTACAAATGAGTTCTGTTTCGAATTTGAATTGGCATCATTAAATATATGTGTTGGCATATTTATATCTTATTTTTCTTTAACTTATTTTTTTAACCCTAATAACTTTTTTAAAGGCGTTAAATGGTACTCCCTCCGTCCCAAAATAAGTATCCAGGTTCACCTTTGACCTTAAATATTTTTTTTGTTTTATATAATACTTGATGAAAAATTATACCAACGAAAAATACACTTAAAACTCAATCCATTCATATATTTTGCATTAATTATTATATAACACCTGCAAAAATAGATAAAGTCAAAGTTGAAACAGTTTGGTTATCGGCGTCATTAAAAATAACAATTAAATTTATCCTATAATTTTTCACCCGTAAACCAATAGCCTAACAAAAAAAAATTAAATCGGCGTCCTTAAAAAATAATTTTAGCAACAAAGACAAGATTGTGGGTGCTGAACTAAAACCATTTCCACAAAGACTCTATGAAGTTCCTCCAATAATTAGGTTAGGTTTGTGAACTGAAGGCCATGAAGGTGGTATATTTATATATAGTATTTTTTTCATACTTTTTTTTTCAATTATATAATTTTGCATTCAACAAAGCTACACCAACAGATATTTATTTTCCTAAAATTCAATTTAAAAATATTACGCGTCCTTAAAAATCATTATCCGTTAACTCAGACCATCAAAATTATGATTACAAGTTGCGTCAACTAACACCATCAAAATTAATTATTCATGTAAATAAGTTTGTAAACAAGAAGGTTGTAAAGCTTCATATTTTCTCTCATATTTGATAAACGTATATTTCTTTTCGTTCTTAATCAATTCAATATATAATTTACAATGTATATATCTTTATTTTGTGCCAACTTACTTTTTTCAACGATTATCACAAGTCATGCCTTAATTTTTTACCAGCTATATTTTCGTACATTAAATTCAATGACACACAAATTAAACTATGCACTTTTTAATCAACTGTAATTTTAAATATTAAATTTAATAACAATAGTTATTGTCTTGAAAATAACAAATTAACGATTAGCTATGTGAACTTTCTGAATAACATAAAACATATACATCAAACCTTTTTTGAAAAATTATTACAATAAAAAAAAGTGTATTTTCATAAAGAAATAAAATGTCGGTTACTCCTATAAAAAATTCCGTGCAAGTAATTTCATGCTAAGTAAACCGATCTAAGTTACTATCCCGTCAGGCATAATAAGTAAACCCATCCAAATGAAAATTACAAGTCATGCCCGCCCATTGGGCGGGCTTTGAAGTCTAGTATATATATATATATATATATATATATATATATATATATATATATATATATATATATATATATATATATATATAGAGTAAAGTTCAAAAATCGTCCCTGTGGTTTACCGGGTCATTTAGAAATGGTCCCTAAACTTTAAAAAATCCGGATTTGGTCCCTGTGGTTTACGACCCATACGGATTTGGTCCCTTGACCGGGTCAACCGTCAGTTGACTGTTAGTAGAGGACTGAAATGACGAATATACCCTCATCTATACATACAAAAGCTTGAATACAGTTCAAAAAGAAACCAAAAAACAAAACAACATCATCAGTCCCATTGATCAAAAAGAAACCAAAAACAACATCATCATCAGATAATTTCATAAACATTACTGACCTTAGACCAAAAAGAAACCAAAAACAAAACAACATCATCAGATAGCATCACCTTATGGATTCCACAAAGCTACAACTTTTTTCTTCCATCAATAAATCTTTATCGACCAATCTTCACATCACCTTATGGATTCCACAGTCGAAAATGTACTCAAGAATGTGTTCATGAAAACTTGGTGTAGATGAGGTTCTGGTTGTGGTTGCTGAACTTCTTGTTGGACCAAGAGTTGTTGTGGTATGAACTGCTGTAGATGAGGTTCAGAATGGTCTTCTTGCGGCTGTGGCTCGTGTTGGATCTGATACATGACATTGTCATATGAGCCTGCACCCAATGCTAAAGATGGAGCCATGTTTGATGGGCCGGTTAAGTGAACGAAACCACTTGGGTTCACCTGCTGACCAGATGGTCCAGTAACATCAAACCCTCGATTGTACCTCATTAGATCAATCTGTTGATGATGTTGTGACTGTTGTTGCTGCTGCAATTGTTGTAACTGTTGTTGCTCAAAGTTCCTAAACATTTCTTGTTCTCTTGCAGTATCAACCAACTGTTGTTGTTGCGCCTCATATAACTGCTGTTGTTGCGCAGCATCTTGTGGTCCTTGAAGGCCTAGTATCACATCCGAAAGCTTTAGCAATGTGTCAATCTTGAATGCTTTTGCTGCTCCTCTTATGGTACCCACATTCATCCTGTTACCTGTTTTCAATACTGCTTCTAGTAGTTTTAAGAATAGCCGACTAGTGGTGCACCAAGCTTTGAAACAAAAGAAAATTAGATTGTACCTGAAGCATCTCCATCCAGACTTCCACTTGCAAAACCCTACGAAAGTTTGAATGCCAATATGAAAAAGAAACTCTTTACTAGTAAATATGACCTTTTACAAGCAATAGTCTTTGTGATTATCATTCGACTTCACATGCTAAAAGTGATATATAGCTAACCTGATATGCACTATCAAAAAATGGTAAGAGACTTTTGGATCTAATTAATCTCCTTATTTGCTCCCATTGCTCAAGTGTCGGATCAACACCAGTGGGATTATGAGCACAGGCATGTAGAAGCACAATTGCCCCAGATGGAGCAGAACCAAGGTCTTCCAGTAATCCTTATTTGCTCCTATTGCTCAAGTGTCGGATCCCACCCCCACCGCCGCCCCCGGAAAAGGCTATCCACCGGATTCCTCCGCCGTCGCTGCCGTCGCTGCCGATCGAATTGGATAAAGGGTTTAGTTGATTTGTGGGATAGGGTTTGGATGGATTTGATATTTGGGTTTGGGAATTGATGGATTTGTTGATTTTGGTTTGGGAATTGATGGAAATGATGGAATGGATGGATTTGAGATTTGGGTTTGCGAATGTGATTATTGATTTGCAGGTGATGTTGTTGGTTTGGTGGTGTTTGTTTGTTTGATGTTGGGGAAATATATTAACCTTCACTCTTCCATGGACTGAAAAGACGAATATGCCCTTGAACTTAACTTGAACTTAATGGTCAACTGACGGATCTGTTGGTCAAGGGACCAGATCCGTATGGTCGTAAACCACAGGGACCAAATCCGGAATTTTTAAAGTTTAGGGACCATTTCTAAATGACCCGGTAAACCACAGGGACGATTTTTGAACTTAACTCATATATATATATATATATATATATATATATATATATATATATATATATATATATATATATATATATATATAATAGGTCGCGTCAATTTTATGTGACACACGATGATAAAATATCTTAAAAAAATCTGTCTCATTAGTTACTCAGCAATTGATCCTATTCATTATGCGTCCCACGTATGTTTTGCTCATTATACGATTTGGCATTCCAGTTTTCCATATTTCTTCATTAACAAATCTGTTGGTCATGCTTGAAATTCAAAATTTATATAGTGAGTTGTGTTATAGTCTTATAGAGTTATAGAGATCTAGATGAAGTTTGTGAAAATAAGCCAAAACAATTTATATTTTATAAATACTAGACGAATGTTCGCGCAAAACGATGATGTATAACAGGAAATAATAATACTTGTGAAATCGTGATTCTGCTTCGACATTTGATGCAAAACATGTGTTTTTTGAAATAAAAATATGTCTTTTTTAAAATTAATATAGTATGTGTTTTTGAAAAGCTGTCAAGTTTAAAAATAATTAAGAAAAAATATAATTTAAGTTGTTAAATTTTTGAAAAGTTATCGAGTTTAAGTGATAGTTAGGGATAATTTAGACATATTACATTAATTTAAATTTGATTTGAAAAACACATAAACTCTTTATAAGTAGTAAATAAAAATAATAATGATAGAACACAATAATGAGATTTAGGAGGAAGCTAACTCCACTAGGGTAAAACAATAACTTTTTTGCTAAAAAAAAGTCACGAGTAAATTACACCGTTCGTTCTTGTGGTTTGGGGTCCATTTCATCCTCACTTCTTATTTTTTATTTCTTGCTTTTTTCGTCTCAATATAGTTTCAATTGCACTCCGGTGGTCTCTATCGTTAACTGGCATTATCTTTTCCGTTAGCAAGTGGCAACGTTAGTTCATTAACCAAACAAGCGTTTGCAAAGTTAGTCCTTTTACTAATGGTCGTTTTATTTTTCATTTTTGGTCCTTGTGATTATAATTATTATCATAAAAATTCGAAAAATTTTATAAAAATTAGAAAAAATTTATAAAAATTCGAAAAATTTATAATGATTCGAAAAAATTTATAAAAAATCGAAAAACTTATAAAAATTCGAATAATTTATAAAAATTCGAAAAATGTTAAAAATTCGAAAAATTCTAAAAAATTTATAAAAATTCGAAAAAAAAATTTAAAATTCGAAATTTTTTTAAAAATTCAAAAAATTTATACAACTTCAAAAAAATTTATAAAAATTCGAAACAACTTATAAGAATTCGAAAATTTTATAAAAATTCGATTTTTTTTTAAATTCAAAAAAGTCGAAAAAATTTATAAAAATTCGAAAAATTTATAAAAATTAAAAAAAAATTTATAAAAATTCAAAACAACTTATAAGAATTCGAAAATTTTATAAAAATTCAAAAAAAATTTTAAAAATTCAGAAAATTCGAAAAAAATTTTAAAAATTCGAATTTTTTTTAAATATTCGAAAATTTTATAAAAATTCGAAAATTTTATAAAATTTCGAAAATTTTATAAAAATATAAATTTTTGTAAATTTTTTTATATTTTTCGAATTTTTATATTTTTCGATTTTAATAAATTTTTATAAATTTTTTGAATTTTTAGAAGTTTTATTCGAATTTTTCGAATTTTTTAAAATTTTTCGTCTTTTTATAAATTTTTTAGAATTTTTTAAAAAATTTTGAATTTTTCGAATTGTTTAAAATTTTTTGAATTTTTATAAATTTTTTAGAATTTTTATAAATTTTTCGAATTTTTAAATTTTTTTCGAATTTTTATAAATTTTTCGAATTTTTATATGTTTTTCGAATTATTATAAATTTTTTCGTATTTTTATAAATTTTTAGAATTTTTCGAATTTTTTGAACTTTTAAAATTTTTATAATTTTTTTCTAATTTTTTGAATTTTTAAAATTTTTTCGAATTTTTATAAAATTTTCGAATTCTTATAAGTTGTTTCGAATTTTTATAAATTTTTTTCGAATTTTTATAATTTTTCGAATTTTAATAAAATTTTTTTGAATTTTTATAAATTTTTTGTATTTTTCGAATTTTTAAAATTTTTTCGAATTTTTATAAATTTTTTCGAATTTTTCGAATTTTTATAAATTTTTCAATTTTTTTTATAAATTTTTTCGAAGTTTTATAAATTTTTTCTATTTTTTATAAATTTTTTCGAATTTTTATAATAATAATAATAATAATCACAAGGACCAAAAATGAAAATTAAAACGGCCGTTAGTAAAAGGACTAACTTTGCAAACGCTTGTTTGGTTAATGGACTAACGTTACCACTTGCTAACGGAAAAGATAACGTCAGTTAACGATAGGGACCGCAGGCGTGCAATTGAAACTATATAAGGACGAAAAAAAGCAAGAAATAAAAAATATGGACTGAGAATGAAATGAACCCCAAACCACAAGGATGAACGGTGTAATTTACTCAAAAGTCATTGTAAAGCTTTTATCCATTGGAGTGAAGATTTTGGTCTTCAATGAGTCGAGGTTCCTTAATTCGTTTGAGATTTTGAGGAATAACTAGAGCAAATTTTTTTTCACACAATCATATTACTTTAACAATAAGAGTAAAAGAAAAAAGGGATTACAAATAGTTTTTAGCACCAAAGTTCATTTACTTGTAAAGGATATAAGATAGTGAAAACATAAAAAAAAAAAAAAAAAAAAAAAAAAAAAAAAAGTAAAGTAACTCTCAATACCGTCTTTCACGGGTTATGGGTCCCGATATCATTACGGTGTATGGGAGAGGTTGAGACGTAGACAGCCCTACCCCTACCTAAGGTAGAGAGGCTGCTTCCGGTTCTACCAAAGATAGTGAAAACATGATTTAGCAAAAAAAAATTAAAATAAAATAAAATCAAACCTTTAGTCACATATAACTGTCTTCAATCTGGTAAAATTGCGAACGTAATTTGTATAACTTATACTATTCATGTAGAACACTAAGGCTAGACACGGTCGATGACCAAAGTGACCTGGGTCACTGGGTGTCATGTCAGCTTTCTCTCTCCGACGACCAGACATGACCAAAGAGCCACAGTCGATGACCGAGTTTGTTTTTCTTTTGTTTTTTTTTTTTAATTCAAACATTTTTTTACACACAAACGTTTACAAACACAAACCAAAGTAGGTCGAAGAAACGACCGATTCTATTTTTTGTACTTGGTCGACCGATGTTTGCCCTTTGCTTCACACTCGACTCGACCGATGTGAATATCGGTCGATGGGCTTGGCCGACCGAAGTTTTCAGATCGACTGTGTCTAGCCTAATGTGCAATTATCATCCATATAGAGAATGCAAATCTACTCTCGAACCATGTATTCTCATCTCGGAAACGATAATTTCACGTCTAACTTTTTCATATAAACTACTTTTGTAATTGTGAAAGGGTGGTGTTATCGGTATCCCTGATGTTTTTTTACACACTTTATTGACAGGACAAGATAATTTCTATGGTATTTTGTTTCGTATCTTTTGTCTTTTACTATTTTTGACTTGTCAAACTTTATATATTATGTTTCCGATTATCTGTTTTGCATTTTTAACCACTTTATTAAAAGAACAAGAAACTACTTTTGTAATTGTGAAAGGGTGGTGTTATCGGTATCCCTGATTTTTTTTACACACTTTATTGACAGGACAAGATAATTTCTATGGTATTTTGTTTCGTATCTTTTGTCTTTTACTATTTTTGACTTGTCAAACTTTATATATTATGTTTCCGATTATCTGTTTTGCATTTTTAACCACTTTATTAAAAGAACAAGAATGTTTTCTCCTACGTATTTTTGTGTTTTACTATTTTTAACTTGTCAAACTTTATATTTTAAGTTCGGTACTATATGTTCCGCAGTTCTATTATAAAAAAAATATAAAAATTAAATTAAAAATATTAACTGTAAATTATCACATAATATTTTTAGATAAAAATAATAATAGTAATAATAATAATAATAATTATTACATAATATTTAATTATCCTTACATAATCAAATCTAATGGGTTGATAGCAACTGCTTTTTTTTTTTTTTTAAGAAATGGCAACTGCTTACCTGTTTGTTCCATCATAAACTAGTCGATAAAATAAGTTATTCTAGTAAGAAAATATGATTATTTTATTAATAGAAAGAAAAAATTCCATTTAAAATATTCGCATCTTTTGCTTGCACAACTCAGTTAACGTTTGATTAATTGTTGTTCGTCTTCTTCATCAAACTCCACTTTTCTTTATTCACTTTCAAGGTACTTTTTTCCCCTCATTCCTTATTTATTAGTTATCTTTTTTTTTCTTTGTTTCCCTTTTATATAAGTTATTATTTTCATTATGGTTTATGTATGTCATAGTTTACTCATACTTTCATGTTGGTTATATTCTGAATTGCTTTTTGATTCTATTAAGCGTTGGTTAATCACTTAATCATTAGAAACTTAATAAAAATGTTATCTTGATGCAAAACATGGCGTTGAGGATGAAGTGTTTCCCATTGATGACTGTGAGGAGTTGTTCACCAAGAAGCTTGATCCTTTGGTTGCTGTCAACATGGTTAGAGCTGTCACAGATATTGAAATAAAGGAGGCTATGTTTAGCATTGATGAAGACAAAACTGCTGGCCCGGACGGTTTTACTTCCAAGTTTTTTAAAGCTGCTTGAAGTATTGTGGGTAGCGATGTTTGTGCAGCAGTTAAGGAGTTTTTTTAGTTCTGGGAAGTTGCTTGGAGAGTTCAATGCCAACCTCATCTCTCTCATTCCTAAGATCCAAGTTCCGTTGAAGGTTTCGGATTATAGGCCTATTGCATGTGAGAATGTAATTTACAAATGTATTGGTAAAGTCATCACAAACAGACTCAAAGAAGGTTTATGTGAGTTGATTGATAGCAACCAGTGTGCTTTTATTCCGGGAAGACAGATGAGCGATAATATCCTCTTGGCTCAAGAGCTTATGTAGGGCTATAGTTGGAATAGTAAGATTAGCAAGTGTGCTTTCAAGGTTGATATTCAGAAAGCCTATGATATTGGAATTTTTTAAAGACCATTCTTATCAGATTTGGGTTTCAAAACGCTATGGTGCACTAGATCATGGTATGTCTCACTTCCGCTTCTTTTTCTATTTGTGTTAATGGGGAATTGCATGGGTTTTTTAAGAGTAAACGGGGGCTGAGGCAGGGTGACCCTATGTCGCCTTAACTTTTTACCATTGTTATGGAAGTTTTTAATTTAATGGTAAAAAGACAGATTAGGAAAGATATTAGATTTCGTTATCATTGGGGCTGTAAGAAGCTGTTGTTGACCCATCTATGTTTTGCGGATGACCTGTTACTTTTATGCCATGGTGATGAAATTTCTGCTAGTATTTTAAGGAGGGCGTTAGATGAGTTTGCTATGTCATCAGGTTTATACCCTAGTCCTGCTAAAAGTTCAGCTTTTTTTTGGAATGTTTCTGAGGCATTTAAAGCTAGGATTCTTCTCGCCATGCCTTTTAGTGTTGGTGAGCTTCCCATGAAATACTTGGGCATCCCTTTAACGGGCAAGAGAATTCGTAATATTGACTGCAAAGTTTTGATAGAAAAGGTTAAAAATAGAATTCATGATTGGAGGAATAAAACTGTCATTTGCGGGTAGACTTCAACTTATTGCTTCTGTGCTTGCTTCACTTCACGTTTATTGGGCTTCTATGTTTATGCTGCCTTCCTATGTTTATGATAGTATCGATAAGTTACTCAAAAAGTTCTTATGGTCTGGTGGGGGTGATGGGAGCGGGATTGCTAGTGTTGCTTGGAAAGACATCTGCAAGCCCAAGAACCAAGGTGGTCTTGGCCTTAAACCCCTTAGGCTAATGAATGAGGCTTTAATGTCTAAACACCTTTGGAACGTTATCAGTAAGAAAGATTCTTTGTGGGTCAAATGGGTGCATGCTTATAGGATCAAGGAGAGAAATATTTGGTATAACGAGATGGGCGTCGGGCCGCCGCGTTGCGGCGGGGCGTCGTTTCATGGCGGTGGGGCGTGTCAACCACCCTATTCAAAACATCATTCCCAATCCGATAAGAGTGAAAACAAATCCTTGATGAGCTCGCCACTTTGCTTTGATACCAATCTGGAATAAGAATATTTAATCAGATAAAAAATAAATTATGCAACATATACTACTTGAGTATTTATTTAGACTTTAAAGAAGAGTACCTGGACATAAGGATCCTCGTATAGAACTCCGCTATCTTTAAGGCATAAGGCATAAAATCTTTTTGCAATATCTCCAATTGGCTGCATATTTTATAATGCAAGGTTAACTTGCAACTCATGATACTCAAAACCAAAGAGGGAGAAAGTAGTACCTTGACACCATTTTCCTACTCTTCAACAGGTGCAAGAGCTAATGCATCGCATTCACTTAGGCCTTCAATTCCAGAAACACCAGGAGGTCCTTCTATAGCCAGTGGGCTCAGAAGATCTCCAAGGATATCAGCTTCAGGAGCATGAGCATGAGCATACTGAACTAACCCTTTTTGCCCGGTCCGCAGACTTATTTTCCTGGAAATAAACTCAAGATACATATCAACATGTGATCACATAAAAAAGAAATCATAAAAGGCGACAGTTTCCCTTACAACGTTGTTAGTGTTAGGGATCTTGACCGTGCCGAGGTGGCTCACTTGAGGAGCTTCATTTACAGGCCGCTGGTCTGTCACCACCAGAGCATTAGAGGCCTGCTGTTGAGCCCGCAACTTGATAGCACTTAGCTCTGCGGTATCGGGTTCAGTGTCTTTGGCTTTTTTAATCAATGAAGACTTCAAAAAGGTTATCAAAGTCAGCATAGTAAGAGTGAGTGTGTTAACAGTGTTCAAATTTAGTCCATCCAAAACGCTAAATGTACCTCACGCTCTGGGAACTTGGGCATTTATGCTAATATATCCATCAGCGCTGCACCTTTCCTACTCGATGCAAAATACTCAACGCCTCTTTGTTGTATCTCAGCATCGATGCAGGTTTCATATCTGAAAGATGATATTATTCATTATGCATAATAGCATTAAGCAACATGTGTATGTCCAAAAAATACATCAAACACGAAACTAACTTGCTAAATATTGCCCAAATCTGATGCTGCAATTCTGGATCTGGTGGTTGTGAGTGCATCAAAATCTTTGCATATGTTGAGAGAAGAATGGAAATCGTCGGTGTCCTGAAGAAATGAAGACTCTTAGATATTGAAGCAAATAATAATCACAATAAGCATAGCTGCAAAGGTTTACTCACTTGGAAAATGATGCTAACCTCCATAACCTCACCAGCCGCAGCATCAATAACCCCCCTTTTAACTATAACCTATATACATATATATAAAAACAAATAAATAAATATATAAAAACACAAATTGCACCAACTCAATTGAATTAGAACAATTAGCTTTATTAATACGGAGTAAATTATGACGCTAATGAATTATATATAAATAATAAAGTAGTAATTGATACCTGATGGAGAGCAGTGCCACTCTTACGTTGTAACGGCGTCGATTGAATGAGACGGAAATAAACCCTAAACAAATACACTTTGGAGTTTGGATGGCTCTCAACCTATTTCACTCGTCGGACCATTTGCCGTGTTTTGTTAATTAAACCTTTAGCCTAACTGATTTGACCCATTAGAGATAGACCTTAACCCAAAACCAACCCGTTAATTGGTGAATGGCTCAAAACTGATTTTACCTCCAAGGCTTTCTCTTCATCATATATAAACTTTGGTAGCTTCCTCATTAAATCTTTTCGGACTGCCCCTGGAAGCGCCTTGCTTATCTGCACGGTGAGATTATACGTGGATGAAATTATATAGATTGAGCAATCATGCAATGTGTGCAAACTATAATACATCAAGTTCCCATTAGATGCCATCCACAAACATATTACTTCCTCCGCCCCCCAAAATACAGCATCTTCTATTTTATTTTGTCCCATCAATATATATATATCTTGTTCTTGGGTAAGTTATTTAATAGTCAGACTCATATAGTAAACTATGTCCGAATCCAAACAATGCAAAAAACTTATCAGGAAATAGTGTTTCTTTTATAGTAGCTATATTATGTATAAAGCTTTTGATGATTCACCAAAAGCAACAACCTGCACGACTTTAAGTAATTTAACCAATATAATTTTGAAAAAAGGTCTAGAAGAATAGCTCAAGCATACCTGGGGTGCATATATGGCGCCTAATGTTCCAACAACAATACCTCCCAAATCCAAAGTTGTCAGCAACAATTACAATATAGATGAGAAATATATAAGGCCAAATTTCAAAAAACCCAATTCATAAAACCACAAACACATTGAAACCCTAATCTTGATTTACAATAAAAATGAAAACTTTAACCCAATTACTGATCAACTAAAAGCCTGGTGAAACAGTAGTCACTTGACCCATTTGAATCCAGTCCTTTTTAGAAAAATTAATCAATATGAGATATGGTAAGACAAAGGCGTGTGTGTGTATGGGATTTGGTGGAACCGACATAGTCGAAGTTTCAAGATCTAACAACACATAAGAAGAAACAAACAATTAAACATTAACAGCAAACAACAAAGCAAAAATCAACGTACCAACAACAATGAACTAAACCCAGCAAGGAAGGAAACAAAACGCGCGCAAGGAGGATAGAGAGATTCTGGAAATGAAGAGGCGGTGGATGAAGATCGAGACAGAGAAGATAAGTATCGATTTATCAGAAGATGGCATGTTAATATCAAACGTGAAGTGGGCTGGAGAAACCAAATAATAAGTTGGGCTGGGCACCACGTTCCGAATTAATGCAAAGGAGATGACGCAAATTTGACGTCAGCAAAGTCAAAGCGCAGTCAACCGACGCTCTATAATATATAAAGATGGGTGTTGGCCCGCCGCGTTGCGCTGGGCGTTGTTTCATGTGTCTGGTCATTGCATGTTTTTTTTTTTTTTTTTTTTTTTAGTAGAAATTGGGGCGGTTTTTGTTTAGATGTATAAGTGAAAATTTATCGTTCAATATAAACCGGTTTTTACGCTACAACTCCGTGGTAATTTACGTATTTTCCCATTATCAACAAAATAAATATATGGTATTGATTAGGAATTGGAAATCCATTTACTTTATGTTTATAAAAGTAATATGTTTATGCGGCGAAAAAGATATCTACTTGAACCAAGTAATATCGACTTGGGTGGATACAGTTCCCTTGTAAAGATCTTTAATAAACAATTAAACACTTTCCAAGCCAGACTTATAAACGGATGGAATATAGCAGTCATTTACATCAAGATTTGAACACACAAAGCAATGAAAAAGCATCTATGATTTGGGATCTTACAGATTCTGGGTACTGAATGGTTCGATAACACCGCCGACTTTTAGCCTCCCAGAACCTAATGGTGTGATCATAGCTAGCCGTTGCCAAAATAACTGATGGTTGAGTCATTGCTTAACTCCTGTTAAAAATCAAACAAAAACAGTAAGTTATCAAAAAAAATCTAAGACGTTCAAAATATAAGAAATGCGCAAACCAAAAATCATGCAGTTACTGCACTATATAAACACGCACATACATGTTTGATCATACATTATTGCTTATCCCGTTGACCTAGCTAGTTTCTCATTTAACGATTGCTAATAATTATGACAACAGTTCGTTATATTGACAGATACAACGAATTTTTCATCAAATAAGGTCATAAGCCGACTAAGTAAGCTAAACCAAACACCCCCTAATCACGAATAACTTAGGTACACGCACCCGTTTCAATATTATTAACATATTAACATTATCATTTAGTGCTAATGATTTGAAAATGCATCTAGTTTTTACAATAATTAAACAAATTACCTCTTGTGTGATCAACGTGTACAGCCGAATTGTTAATAAGTAAACAAATTACCTCTTGTGTGATCAATGTGGGCAGCCCTCAAACTCGAAAGTCCGAAGCCATAACCTCTTCATCACTCCCTTCCCTCCTTCTTCTCCCTGTACTATTACTAAATTTCGCCTTCCGTCTTTTTCCCTTCCTCCTTCGCTCTCTACTGCCACAGCTCCCATTGGCTTATTTATCCCTATAAAAGGCATGAACTTTTCAAAATAAAATTGGTCAAAGATCTAAAATGAATATCTTTAATCAATACAGCTACAATTAAACCAAAATCAACATAAACTTAATCTTATACATCTTTATGGTAACCAATCTACATTAACCAATTTCTTTATCAATAATCATAAATGCAAAATCCCACAAAGTTAAACATAAACCCACCTGTACATGTCTTATGAATAATCCATAAGTTTAAGCGAGCAGCATCATAAGGCAAACAAATTTACCCTACTGTTCTAAATTAGACTGAGACCCAAGTTACCCAACTTATTGAACCACAAACAGAATCAAAACCCTAAGTTTAACCAAATCAGAAAAAAAAAAAAAAAAAAAAAAAAAAAAAAAAAAAAAAAAAAAAAAAAAAAAAAAAAAGTTTAACCAAATCAGAAAAGCATACCTGCATCTTTATAAACACAATTCGTTGTACACTTTCTACACTGCCATGTAAGAAACAGCCATAACATCGGCTTATGTAAACCAATTATATTATCCCATAAATCTTCCGGCACCATCAAACCACGAAAATCGGAACCCATGGGATTAGCTGTTACCGAATTTCGAAGGCCAAAAAAAAACCCACAAAAATTAGGAAGTAACAATCGCGATTGTTCGCGATGATTTGTATGTGTGTGTGAGAAAGAGTACTCCCGAAGTTTCTAGTTATCTGTGTGTTCGACTATTTTTTTCTCAAGTATGTCGGTAAGTGGTTTATGAATACTATGCAGGGGGAAAAAAAACAGGCTAAAAAAAGGGCTGTATAAAGGAGATGGTGGGCTGCGGCAAATGGGCCAAAAATATAGTGACGTCATCGTGCGTCACTTAATGGTGCATTAATGTATATAGTAATGTCAGTTTTATTAATGGTTCGTGGAGTTGGAATCAAATTCTGAGACTTAGGGATAAAATTCACAGTTTTGTTGCGTATAAATTGGGTAATGGTAGGAAAGCTTCTGTGTGGTTTGATAAATGGCACACTAATGGACCACTGTGTAAGCTTATCACCCATAGTTTTCTTACAGAGCACGGTTTTGATGTGAATGACAAAGTTGTTGACTGGATTGATGACTGTGAAGATAAGCTTATATGGGTTAATAAGAAGAATAAGGAATCGGATTTTAGTGTCAAGGAAGCCTGGAAAGCTATGAGATCTGATGGTCCTAAGGTCTTGTGGCATAAGCACGTTTGGTTTTCTCAATGTATTCCAAGGCACGCTTTTGTGCTTTGGATGGCCATGAGGGGTAGACTTAAAACCACGGATAGAATTTCTAGGTGGTTCAATATTGCTAGTACTTTGTGCCCATTGTGCAATTCTGTCGATGAGACCCATAGCCATTTATTTTTCAGTTGTAGTTTTTCTAGGACGGTTTGGGACAATCTTAAGCCTTTGTGTAAGCTTGAGGATCTATCTTATATTTGGGCTGAGATTGTTTCCGGAATATCCATTAAAACTGCTAATAGTTCTATTTGGAGTGTGATTCAACGGTTAGTTTTTGGTGCTGCGGTTTATTATATTTGGCAAGAAAGAAACGGTCGAATTTTCAGGAATGTTTTTAGAACTGAAGAGGTGGTTTTTAAAGTCATTGTGGATACTGTGAGACACAAGTTGATGGGTCTGAGTATTAAGCCTTCCCGTGAGGTTGAAAAGGCTGCCAATATGTGGAAAATTCATGTGAAAGGCATGAATGGTGGTGGTAGTATGGGTCTAAATGGGTTTGCTGATGGGATTATATAGAATAATGGATGTTTTGGTGGGTTTTATGCAATTGGCTATGCACTACAGAAATTTGATTAGCTTCTGCGCTGGCCTACTTTTTGGGTGTTTGGAGGATAGTAGGCTATGCACTACAGAACCGAATCGTAATTTCTGCGCTGGTCTCTTGTTATGGTTTGGTCTGGATTATGTTATGGGTTATAGTTGGTTATGCAGACTTAAATCGCTGAACTTAGTCATCATGTTTAGCTTGTCTGCTGATCTGGACCTGTGTTTTTATCACAAGATTATTGCTGTTAGGGTTGATATTGGGCCTATATGGTTACTGGATACCCATTACCGTCTCACTGTCATTAATTGGGTTAATTATTTCTATGATGGGACTGGTTTTTGGGCCTGCAATGCTATCTTTGACTGTGATGATGAAACTATTTTGCTATGCTGGAATAGATGGTTTTCTCTTAGGTGTGTTATTATATGTGGGGCTGTGATGTATTTTTGTACCAGTTTTGAATTATGGGAGGATTATGGTATTTGGTGGAGTTTATACAATTGGCTATGCACTACAGAGAGTTTGATTAGCTTCTGCGCTGGCCTATTCTTTGGTTGTTTGGAGGAAAATAGGCTATGCACTACAGAACCGAATCTGAACCTCTGCGATGGTCTTTTGTTTTGGTTTGGTCTTGGTTATTGTCAGGATTGTGGTGGGATATGCAGATGGGGTTGGCTGATTTTAGCTAACTGGTTTGCTGTTGCTTGGTTTATTATATTCATCTTGTCATTTGATTCATGTTTGTGGAGATTCTTAAGTATTTTCTGGGGTATAGGGCTGTTTGTGACAAATGGAGTTGGGGCCTTGATGACTGTTTTATTTGCTACTCTAACACAAACTAACCTTGTACTCTTTTTCCTTACTTTAAGTTTTCCCACAGGGTTTTTCTTTTGGCAAGGTTTTTTAATGAGACAAGGTCTATGGGTGATTGATGATTGTGATGATTCACCCCTCTTCATGATTGCATCTAAAGATATGATGATTTGGTTTGCTATGGAATGCTCAGGTTCATGCTTTATGAATAGTGCTTGCTGCAATATACCAATTGACAGTTTGTTTTTGATTCATCAGTTAATTCCTGAGCCATTCGTTCTCTTTCACAGTCGAGCTATTTCATTCCTCTCGGTTGGCCTTTGCCATCCACTAGAGCAAGTAAGAGAACCTAGAGTGAATGAACTTAAAGAACCGCATGACCGGATTGTACACTAAGCCTTCATCCTCTCCCTACGCTCTTCCAGCGCTGTAGCTTTTCTCAATCCTCTCGCTATCGGTAAAGCAACTATGTACCTTTCTGTCGTGTGTCTTTCGCTTTCCTTACACCACTCTTTTATCCTTCCTTCGTTCCTAGTCATCCAGTTAGATATGCCCATTTAGATATGTATAGAAAGTTCTTTCACCAGGGGAAGTTTTCATACCTTACCTTTCGAGGCACTTCTGGCATCTAGTTCCATTGGATTCTTGGTGGATAGGGTTTTCCTAGGTGGGGTAGAGGTCGGAACCCCCGAGCATTTCTGGGTAGATCAGTTGGGAATAAGGTTATAGTTCAATAAAGGGGCTTATCAAACTATCAAAATTAGGGCCGTAGTACTCCAGCGATACCAATTCTAACCCTTACCAGGTAGTAGAGAGATCCGCATAAGCAAACCGTGCTGGAGGGAATACCCGCTAAGTAACTATAACCCAGCTCACCTACCAGGGTGAATTATGGGCGCCTCCCCTACTACTAGTGGGTGCCTCAGTATGGAGACAGAACTTTTCCCATCTCCTCAGTTCTAGTAGTTTAGCTTACTATGGGTTATTCACATATGGTGATGTTTGGAGGTACTTTGGTTGGTCCCTTTGTACTTTTCCATGTATTCAGAGTATGTGGATGACCTTAGTTGGAGCTTGTTTGCCTGCTAGGAATGGTGGTTTTGGGCTTGCCTTGGAGATTTTTCTATTAGTCATTAGCTGTTTTTGGTTATGTTTTTTGTTAGACATTTGCAGCATTCTGTTATTGATTTGGGGTTGTCCAAATCTTTTTTGTTCCTTTTGTTGTCTAGGCAAGAGGTGGACTATTTAGGGGTTGTCCTTTCAGTTTCATCCTCTTGTGCTATATCTTGTACATAACATTTTTATTTTATTTAATATATTTTACCTTTGTAAAAAAAAATAAAAAAAAAAAAAAAAAAAAATTATCACATAATATTTAATTATCCTTACATAATCAAATCTAATGGGTTGATAGCAACTGCTTTTTTTTTTTTTTTTTTTTTTTTTTTTTTTTTTTTTTTTTTTTTTTTTTTATAAAAAAAAAGAAATGGTTCCATCATCAAAGGACTTGTGGTCTAGTGGGTGGGGCTTAACTTGTTAAGCGAGCCACAAGTGGGAGTAGTACCGGGTGGGTGACCACCCGGGAAGTCCTCACTTGTGGTCCACTCGCAGACCATATTGTTCCGGAGATATATTTGCAATGATGGTTGGAACCCCTTAGACCTAGCCGCTGGGGGTTCGAACTTGAGCAATGGCCCGGTTTTCATCCGGCTGTTACTCCAGCAAGGTAACTTGTGTGGAGGCAGTACGGTTTCCGGGGAAAACCCGTTACCACCTGAGATCAGCGTGGACCCGGTTAAGACAACATAGTCTGGCGGGGTGGCGATGGGGCCTTCGTTCGCGAAGGTGGTCGTTTCTAAGTTGAAATTTACCTTTCAAAAAAAAATAAACTAGTCGATAAAATAAGTTATTCTAGTAAGAAAATATGATTATTTTATTAATTCCATTTAAAATATTCGCATCTTTTGCTTGCACAACTCAGTTAACGTTTGATTAATTGTTGCTCGTCTTCTTCATCAAACTCCACTTTTCTTGTTTGCCTTTATTCACTTTCAAGGTACTTTTTTCCCCTCATTCCTTATTTATTGGTTATCTTTTTTTCTTTGTTTCCATTTTATATAAGTTATTATTTTCATTAAGGTTTATGTATGTCATAGTTTACTCATACTTTCATGTTGGTTATATTCTGAATTGCATTTTGATTCTATTAAGTGTTGGTTAATCACTTAATCATTAGAAACTTAATAAAAATGTTATCTTGATGCAAAACATGGTGTTTTTCATGTCTTGTCAATTAAGTTGTGTGATGATATATGATCATAAGTTGTTACAAGAATGATAAAGTTTTTACCTTTGTTTATAAAAAACTATAAAACTTTTTTACCTTTTTGGGACTAATGTTAATTATTCCATTTTATTTGCAGTTAATGTTAAAGATTGTGTCTTTTAAAAATTGTAGTTTCTGGACTATTAGTTTTATGTTAAATAGTTTATGAAATATAAAGGTTTGTATAAATTTGGAGTTATAGAGATTGGGGTTCTTATACGGGCTTTTGTTTAATTGTGATGCAGATCGGATAAGCGATTATCGCCCTTGGATAGGGTACTAGGATCATATATCTGTAAGTAAAGGCGCTTGTAGTTTATAAAGTCGATGAGTTGATGGCTAAGAAAGAACATATCGCGATATTTACAACTGCTAGCCTTCCATGGATGACTGGAACTGCTGTTAATCCTTTATTCCGTGCTGCATATCTTGCTAAAGATGGACATAGAAAGGTTACTTTAGTAATACCATGGCTATCTAAAAGTGATCAGGAATATTTATATCCCAACAAAATAACATTTAATTCGCCGACAGAACAAGAGAAGTATGTCCGTGAGTGGATTGAGCAAAGGACTGAGCTTTCGTCTATTTTCAATATACGCTTCTATCCTGGAAGGGTAAATTACGTTACATGTTCGTTTTTTTATGTGAAATATTAATCTTCAGATAAAATTGTTCAACTTTCTTTTTTCTTCATCTTTTTAATAGTTTTCTAGAAGTAAGAGAAGCATTCTTGCCCTTGGGGATATAACGGAGAGCATTCCGGATGAAGAATCGGATATTGCTGTCCTTGAGGAACCGGAGCATCTTACGTAGTACCATCATGGTAAAAGATGGAAGATTAAGTTCCGCTACGTTGTAGGAATTGTTCACACAAACTCTTTGGAGTATGTAAAGAGAGAGAAATATGGAAACGCGTACGCGTTTCTTCTCAAATACATGAATAATTGGGTGGTTGATATTTATTGTCACAAGGTATGTATCCTAAAATCCAATTTCATAACAAAAGTCTCATTGCTTAATGTCATGCATAGACTGTCTTCGTAATTTAACAATGTTATACTTGATTATGATCATGGGCTTGGAACCGTTGATTGTTCTTGTTATTGTACAGTTACATGTTGTACCGTATTCATAACTAAGCGAGTCTCTACAGCCAGTAAGTTGCAAATTTTAGTACATGGAATAGTTTTCTCTTTTGAAAATAGCCTAGAATTTAAGATGATTAGATATACCCCCTTTGTTTAACAAAAAGCGATACACCTTGACTTTAGAAGTCAAATAATGTACCATATATCTTATCATCAAAATTCTTATAATATCTGTATGTTGTTAAGAAGTGTCATAATGGCGGTCCCTTTTCAAGGAAATAAATATAAGATCTTGCCGGAACTAAATTTTGTAAAAAGATTCCATATGATATAGTTATAGCAAAGGACTAAGTTTGATTTTGAAAGTCCTAATATATCTCTCTTTCTTTTGGAATATAGAAGGCTTTGCATACGACCACCTTCAAATTTGGACTTCTGTAGCTACTTCATGGTTTAACAATTCATGTACTTATGGCAGGTGATACGTTTATCTGGTGCAACTCAAGAACTTCCAAGATCTGTTATTTGCAATGTTCATGGTGTTAATCCCAAGTTTCTTGAGATTGGGATGAAAAAGAATGAACAGCAGAAACATGGAACAAATGCCTTTACAAAAGGTGCATACTATATTGGGAAAATGGTGTGGAGCAAAGGCTATAAGGAGCTACTTAAACTTCTTCTTGATCACCAAAAGGAACTCGAAGGACTTGAGGTTGACTTGTTTGGCACTGGTGAGGATTCTGATGAGATACAAGACGCTGCTCAGAAGTTGAATATAACTATCAGGATTAATCCCGGACGTGATCATGCTGACCCTATATTCCACGAGTAAGTTAAATATAAAACGTTTATTCTCATTTTATTGTAGTGGTTTAATCTTATAGAGGAATTCATTAAAAATGGCTATTTAACAAAATGTCAAGAAAATAAATTTGCTTTTATACCAAATTAACTACTAATTTTGTGAGCTACCTTTGTTATTGCGAAATATGCTGTTCTTTTTGCATAACTTGGTAAGAAAAAGTCAAAATTCGCATAAGAAAATATGTCAAATTTTGCCAAAAAGAAAGTCCAATAAACTAATTTTGAGAAACAGGCAAAATAGATTTAAGAAATTTGTAATCATTTTGGTGTAAACACAGTTCTTTATCCTTATCACTTTTGGTTCAAATAACACTTTGTAATGAGTCAAATGGGTTGAAAGCAAAGTGTATACTGAATCCATATAACCATCTAACTCATTATATTTTAAAAAGGTTTTTTTAAATATGTTTTCTGATTTGATCCCTGTCACAGCTACAAAGTGTTCCTGAATCCAAGCACCACAGATGTAGTCTGCACAACAACCGCTGAAGCTTTAGCCATGGGCAAAATAGTCATTTGCGCAGACCACGTCTCTAACGAGTTCTTCAAGCAGTTTGCCAATTGCCGAACCTTCAAGGATGGCGAAACTTTCGTCGAAGTCACACGCCAAGCTTTGTCTGAACAACCGGCCCCACTAACCGAATCACAAATGCACGAACTTTCATGGGATTCTGCAACCTCACGGTTTCTAAAAGCTGCAGAGCTCGACAAGGCCCCTGAGAAAAAACTAACAAAATCACATTCTAAAAGCTTTATGTCATCATCGTTGAGTCTTCACGGGAAACTTGAGGACGCATCTGCATTTGTGCATTTTGTTGGAACCTGGCTTGTGAGTCCAGTTCCGAATGAACAACAATGTAAAGAGGTTGGATTGAACTCCCTGAGTAAAAAACAATGGAGTTTTCTTCCTAAAAAGGCATCTTGAAGTTGAATACTGGTTTGTTCTATAAAACATGGGCAAATTAGTCAGTATGCGTTACCAGGTTTGTTTTCGTTTTTTTTTCTTTTTCTTTTTTGATTTAGCTTAGGGTTGTTGAAAGATTAGTCATCTTGTAACCTGTAGTTGTTTGTGACGAATGTCACTTGTATAAACTTTGTGCTCTTTTTATGCTATAGGATAGTAGTCTCAGTGTTTACTTAATCTTTGTTGTAATTTGGAACCTTAATGTGAGTATTTCTTTCAAATTTTTTATTACGATGTATCTGTTTGAAGTTATAGTTAATTACGGTCATATGGTGTATATGTACATGTTACTTTTTTTTCATGCTACATACTGCTATAGAATCTGCTTCTTTACGTTTAGATGGATACTAGAGGTGCCCTTGGATCATGAGTAGGATGTGTATCCAAGCCCACCTTCACATTTTGTTGGTCTGAGCCTAAGAGAACCTTTTGTGAGTAGGGCACATAGTGTCGAGGACCTTGGTCTTAGCGATCCACTAGGTCCATACTAGACATCTGCACAGCGTCTCAATATGATCTGTTTGATTTTCAATTTTAACTTTCTTTGTTTGACCCATTCTGTTTATGAACATGACCCAAAAGTAAGTGTCAAAAATTGTCTACCTCTATTAGCATATACATACTTGAAGAACTCGAGATATTACAACAAAAACACCTATGAACTGAAAGAGATATCTGAGTCTAGTTGCCCTTTTTAGATTCCAACGTTCAAGCAGACAACAAGATTTAATTGAGAGAGGCGAGTCTTAAACATAATTGTTTTCAAGATACATGTACTTAAGACTAAAATTTCTGATATTAAAACATAATTACATCAGTGACAACATGGCGATATGTAGGCTGCCCTGGGGCGGGGTGCAAAATATTCGAACAGGTGCCCAAAACATTTAATTAAAAAGAATTAAGTTATATATATTTGGTGATAGAAGATTCACAAACTCTGTCAATTTGTTGCATAACTAATCACGGCCCGATTGCTTCCATCCACCAATGTTTCCATCAGTTGGATCAAAACAGCGGCTTCTCTAAAACAACAATAAGCACATAAAAAGTGTTTAGTACGGTCTCCAAAAGTTTTTAGGGGTGTGCAAATTCAGTCTTACTACAAAACCGATATACCAAACTGGGACCGGAACCGGCTATATTTAGTTTGGTTGTTGGTTTTGGAGCTTTCATAGCATTGGTTCTCTGTTTGGTCCGGGGGCTGAACCAAACAAATTCTCTTCAGAGAAAATTACTTTTGGAACTTAAAAGGTTTCAAATAACATTTTTTTAAATTAAAAATTCCAGTGTTACATAAGGTTTCGGCCTCAGTTTGGGGACATAACTGACTATAAACCGCCTAATGGAGCATAGTTCAGATCGGTTTCCTTATGTCATTTTTTAGATCTGGCTCCATCCCTTCTTGTTCAGTTTCAGCGTGCTCGTCGTGATAGGTTACCAACCAAGACCAATCTCTGTCGAAGAGGTGTTTTTTTGGACTCTTCCTTGTGTCCTATGTGTAACGTTGATTTCGAAGACATTCAGCATGTCTTGTTTCAATGTGATGTGGCTCGGGCTGTCTTTCGTAGAATCTGTCGTTGGTGGGATTTAGAGTGGCAGGAGATTCGGTCTTTTTTAGAGTGGGATGCTTGGTTTTTAGCCATTCGGTTTCCTTCACGTCTCAAGGATGTTTTAGAAGGAGTTTTTTGCGCAACATGGTGGAGGATTTGGAGTCTCCGGAATATGTTGATTTTTGACCCGTCGCCTCCTAGTCGTTCGGGTTTGTTTGATGATATCGTTTCTTGGTCTTTTTTATGGTGTCATAGTAGATGTAATAGGGCGTTTTCTTGGGAGTTTTGGTTAAAAAACCCCTATTTAATTTCCTTGTAATGTTTTTCTAGCTCCTTGCTAGTTTTTTATAAAGTTGCCGTTAAAAAAAAAATGATTCTGCAAGAAAGAAACAAATTGAACCTGGGCTGTAAAGTTGAGGCCTATTCGGATCTCTCCACAGTATTTATCGTCCTTCATAACATTGTATGATTTCGCTGGAACATCTCCATCTCGAAACACCGTATCCAAAGATATACTGAAACAAGCTCATAAAATCACATATTCATTTAAGTTTCTAACATATTTTATTTTCTTTTGTTGGCAACAAGATTAAAGTACACAACTAACCTCGTGTGGCCAACAAAGTCATCAGCACCCACACAACCGTCACTATCCATAATTTTGACCCTTAATTCCATACAATCGTTACTAGAAACATCAAACAAGAACGTCTCTTTCCACTCTGGATTCGACCCTTTACCTGCACGACAAACATTTAACATAGAAAAAAAACACAAATCTGCAAAAGATATTAACAAGAATCAATCAAATAAACAACAAAGAATACATGCCTGATGCAACAGTGCTTTTCTTTTCCTGACTCCTATATGTTTGCAACAAACCATCGTATAGTATAAGCTCATTATAATTAGAACCAATCATGTTTTCTTGGGTCAAAAGACGAGGATGAAGGACTTACAAAGGACATCGGTGTTCTCGAGCCCTTTGGCACTCACAAGGGAAACTTCGAGCACTCCTTCTGGCATTTTGTTTTACCGTAAAGCGAATTTAAGAAACAAGATGTTTAAAATTTTAGATTTTTTAGGTCTATTTCTTTCTTTTCCCAAAGACTGGTCCAAATATATATAATCTTCTGTGATTGATTTCAAAGGTTGTGAGACAAATTCGCTAGTTTTTTGGAAATAAAAAAAATGAGAGATGAGAATTTTTTTTTTAAATTTACTTCTCATAAAATGCAGACATACATTAGTAATTGTTACAGGGACTACATCTACACATTTTAAAATAGTACAGGGATAATTCATGTTACTTTTGGCTAGTTTATAACTACCAAAAATTTGTTTTTTTTATGTCTGTATACAAATTTAGTCAACGAGTGAGAGCTGCAAAGCATCTGAGGATGGTGACCACTGTCCTATCTAACGAGGCATCATCGAAAGCTGTCGCAAGGGTCACCAAATTCCTAGTGCACGACCGTGGCGCCGTCGTGATTCCAGAAAAGTTGGATGGGGAGGGAGTCAACTCAGATGTGATCCGCAGCCTGATCAAAGTTAAGCACATTGATCGTGGCCGTGTATCCTGCATCCTGACTGTAAAAGCATACGCCTGCGTAAGTATTGTATTAGAGTAACTGGAGTTAAAGTTTATGTAATTTTTTTTTAGTGTTGTTTATTTGTTACTGTTATGTACTAGGATTTGGTAAATGCATTTGTGGAGTTGCTTATTATGTTGAACATGTTTAAATGAAATGAAATACAATATGCAGAATGTTTTTAACACTTTGTTTGGAGGAGCGGTTGGATCGATAGCAGAGTTTGTTGCTATAGCTTGTGCTAGAACAGTCGTTAATGAAGATAAAGAGCTTTTTCTTGGTGAACTGAATGTCTCGTGTCTTGCTCCTGCTGTTAATCAAGTATGTATTTGGCATTCTTTGCTGTTCCTTTCGTGTCATAGAACTTTCAATGATTCATTAATCAAAGCAGTGGAAACAGTTTTAACAAGATAAGAATCTTGTGGACCAAAATCAGTACCATCACTAATTTGGACAGTTATTAGTTTCGGATATCTTAAAACGAAAACTTTGGTTTTTTCCGTGAGAAGAAATTATTTTACTTTCAACTTATAGTTTTGGAATCAATCTCAATGACGGTTGTTCGCACCCAAATCATACCATATCCGACACATTGCTTATCTTAGCTGTGTGAGTGAGACATCATTGATTCATAGATGGTTTAAATCCACTGACTTGAAATGTAACTTCTTTCTATATGACCAGGCAGAGGTGATGGTTGATGCATCTGTGGTAAGGAGTGGAAGGAACTTGACAATCGTTGCCATTGAGTTCAAGCTAAAAGATACACAGCGACTAACTTACTTATGCCGTGCTACCTTCTATAACATGCCTGTAGCGAGCTTGTGAGACATCCTGCAGGTTCGCGACAGTTCCTTTCTGTCAAACTGCAATAGTTATACTTTTGATAGAATAGATACATCTTCAACCTTATTTCACTTGATATCATGAAGTCGCTGGAAACTTCATCACTAAAGCTACTCTTCATTTTTTGAAGGCCACTCTTGATGTATGACAGCATGAATGATTGAATGTTATGTACCACAGTTGATAACATCAAGTTGCTTTGGATCTTTGTATTGTATATGTGAAATCCCAGTTCTTTGCTGTCAACTGCTTTGCATCCTCTACAGAATTTATATAGCGCTTTGGGTTTTTGTGTATTTCAGAGTTGGCACTGAATAAAGATTTGTCGAGCTTTCAAATGACGTTCAAGTTTCAGGTGGAGCCTCATTTAAATTGCACAAACATAAAACTGAACCATTAAACTGTTTCTTTATTCGGTTTCATTAGTAACCCAAACCGAAACTTGAGCTGCATATAGCTCAAATGGAGTATTTTGTTTACCCCGACTTATGAACACTTCAAACCTTCGGAATGGCTTCTGAGGATAAGTCCTAATGTAGCATAACACAAGCCGCCAAGGTATGTCTGAGGTGGCCAGATATCGAGCTCTAGGACGGTATTGTGCCTTGTTGATCTGTCCCTTTGGCTTGTCTTAGGTCACGTGCACGCAATTTGTGGTTATTCATCTGTCCTATCCTTGCTCACCAAACTTGTTAGTTGGCTTCTTGACCTTCTCATGTTAATGTTGTTAGACATACACCATAGAGCCTAATACCTTTAAGTCAAAGGCTATTCGAGCTTGATCTTAACTTCTTAACAACTATGTTTAACAAACTCATTGAGAACATTATATGTTTTAATGATGTAAAAATGCATCTGACATGATTTTTTTTCCTTGTTGTGTACCTTTCTTTTACCCTAGTAACTTCTATCAATTGACCTACACTACCGATAGCCTAGATGTCTTTATCTCAACATTATAGTCAAACTTCACTATGTTCTCGAGTTGAAATTTGAGAGGAAAGGAAAGGAAACGAAATGTTTTTTATCGCCACGCCGACTCCCCTTTCGTCATAAGGCGTGGAATTAGACCAAGGGGAATCTCCATAGGAACAAATCCCTTAGATTTCGCACATAGGAGATCGAGACACAGCCCCAGGGCTATGAGGAAAGATATAGATCGATCACCCTAGATAGACAACTACATAGAGGGTCTCTCTCTACAAGTCAGTCTATATATTCTTGGATTTCGTTCCCCCCGTAAGATCAATTAGTTTACGATATAGATAGATATATATTTAACAACAACATTCTAAGAAAAGATATTAATAGATATCGGTAGTTGTCCGGTCGTACCCAAACAATAAGATTCCTGAGGAAAATGCACCTAAGATCAAATATTTCGAGCCGTTTTTTTAAGAGAGTAAAGATAAGTGGAGAGGAAGATTGGAGGAAAGTTTCTTAATAAAATCTTACTCCCATTTTTGGGAGGAAAGGGAAGGGAAACGGAATTGATTGTTATGTAAAGACTAGTATACCTTTTTTAAAACATTTGATATTAACAACTAAAAGGCATACATGTAATTTGCACAAGTTATTTTACTTTTCCTCCAACTCAAGAACATGATTTATGATTAAGTTCCTTTTCCTTTCCTCTATCTCAAGAACATATCAACTAACACTTCATTTCCTTTTCCATTTCTTTTCCCATTCCTATTCCTTTCCCTTTCCTTTCACTCAAAACTCGAGAACTGATAAATGTGTAATATGTTGAAATGAATAAGTCACCTCCTACGTCTCAAAATAATTATTCAGTGAAACATCCAAATTAATTGCTCACTATTAAAAAATAGATAAAGAAATTTGATATACATATTACTCTTACTTGGAATTGTTATTACAAACTTATAGAAAGTTGTATTCGTAATTAATTAGTTAACAGTAAAATTGTCATTCGGTAAATAAGTAAGAAACCAGAAGCAATAATGATTATATTTTTATCTTAAATTCTATGTTTTGTCAAATGATAATGATTTTGAGACGGATGAAATACTTTCTTTCATCTACAAACTAGACAAATAATCACACAGTCTAAGAAAAATACAATTATTATAGCCCATTATCAATAAAATTTCTTCTTCGCCATTCTATAGCTTTGTGTATTCTTTTGAAAACCGGATCTAACCAATCGGTTTAACCGGTTGACCTAAAAAAAACCGGGTTTAACTGCAAACCGGAAAGAAAACCGGTTCGGTTTTGAAAACCATGACCGTATGAGGTAAAGTTGTTTGCCATATATGACTTTTTTTATTAGTGGGAATACAAAGTTAATATCATCTATCTTTATATGTACGGAGTTATAAAATGGTTGAAGTTGAGAAAAATAGTCTCTAAATTGAATACCTTTTTGTATAGTACCCATGACTTAATTATGAGTAGATCAAACCATCGGGTATATGTTTTATCGGTATCCATGCGATTGTGAGATAGTTTATGTTGGCGTATATGGCCGAACGGCCCAAACCGAATGAGCCTCACAGGTCGTTCGGACAAATGACATTCTAGATTAAGTTAAACTTAGGGCATACATGTCCGAACGGTTTAACCCGAACGAACCTCCAATGCCGGACGGACCTTATGGGTCGTTCGGACCAATGGTTATATCCAGAACAAGAAGTCAACCCAAACATTAGTAGCATATGACAGAGCTGCAGGAACCATGGCAGACCAGAGAAAAGACCCAAACAGGGCAAGGTTCCAGTTGCCGCTCAAAAAGGTCACCATCACGCTTGGACATATCCGATGGAGACAAAAATAGGTCTCCTATATAAAGAAGAACAACTTCTACAGTAAGGGTAACTTCTTTTACACACAGTACTCAACTATTTACCTCACCTATTATCTCACAGACCGATACTTACTCTCACGCCGGAGTTTGGTCCTGGGGTCACACCCAGGGCGAGACTAACGCGTTTATTGTCTTAGCAGATATCCGAAGGGCTTGACGATCTCAAGACCGGAGGAGATCTCGGAGAACTAATCATTCCACAGAAAAATACTTAAACAGTTTACAACTAAATGGTAGAGATGCAAGTACCAACTAACTGACTAAGACAAATGTGTAACTAACTAACACTACAGTATACAAGAGTTTGGCTGAAATGAACACGTTAATTTAACAATTCATGTGTTTTTACATCGGAATGAACGAATAAGATTAGCATACGAGAACTATAGTCTCACCATGGATACTGGAACTTGGAATTACCGAAATGAAGAATATATGACTGAGGTCCATAAATAATTTGACACATTCATACTAGTCGATCAAACACATCAACTTGAGTTTAGTTACGCATATTGAAATAACATATTTCCCTGTGATTCATATTGCTTGGAAACTCTGATCTAGCAGTATAACAAGGGTTGTCTCAGCAAAAGTCTTGGTTAGTTAAAAGATTATAAGCAAATATTGAAAGTTAGCACGGTGGATATGTGGTTATAATTGTGGAGCCATCAATTCAGATTGAAGATAATACAATAAGTGACAACTGTGGAAGCCATTTATGCACATGGATTAAGAAAAAAAATTGAAATATATCGATTAAATGAAAAAATGTGGCTAATAAACGAGATGTAAGAACATTAGACTTGATGTGAACGAGAATACGAGATTAAAGACCTGGTTTGATACTTTGGGTGAATCGTTAGTAGAGAAATCATAAGCGACCAAGTTTGAAAAAGATTGCATCTATCAGTATGGATTCTAAATAGAACTTGCAAAGTGAACTTGCAACTCTAGTTGGTCCAGTGAATGGTCTACCAGTTCGTTGAATCATCTCAAATGGAATTTGCTTTTATCACCAGAAGAAGGTAGGTTTAATTTGTTGCCAAGTGTCTTTCCAGTAAACGAGCTTTTGATGTGTCCCAATAGTTACCTCAAACTAAGGTGGAAAATTCAAAGGTCCTAGCATTTTTTTTTTCTTCCTGTTCTCGGAGCATATATATATGCATCTGCTGTAACCTTCTATGGTCTATTGGATGAATTTTTGATGTATCGGTATCATGTCATCTTCTCATTGTCGGTAGGTATTGTAGCGTAGTATCCCAACCACTAGTTGGTTAAGTTTTGTTTTTGTAATTTGTAGCCTCAGTTAAGCCTAGTAAAAGAACAGTGTCACCTGTTTGATTCCAGCATTCATCAAACCTTTTAATGACTTGAGCTACTAGATCCTACTCTTCAAACATATAAAGTTCTTCAAGCCTTACCAACTGCCACACTAACCCAAAGCATATAGTCATTTGACAATGACAAACCAGATAAATGAACTTAGATTTGCAACTGAAAGTACTGGCCGGTACATGGAACCAAACCAGAAACAGCATGCTCACAAAAATGCTAAAATCACCCAAGGCTTTAGGCATGCATGTACTTGTGAACCACAAACTAACACCATCATCAATTTCTAGGCAGTAGGCATGCATCTTACCGTAAGTTCCAACTCAAGTCATATGACTTCACCTATCTTCCGCTGTTTTAATGATCTGTGTCAAAAGTAGAATCAATTTGACCTAATGCACCAAAGGTCGATTATTGACTAAACAGTCGACAACCGTGAGTTGCTGTCACAGGTTAAGCTCAAACACAATCAAATAATAAACCTACTGCACATCTTGGCAATTAGACTGAAAAAAGGTACATATAGATGACATTCAGAAGTCTGGCACAAGAAAGCCTAAAAAGACAATTCACCAAAAGAGTACTTTATTAAACCAAACAAGAACTACTATTGTCAACAAACACTTATACAGCAGTACCCAAGAAATTGTTCACAGAGTAATCAACCACACACAAAACAGGAGATTCGGTTACCACCACGAAGACGAAGGACAAGGTGGAGAGTGGACTCCTTCTGAATATTATAGTCAGCAAGGGTACGTCCATCTTCAAGCTGCTTCCCTGCAAAGATGAGCCTCTGCTGGTCAGGAGGGATGCCTTCCTTATCCTGAATCTTCGCCTTGACATTATCAATTGTGTCAGAACTCTCAACTTCCAGTGTGATCGTCTTGCCTGTCAATGTCTTCACAAAAATTTGCATACCTCCTCTCAAGCGAAGCACCAAATGCAGAGTTGATTCCTTTTGGATATTGTAGTCTGCAAGAGTTCGCCCATCCTCTAGCTGCTTGCCGGCAAAGATCAACCTCTGCTGGTCTGGCGGGATACCCTCCTTATCTTGGATTTTTGCTTTGACGTTGTCTATGGTGTCAGAGCTTTCAACTTCCAAAGTGATCGTCTTTCCAGTCAGAGTCTTCACGAAGATCTGCATCCCACCTCTCAACCTGAGCACAAGATGGAGTGTAGACTCCTTCTGGATGTTGTAATCAGCCAAAGTACGACCATCTTCAAGCTGTTTCCCAGCAAAAATTAACCTCTGCTGATCTGGTGGGATACCCTCCTTATCTTGGATTTTTGCTTTGACGTTGTCAATGGTGTCTGAGCTTTCAACTTCCAAAGTAATAGTCTTTCCGGTCAGAGTCTTCACAAAGATCTGCATCCCTCCTCTTAGCCTGAGCACAAGATGAAGGGTGGATTCTTTCTGGATGTTGTAGTCTGCTAGAGTACAACCATCCTCGAGCTGTTTCCCGGCAAAGATCAACCTCTGCTGGTCAGGGGGGATACCTTCCTTATCCTGAATTTTGGCTTTCACATTGTCGATCGTATCAGAGCTCTCAACCTCTAAAGTAATGGTCTTGCCAGTAAGCGTTTTCACAAATATCTGCATGCCTCCCCTGAGCCTCAAAACAAGATGGAGCGTGGACTCTTTCTGGATGTTGTAGTCCGCTAAAGTACGACCATCTTCAAGCTGCTTTCCAGCAAAGATCAATCTTTGTTGATCTGGGGGGATCCCCTCCTTGTCTTGAATCTTTGCCTTCACGTTGTCAATTGTGTCAGAGCTCTCGACTTCGAGAGTGATGGTCTTACCAGTGAGGGTCTTAACGAAGATTTGCATCTGCCAAAACAAACCCAATACACAATAAGAATTCTAATAACAAGATTTTTTTGAACCACAGCTATAAGTGCACACTTGCTACAAAGACTTTTTTGGCAATAGGAGAATATAAACGCACAGCAGCCTATAAGTGCTTAAACCCATACCTTTCCAAATAATTAAGGACTGTGTAAACAACGAAATAAGTATTGTACAAAGTTCCCAAGGAAGCTTCTTTCGATGAATGACAGCCTTAAATCTATTATGTTGCAAAGTAGATAATAGTACCACAAACCAATCATCCCATGCAAATCTATGGTTTACTTGCATTTAGAATTTTTATGTCCTTAACAAATATATAATACTATTCGGTCCTATGAGCCTTGGAGTTCAGGTCATCAACTGGGGCCTACTTTAATAGATATTTCCTTTCTCAAAATCAAAATCACATGGTCTTTTGATGGTTCTCATGATCTTAGGTACGTGTTGGCGCCTCATTCTATGAAAGAACTCGAAGGATCCGTGCTAAGTGTATTTTGTAAGTCTTCCTATTATCACCATTTTTTACATTAGCATGCTTATTGACGACAAGTCAGAAAAATGTCACTAAACGTACTAATGTAGAAAAAAGGTGACCCTAGGAAGGCTTTCAAAATACATTTACACCGTTCCTTCAAGTTCTTTCATTGAACGAGGCGGCAACACATAACTAAGACCAAGAAAACCATCAACCACCATATTATTTCGGTCTTGAGAAAGGAAGTGGGTAATAAAATAGATCCGAACTGAAGACAGGTGGATATATTTTGCCTCTGACTCATAAATATACTCTCTAAGTGTAGCCTATTTCTTGTCATTAATATTACATGCATACATGAACGCAAGCCTTTACAATTTGTCTTTCATTCTTTGTATGTTGTTTGCTTTATCATGTGTGGTTTGCATTGTCACATTAAAGCTACACCCTTTTTCCTTTTAGAGTAGACTTGGTACAAACATAAAATTATGCAAAGCACTACCATCATAATTAATACCATCATAATTAATATAGCTGAGGCTACAATACATAATCAGAACCCTAACACATGTCATACTACCAACAAACACCGGCCGACTCAGATCCAGTATGCAACATAAAACTCAACAAGACTGAAATACTTCAAATCTCGAGCATAAACTCATCAATACCTAAATTATTGCATAAAAGACAGGCCTAACTATAGCCAATATGTATATGCCAAACCTAAAACACTCATTGCAACCAAAATGATATCAGCTGTTTAAAAAAGTAAAAAATCCCCTGAACTCTACAATTAACAAACCTAAAGTATTATTTTACATCAGTCGGATTATCTAAAGCATTCAGATCATGTAATATCAAACCACTAAATTTAAGTTCTACCGAGCAAAATATCATCCACACAACTTTGGACTAATTACGCATTCACAAACACAGCAGCCTCAAATCCATATCTAAACCTGTTAATTCCACCTAACACAAATTATCCGCGCATCGTCTAACTAATACGCACAATTTCAAACCTAAATCGTCTCAGGTCACCTAATTGACTTAAGAACAAAATCTAATAAAAGCTAATCATGTTAATCATATCTAAATAGCAATCAATAACACAATTTTGATCTTCTAATTATTCTTTCAAATACTATATCTAATTACTTGTAACTAACCGCTAACAACCACAGATCAAACAATCATAACGTCAAATACAAGCATCAAACTATTCAATAACATATATATTATACAATATCAGTAGTAATAATAAAGAATTATAAAATACCTTGAATTAATTTGAATTTGAAGAAGCGAATAGAGAGAAAATTAGGGTTCGATTGATTGATTGTGTTAGGATTGATTTGTGGGTGATTTTGTTTATATAGTGAGTTAGTGGATATGTAAACCCTACTAACTACCAGTAAAACGCCATAAATAACAACCTACTTTCTCCAATTTACCGAGTTGAAACACTTACTTTTTTATTAACGAAGATTCCTATCAAACTTTCAAATTTTGTTCTGAGTTCAACAAAAAGATGTATTATTTTCCACGTGTAGCTAATTTATTTTACACCTGTATTATTTAAATGTCTTATTATCCTAGTCATTAAATAAAAAATCCACGTATGTTTCCCGCTTAAATAGTCAACCCTATTTACCCCCAAAATATACTTACCCCCGTCATTTCCCACTTTACTCATTTTCTTCACTAAACCCTAATTTCTTACTCACAACGATACAATCTCAATTACATGAAATTGTTTTGAACAACTAGCGAGATGACTAAAGGTATGCATTATACAAGGATCGATTTGTATTGTTAACATTAATTATGTAAAACCCTAATTTATTTTGAAACCCTAATTTTCAGGTGAACCAAAGAAGAAGAAATCAAAGAAGGGGGTTTTCACCATTTATGTTAGATACGATGGTCTGTTTACTGGTGGACCTTTGAGATACTCATAAGGTGATATGAAAGAAATGACAGATATTTCTTTCGAAGGTATGTCCTATGAAAACCTTGTGGAAATACTGAAGAGGTTATTTCCAAGGACTTATTTTTATAGGTTGTATTATTGTAAGACGAATACCCCATTGAAGTTAGGTATAAAAGAACTTAAGAATGATAATGATGTTTCTGAAATGTTGAAAGCTGGTTATGAGAATGGGAATAAGATGGATATTTATCTTGAACACGTTGATTATGATGTTTTAGACTTACTTGAGATTGAAGATAAGGAACAAAATGTAGAGGATAGTGATGATAGCTATTCTAGTGATTACTGTGAGGAAGTAGATTACGTGGACTTTCAGAATGAGGATGATGATGTAGTAATTAAGGATTTTAGTACAAAAGATCCTTTTTTAAATAATCTTTTTAGTGATAAGGGTTTATTTAGGACTTATGTTCATAGAAAAGTCCCTGTAAGTCAACAAGAACCAGAAGAAGATCTTGAGCAGAACACAATAGACCCTATTTATAAGGTTAAAAAAGGTGTAGTTTATCCTACTTTTAACCCTGATATACCTTGGAATAATATGGAACCCATCTTAGGTATGAGGTATGAGGACTCTCAACAACTAAAATTTGCTTTGGCCAACTATGGTGTAGCAAATGGCTTTCAATTATGGTATATGAAGAATGATTGGAGGTCTGTTTTGGTATACTGTGGTAGGAATGTTGATGAGGGCAGATGTGCAGGAAAAAAAGGTGACAAAGATAGGTTGATGCCAAATGAGAAAAAAGCTCTTAAGAATGATTGTGGAGAGGGTACAAGTAAAGGAAGGAAGAAAAAGTTAAAAAAGAAACCAGTGAAGAAGAAGGTCTGTGTTAAGAATGATTGTGGAGAGGGTGCAAGTAAAGGAGGGAACAAGAAGATTTCAGCTCTCAAGAAGGGTAATTGCTGTCCTTTTAGACTATATGCTTCATGGATGTCTAATGAACAATCATTTCAAATAAAGTCCCTCATACCTGATCATAAATGCTCAAGGAATTACAATTTAGGTGCTCTTGTGAACTATAAGTGGATTGCAGGCCAGTATGCAAAAGAAATCATAGCTGATCCTAATATGCCATACAGAAAAATGAAAGATGACATTAGAGTGAAGTTTAAGATAGATGTAAGTTTAGGTCAGTGTAAAAGGGCAAAGCAGAGGGCATTATATGATCATGAAGGTGGTCTAATAGAGCATTACAGTAAACTATATGAGTATAGAAATGCTGTTTTAGAAACCAACCCTGGGTCTACATGTAGGTTGGATGTGGATCAATCTTCTAATGGCAATGTGTTGTTCAAAAGGATGTATATTTGTTTCAAAGGGGTAAAAGATGGATGGCTTGCAGGTTGTAGAAAGGTAATTGGGCTTGATGGCTGTTTCTTGAAACATACATGTAGGGGTGAATTACTCACAGCCATGGGAAGGGATGCAAACAATCAAATGTATCCCATTGCATGGGCTGTTGTAAGGGTAGAAAATGCAGTGAACTGGGGTTGGTTTATTTCTCTACTACATGATGATCTTGCATTGAATGATGGTCATGGCATTACAATCATATCAGATTCTCACAAGGTAATGTTAATTTGCATAACAGTTTTATTACAATTACAATAATTGTTAACTACATTCTCATAACAGTATGTTTCATATGAATCAGGGTTTGCTTGATGCTGTGAGTGATTGGTTGCCACATGCAGAGCATAGAAAGTGCACTAGGCATTTATATGCTAATTTCAAGAAGAAGTTTACTGGTGTTCAATATCAAAGGCTGTTCTGGAATGCTGCATCAAGTACATTAGAACAACAATTTGAGTTCTACATGGAGCAAATAAAACAGATTGATCAAAGAGCTTATGATTATCTTATTCAAAGAAACCCTAACTCATGGAGTAGAGCATTTTTTGAATTGGATAGAAAATGTGCAGCATTTGAGAATGGAATATCAGAGAGTTTTAACAGAGCAATTTTGGGGCCAAGGTCAAAACCTATAATTACTATGCTGGAAGACATTAGGCTCTACATAATGCAAAGGTTGGTGGCCATGAATAAGAAAGCATTCTCATTGGAAGACACCATCACACCAAGTATAAGGAAAAGGCTAAACATCCTGCAAGATCAACAAAGGTATATAACAACATATTTATATACTTAGCACTTTTAAGAATAATCTGTTTTAATTATTGATTTTTATCTCAGGCATTGGCATGTATATCCTAGTGGTTTCCAAGTGCTTGAAGTCAGGAAAGGAGATGAGAGTTATGCTGTCAATCTACTACACAAGGTATGTTCTTGTAAGCATTGGGAATTATGTGGTGTCCCCTGTGTTCATGCTGTAGCAGGCTACATGCATTTGAGCAAAGAACCTGATGAAGGTGTTAGTCATTGGTATAGTCAAGAGAAATGGTTTAGTGCATACCAGTTTTCAATTAACCCAGTTTGGGGTTCAAAAACCTGGAAAAGGACCAATGATACACCACCATTACCCCCACTAGTTAGAAAGATGCCTGGTAGACCTCAAAAGGCAAGAATAAAATCACCAAATGAAAATAATGGTATTCAAGTTAGTAGGGTGGGTAGAACTATGACATGTTCTAACTGTTGGCAAAAGGGCCATAACAAGGCAGGTTGTAAAAATGCCCCACAACCAAAACCTCAATCTGTGAAAAGACAACCAGGAAGAAAAAGAGAAACTGGACATGGTCAATGTGCATCTAGAGCTGGTAGGGGTGGTATAGGTAGCAGAGGTGGTAGGGGTGGTAGGGGAGTTGGTACAAGTGGGAGTGGTAGGGGTGAAGCTGGTTATGAGAATGACAGTGGTGTTGGTACCAGTGGGGTTGGTAGGGGAGTTGGTACAAGTGGGAGTGGTAGGGGTGAAGCTGCAAGTGGGAATGATAGTGGTGTTGGTACCAGTGGGGTTGGTAGTGTTATTAGCATGTGGGATGTCACTTCAGATGATCAATTAACACAAGAACAGGTAATTTAACATCAAATTTAGTAATTAATATGGTCATGTTTAATAGCTGTATAACTAATTATGCACTTGTATAACAGAGAAACCAAATGGCATTGGATGAGGAAATATTTAGAGAATTTATGGAAGAAGAGGCAAGGAAGAAGCAAGAGATAGATGAGCATGGAATAGAAGACATGATTGAAGAAGAACCTTATAACAGAGTCATTCCACAGCAACTTCTTCTTCCAAACAACCCTTCTCATCCAACCCAAGAGTCTGTCATACATGTTACACAAGCAACATCAGCAGTTGTTACAGCCACATCATCATCACCAAATGAAACACCAAAAAAGAAAAGGAACATGAACAAGTGGCTCCAGAAAGCATATGTGAAAGGTGAAAGGATTTATCACAAGAACCGTGGCAGATCTGAAAAAATAAAAAACCTGCAGATGAGCAAAGCATTTCAGTTTGACCAAGTGGGAACTGGTTCTACTCCTGATCAAGCATTTGGAGTATCTGATTCTGAATAGCTTATTGCTTAGGATTATCACTATGTGTTAATGGTCTGTAATGAATATTTAGGAACTTAAACTGCATGTATGTTTGGTTTGATTTTGGACAGTAATGGTGGACCAAAAAACAATGACACTAATGGTGTAGACAAAAGCATGTGGGCACATGCTTTGTGGTGTCTTTTGTAAAGAACCTTTAAGTGGCTTTTTGACCATCTTGAATGAACCAAATTATGCAGTATTTTAGTCCCTTATTCTATCTTTTATGTTATGATCTTTTTTAAATGCTTTATTTTAATACCTTTACCATCTAGAATGAACCAAAAAGCAATTACAATTATCCTGTTATTGTGCTGTTTTTAGCCATATGCCAAAATATACCAAATGTGTAGAACAACCAAAATGCCATGATACCATTTGTGTCATTGACAAAACATAAGATTTCATTACAAACTGCCCCAACTTGTTCTACTACACCAACTGATCTACACCAACTGATCTACTACAGCTAATCTGCTACAACCAAAACACAAGATTTATTGGCCAAAATACACCAACTGTCAACTAACCTTAGCCTATTACATTAAAACACAAACCAAGCCAATACAAAGATGATAACAATTGACTTCCAAATTAAACAACTTTTTTTACTTTTCTTCATTTGAACCTTGAGTTGCTCCATTTCAATAGCAAGGACAGCAAGTTTCTCTTGGCTTGTTACTTCATTTTGTACGTGTACCCTTTGGTATGGAGTTAAAGCCCTGTACATCTCATACAAGTGACCTTTGTACCATTCATTGTCTAACTCAGGATCACACCAATCCCATTTTGTACAATTCTTTACCCCTGTTTTCTGCAAATAACAATATATAAGGTTAGCATAAAAGAGTTAAATAATGAAGATTCGAGCAACTTACATATCTGTTAGGGCAACAAACGAAACGTCTTGCAGGGTTTGAAGGGGTCCAAGATGTGAGAGACATGAGAGGAAGCTTGCATTTGCACTCATTTGATGACATCTTGCAATTGGATTAGAAATTAGGGTTTATGAATTGGGGATTTGCGTTTTTGATTTGGGGCTTTTGGTTAAAAACGGGTTATAATAGGGTAAATTAGTCGGGTTTGAAACGGGTTAGTATTTCGGGTATATTAACAGCCATGTAAGCAGACGGGTTAAGACAGGTGGAAATTATCAACAATTAAAAAAAATAAAAATATTACGTGGAAAAGCAAAAAGGTAAAATTGTTGATATTAGGACAAAGAAAATAAGTTTTGATGGTTTAAATGTTGATAAAAAAGTAAGTGTTTCAACTCGGAAAACTGGAGAAAGTAGGTTGTTATTTTATGGTGTTTACCCTAAAAACTAACTTCAACTTAGTCATTTGTGATCTACCACTTACAACTTAATTTTTTTATTCAAATTTTCAAATAAACTAAATTCATTCCATTAGAAAAAATACATTATAACATATTAAAAAACATACGAAACAACGATACAGAAAAAAACAATACGAGAAGTAATGATACGAAAAAAAACGATATGTGAAATAACGATACGGAAAAAATGAAGCTTGAGCATTTTCCTCGTCGTCGATTTGATATTTTCTCATGATTTATTCTTGTCTCAGGCGAATGATAGCGGCTTTTTTCGGTGTGGTCTGGTCGGGATCAATCATGAGAAACTTCATCTCCTCCGTCTTTAAGGTCTTCACTTCCTTCTGTCTCCTCGGCTCGTACGCGGCCATTTGAACGTCGGCTTTTTGGGAATATTTTTCGGATAAGTGTCCCGAAAAAGTACTCGTTTAACTCTTTCTCGCTTCGTCGGGACGAGGTCGTTTGTCAGGGCCGAATATATCTTCGAGACATGTAATGTCTATCGGGTCCTCGGCATCCCATTTCGGGTAATTTTTCAAGACCTCCCAAACATGAACATACATGAATTGTTGATGAGTGTCTAAATACTCATCATTTTTACCTAATCTGAGCTGCCAAAACATCCAAAAACACTCAGAAATGCATCAAAATACTGAAATTATCCCAAAATGGTGTTTTATATGTTTCAGATGCAAAATGTTTAAAAACAGTTGAAAAACGAACAAAGTTTGCATAATTGGCAGTTTCAGTCCCTCAACTTTCAAAAGTTGTCAAAACTAGTCCCTGGTTATTCTAAAAAACAGGAAAAGTCACCAAAGGTCCTTTTGAATCACAAATAAACATATATAGTCCTTTGGTGTGAAGTTTCATAAAATTACAAGTTTAGTCCCTGAACTTATCAAAATTGGCAAAAATGGTCCCTGGGTATTATAAAACTTGAAATTTCACAAAATACCCTTGTACTATGCATGAACTTACAAATTGGAACACTTTTGATAACTTTTGGGAATTTACAAAACAAGTCCCTCTAAAATCCAAATTTACATTTTAGGTCCCTAAAGTTTTAAAATGATAAAAAAATACAACTTTGGTCCTTGTGTAATTATTTTGTGGCAGGTTTAATCCTTTGAAGATATTTTGGAAAGATACCAACTCAGCCCCTCAAGAATGTAATAATTACAAGATTGGTCCCTATGATTATTTAATTAACTAAAACCGGATCCAACACTAAACCCTTAACCCAAAATAATTACCCATCCCATTTACCAACCCAACCACTAAATCCTTTACCCAACCCAGTTATTACCCAAGCCCAAACCAAAAACAAGCCCAATCCCTTATCTGAGTTAAACTTGGTCAAACCAAGTTTGACCCGTCTTCCTAAACCACCCATCCCGCCAAACCAGCCAGTCACCCCCCCACCTCACCAAAACCACTCACCACCTCACCCCCCTCCTCCTACAAGTTACCTAACATGCCAAAAGCATTAATTGCTTCTCTCCCACTCTCCCACTAGCTAAATCAGTGATTATCACCAATTTCCTGATTTCCCGCCAAAATTACAAGTGGACAATGGAGATTTAATTGGAGCAATTCAAGGGTGGGGATTTGATCAGGATGTCGACTGAGGATTATCCCACTTTAATTTATGTATATATAGTATGTAATGTAGCTTAAAAAAAAAAGTGGAAATTTAGTGTAATTTTAGTATAATCGTATTTCCATCTTCAGTAGTTTAAATTGTAATCTCAAGCTTCAATCAATCAATACAAAGTAGCTTTAGTGTATTTGTTGGTGTTTGTTGATTATTGTCAGTAGTTAATCTTTATTCCAAGTTTCTGATCTTCATATGTTCTGTAAATGAGAAATTTGTTAAGTAGTAAATAGAACAGCTTCTCAGTTGTTTTTAATAGCTTATATAAGCTTTACATAGCTTATTATAAGTTTATTATAGTGCAAAACTTTACTGAATTCAAGATTGGAAGAAAGTCAACTTTGGTCAACAATAAGCTCAAATAAGCTATTCTGGGTATAAGCTATTCAGAAAGGGTTTCTCTGGGTATTTCTAGCTTGTGTGAACAAGATAGTGTGTTCTTGGTTCTCAGTTTTCAGTTCCATAGCTCAAATTAGTTGTAAGCCTTATTAAGCTTTTTAGCATTAAGTTCCAAATTATTGTATATCTGCTTATAAGTAGCTTATTGTTGTTGTTATTTGTTAATTGTTAGTTTGTGATCATAATTGATCAATAAAATCAGTAGTCAATAGCTTGTTCTTAATTTTTCTTAAAAACTTGAAAAAACTCCAAAAACAGTCAAACCTAGCATAACTAATTAGACTGCTTATTTCTGTGTTATAAGTTGTTTATCAGTGTTAATATAAGTAATTCAATAAGTAAAATCAATTAGTTTAGTTTAAAATATTATACTTTCTTTGTTAAATCATCACAGTCAATACATTAAAGGGTGTTTGGTTCAGTTAGTCAAATGGAGTAAAACCCATTATTACTGTACATGTGCACTTTAGCCAACTTCAAACCATCTTAATTAAGCCACCATAAGCTGTTTCAAAGTTCCAAGTAGCCAGTTCAGTTGACATACAAGTTTTACATAGGTGAGATCAAATTTGGACCCTAGTGAGCTCAAACAAGCTCATACTAGCCACAAGCTAGTTTGGTCCTTGTTCTTGGCTTTTCTGAGTCTCTTGTGACTCTATTAGAAGTAATCAACAAGTGGTTCAAATCTCCCTTGGTCTGTGCACACTTTTGCACAACACAAAAACCATCAGCATACTCAGTTGTCTGAGTTGCTGATCTAGGGATCAATTGGACACCAATTGGGTGATTTTTGATAGGGCTTTTGTGGTTTTTAGATAGTCAGTAGTGCTACCTAAGTTTTGCCCCCATAATATTGCACTTCAATAGCTTATTTCACCCCTTAATTTGGTCTGCAATCTTGCCTTTTTCTGAATTTTCTGTTTCAAATTTTGCAACAGCCATGTGTCCATTTGGCTTATTTTGTGGATTGGTTGTTTGCAATAAGTTGTTTTGAGCTCACATAAGTTGGTTTAACCATTTCTGAGCAGTTGGTGCACTTTAGTGCTTTTTAGCTTATTTTTGGCTTATTAGCTTATTGCTTATTAGCCCAAATCTGCTTATCAGGCTTAGTAAACTTCTGTTTTTATTTTTCCCACCTTTCTAATATTAATTTAGATTTACTCAGAAAATTTCATAATTTTCTGATTAGTTTTGATATTTTTAATCTTTTTAATTAGTTTATAATAGTAATTAAATCATAATAAATAGAAAAATAATCAGAAAAATATAAATCCAATTTTCATAATTTTCTTTTATCATTTTTAATCTAGGAAAAATATAATTTTATTTTTAGACCTTAAGAAAATCAAAAATAGAAATAAAGTGATAGCTTCTATTTAATAGAATTTATCTTTTTAAATTTTAATTAAGTAATTTTCATTTTTATAATTTTCTTAGTTTCTATTTACTTAGTAATATTTTTAGAAAAATTTTCATATTTTTCTTTGTCCATTTAGTATTTTTTATAATTTTAAATAGTTTAAATAATTATTAAATAATAAATAATTAATAATAATTAAATAAAAAGTGTAGAAAAATATACTTTAAGTTTTTTAATAAGTTTTAAGTAATTTTACATTTTTAAGTTTTAAATTTTCATAAATTTTATTTTTGTCCCATTTTAGATTCCCGTTGCGCGTTTTAGTTTATTTATTTGCGTTTAATTTCTTGTGCATATCTGTTTTTAAATTGTTATTTAGAATTGTTAAAAAAAGCAAAATCAAAAACATCTGATTCATCAATCACTTTAATCCAAAACTTTTCACAGTTTTCCATTCACACCTCGTTGGGAAACGACCCAGGTGATCACTTGCCTGGTTCACACTACACACGAGCATCTTGTTCTGAGTCTGCATTTGTTTAATTATTAGTGTCGTTTTCAGACGGATCAATTGTTTCAAACCAAAGCGTTCTTCAAAGTTCGTCTTCGCATTTTCGAGATGATCAGCCTCATTTTCACCACTACTACGCTTAGGGCTGTTCACGAGCCGAACCGAACCGAGCGAGGGTCTGCTCGAACTCGGCTCGGTTTAAAACCGAGCGGCTTGGCTCGGATCGAATTTAGATAACCGAGCGGGAAATGCTTGCTCGAACTCGGATCAGTTTCTAAACGAGCGCTCGGTTCAGCTCGTTTTCGCTCGAATCATATACAAATAACATTATATGATTAAAAAATAATGAAGAAGTGTGGGCCATTATATAAAATAAAGAAGTGTGGCGATTATATAAAAATATGCATATATTAGTATAATAACTATTAATATATATATATATATATTAAAAAATAATAAGCTTAAAAATAATTCGAGCGAGCGGACCTATGCTCGTTGCTCGGCTCGTTTATAAACCGAACCGAGCCGATCGGCTCGGTTACAACCGAGCGATAATCGAGCGAGCGAAATTTCGAGTATTTTTCAAGCGAGTTATAAACGAGTTTCGAGCGTCGAGTTTTTTGGACAGCCCTAACTACGCTGCAAATGTTTATAAACAACATTGAATTTTTGAAAATCACCATTAATCCTCGTCCATTTACCCGTGATCATATTTTTGGAACGAGGGTCACTGGCAGTCTAAACGTTGAACATCTCCATAATTTGGTTCCAAAAGTAATCTTCGGAACGGTCATTTCACATTTCTTTGTCTTGAGAAATTTCTATCCAAATTTCCGCAAGTAACTTTTCTTCGGCCTTGGCCCATTTCTATTCACAGGCGTACCTACTGCTTCCACGTCATCGTCATCGTCCGTGTCCAAATCCACGGCTTTTTTAGATTTTTTTGCCATCGTTTTTTTTTCTCGGGATTTGGCGGTTTCACGTGCTTGTGGTACTTTGAATTGTGAACCTGATGGTTGTGATTCAAATTGTGGATGTGTTTGAGATTGAGGAAACGTTGAAGGTTGTGACGGGTTAAAAAACTGTGGTGCCGGAAATCGTTGGGGTTGATTTGTGAATCTTTGTTGAAATGCATATTGTTGATTAAGGTAAATTGCCTCCGGGGTCAATTGCGTACCATATGGCAACGACGAGTTAGAATTTTGCGACGACGGGTAGACGGGTTTGACGAACCCTTGTATTGTTGTGGGTTTGACGTGAGGAGGTTCGTGAAATAGCCGCCTTCATTCGGGTTTTGAGACATTTTTTTTTTGTGGAGTTGAGATATAGAGAGTATGTGAGAAAAAAATATGTAATGGTTTGGTATTTATAGGGTGTGTTAAGTTTTTTTTTTTTTTTTTTTAAACAAAAAAAACTAAAAAAAACAAAAAAAAAAAAAAAAAAAAAAGAAAAAAAAAAAGAAAAATAAAAGGTAACCTGTGGGAAACTAGAGGGGGGGGGGGGGTTGAATAGTTTACCGGTTTAAAAGTCTTTTAAAAATCTTGTTTTAAAAGTTGACTATTGGAAACTTTGATTCGAACTCTATGTGTAATCAATCAACACCAATATGGACTACACACTATGCTAACTAATGATAAATAATAAAAGTAAAGAGTAGAGTTGAAAAGATCAAACCGAGACAAAGGATTTATAGTGGTTCGGCTACGAAGCTCTTCTTCGCCCTACTCCACTCCTCGAGTACCACACTCGAGAGTATCAAGCACTATGTCAACAACCTCCCTTTAGGCGGAGAAAACCGTACACGTCGCTTATACTATTACCGACACTAAGCTAGATGTCGAGTGCTAATCTTAGCTAGCACCAATCTACCAAGGTCCACGTGACCAAACACACAAGCCCAATGGCTTCAAGAGATCACCAAGATCTCAACAAGATCACAAAGATCAATTCTCACTTCACTCTACTCAAACTAACTACTCTAGATCCTTTGACTACTCACACACAAGCCCAATGGCTTCAAGAGATCTTCACTATCTCTTAAGATCACAATGATCTTCACTCACACTCTCACAAAAGAAAGATAAACTTGATGTATACTAAGATACAACAAGGATGTAACAAATGTTACAAAAACCTAGCAACTATAACTCTTGTATCTTCTTGAATACCTTGAGTTCTTCTCTTGCAAATGAAGAGGAATGATAACACCTTGTATCAACTTGGATACTTGTGTTCTTCTCTTGCTAGTGAAGAGGTATGAAGAGGATCACTTGAAGGATGATTGGATCACTCTTGAACAAAAGAAAAACTAATCTAAATGATCAAAGAAAGAAGGTGTGAAGAGAGTATTCAACTCAGAAAGTTTTGTGTGTGAAAGGATTCCTAAAAACTGTGAAAGGGGTTGGTTTTTATAGGCAAAGAAAATCTGAACGTTACAAAAAATTCTGTACGGACGGCTCCGTTAAATACCATACGGCTCCACTAAATTTAGTGGAACCGTGCAGCCGTGCCAGACAAGGACGCTCCAAATTTTTTCTTTTCTGGTGAAAACTTATTTGGGGAAGGTTGGAGCTGATTTTGGGGGGGGGGGGGGGAACATAGCTGTTATGAATTTCAAATTAATTTTTCCATTAAAACATTTCTTAATATTTCAAAAATAATTTGTCATGTGTATTTTTGAAAAAATGTTTTGTCCCATTTACAATGTGAATTCTCAAAAACACAAAATCACTTCTTTGATCACTAGTTCAAGTTGTAACTTTGTTCTAGAGTGATTTACGTGGAAACGAGATCTTCCGATTAAAAACTTGTTTACATTAATTTTAACGTAACGTGATTTCACATTTTGTCATCCTCAAAACGTGAAGTAATCGAAAGATATAAATAACATTTTTAGAACATTATTTGCATCAACATAACCGTTTGAATTAAACGGTAATATATCCATTTTTTCTTCGTCCTTTTCCCAATCCAACGTTCCAATTGTCATAATTTTGCCTCGTCGTGCAGACGATGAGGCTTAGAGTGCCGAGAAAAAACGGGGGGGGGGGGGGGGGGGCGGGGGGGTGGCGAGGCACAACGAAGGTGGCACCGTGACACGGCGAGCCACAACGAACATTGCACCTTGTGCTCTTAGCGTGACGTCTTTGGTGGGAGACGGTTAAATGATCCGGTGACACGTGTGCGGTGGTGAGTGAATGGTGGGGTGGTTAGTCCGTGCATCAAGGATCCGGTAGGTTCTAGGTTGTCATTCGGGAGGCACCTACTATTGACGACAACAACAAACATTCTCTCGACAATAACCACCAAACCAAACCAAACCAAATATATAAACATGCATCACAATTTAGCCCCTACATATAAACAAAAATAAAGTATATACAACATTTGATGATCTGCACCACCAAACGAGTGCCAAAAATGAAGAATCGCGTGTAACCATGAGAAGTCGTAGTGATGACCACAAGTGGTAAGAGGCTGACCAAGGTGACGATGTGTCACAAAGTACATGACGTTAGTACCAAAATATTGCTATATAATAATCACTAAAAAGAGAAATAAGACCCCAAAGAAAGGTGATGAAACCCCACCCGTGTAAATAATCACATTTTTATTTGATGTTAAAATAAGGTATTGTTATTGCTAACTAATACTCACTAATTAGTATTTTACCTCTTATTGACAATTACGTTTTTTTTATTGTTTATATTTTTCTTTTTTTTTTTGTCATTTTTTTTCTTGTCAAACTTTACCACCTTAACCCAACAACCCCCAACCCCCCCCCCCCCCCCCCCATTTTCAATAATACATTGAAAAACAATTTTATGCATTTGCTGTCTTAAAAGTCCCTTAAAATGATGTAGTTTTTTGAAGTAGTTGGTGGATTGCTGCAATGAACTGCCGAGTATGAAGAATTTGGTTCTTGGATCTTTGCTTGGATGGATATTCTGTATTGTTTGTATTGATTTTCTTTTTATTGTATTTGTTTACTCTCGTTGTTGGACTTTATATTTGTAGTTTGGGGTATGTCCAAACTGTGTCTGAACCAGTTTTTGTATGTTGTTCTGTTAATTTAATACACCCCTTTTTCCTTGAAGAAAAAACTACATAGCAAATACATCATGGTTGTACAAAACAAAATCATAACCGAACCTTTTCACCCTGCAAACTGTTGTGTGCATTTCGATACTCATGGATCCAAACTGAACCTATGCAAAAACACCAAACTGACATAGATCATAAAGGATCATAAGCAGGCATCATCAAGCAGTTGCACTCCAACAATAGCTACAATAGAGAATGGGAATACATTCCCTTCTAAAACTCTACCATTCTCAGCTAATGCTTGACTTATTTTTGTCAAACTAAGTTTATGGTAAAATGGGTCAGTATGCTCAACAACCCAATACCACCCAAGGAAAGTCAACACTTTGTAATCAAACCTAAGTATTCTTCAGGGGTACATTTCCAAACAACAATTTAGCCAAAATGGGTAAAAATCACAATGGTCATCAACCCAATCCAACAAAAGTATTATTCACTTCGTAAAGTCAAATACATCAACCAAATCAAAGGTTTACAACTGAAAATGGATTTGTTCAAACATAAAATACTCAAAATGGATCAGATTGTTGACTTTCCTAGGTCAAACTACAAACTTTTGATTGTTGACTTTCCTAAGTCACACATGTTTAGCATTGAACAACCAAACATTATCATTAACAATTGTTGATCCCAGTTGAGCTTCACGATCTTATTAATTACTTTAGATATAAACCTAAAGCAATCGGTATAGAAACTGATCTTGAGTTGTATATCAAATATTATGCGGAAACTAATATTTGATCTTAAGAAGAATTAAACACAAACGAATTCTCAAACAACACTTCAATATATTAATACGATTGCTCAATAGCAATAGGGTTACAAGAAACCTTGAAGTGTAAAACAATAATGATACGTCCCTAAAACCTAACCCTAGACCCTCCTTTTATAGACTAAGGAGTCCTAGTCGGTTACAAAACTTTCTATACACGAAAAATATCTTTACGTATCTTTTCTATACATATCCTCAACATACTATACATATCCAATAAGCAGCAGCATAATCTTCCTAGCAGCAGAGTCTTCGTGGCTAGCAGCAGAGTTATACTTAGCTTATTATACCAATCAGCAGATAACATCAAACAGCAGAGTAATATACTAATCAGCATAGTTACTTAACTAATCAGCAGAGTTACTTAACTAATCAGCAGATCTTTAGACCCAACAATCCTCCCCTAAACTTGATATTTTTCTCCAAAAATCATCAAGTTTCCTTTAAATCCAGCTAATCACTAAGAGGATGTTTCCAAACACTTTCTACTCAAAATCTGTTCAGTATCTACTTATCAATTTGACCTTCTTCTCCAGTCTTTGATTTCTTCACATTATCAGACTCTATAACTTCTAGTTCTCTCTTCTTTCCTCTTTTGAAACCTTGTCTTGGAGAGTTCAACATAGCATAGGTTTCATAAAATTCTTTTGTAATTATAGCTTCTGAATTTCCTTTGAAATCTTTCAGACTGTAATTTCTTTCATTCTTCAAATAATACTTCATATCATCAATTAATTCCTTCTTTGTAGGTAACTTGGTTTTATACCCATACTTCTGTCCTTCTTTGATTCTCAGAATCAGCTCTTCCCAAGTAGCTACTCTATTCTTTTTGAGTATAAATTCTACCAGCTCCTCTGTCTTTTCATTTTCATTCAACTGCTCATCTTTCATGATCAATGAAGCTTGACCTCTTACAATCAATGAAGAATCCAAGAAATATTGTAACTGTTCATTAAACTCTTCCTGATTAACATCTTTAGATTTGGATCTTTCCATAAATTCAAAGATAGTCCTTTCTTCATTTTCTGCCACCTTCCTTGCATACTCCTCATCAAGAGCAATCTGATCTGCTTTTGCTTGTTCATCAAAAGCAGTCTGATCTTCTTTTGCTTGTTCATCAGCCAATCTTTGAGCAGCTTCTTTATCATGCCTATCTTGATCTTCTTTTGACCAAAACTCAAATGGAAGATGTGTGGGATAAGATGCAGACTCTTCAACTTCTTCACCTTTTCCTTTATCTGTTAATGAAATGGATGATAGTATAGGTGTAGGTGTGTAAGTGGGTTCTCTTATGATTATTCCTTTGGCTTTGGGTCTTGTAGCAGCAGATTGTGAAGCAGCAGTTTCTATCACAACAGTTTGTTCTTGTTGTTTTGATGGTGCAGATGTCTGAGTTCCAAGATTAAGCAACAATTGAGCTAAGGGCATTGTGTCTTCATCAAGTTCAGCAATTTTGTCTTCATCTGGTTCACCAGCAGAGTGATTTAGCCCATCAGCAGAGTTCTTTCTCCCATCAGCAGAGTGTTCTGCATCAGCAGCAGAGTCAACCTTTTCTCTGTTTTCACCAACAGCAGCAACATTTTCATCTGTTTCCATTACAACCTCCCCTGAATCCTTGATTACCTCCCCTGAACCTGTTACATCCTCCTGATCATTCCTCCCCTGTTTGGAAGCATCCTCCTCCAAATTTGGTTTGAAAATCTTCCTTTTCTTGGATTTCATGAGGTGAGAAAATCTTGCTCTTTTCCATCGAACACTCTCCAAATGCTTTACCCTTAACTTCAGTCTGTGAATGATTGCATCTTGAGAGTGTTGAGTATTCTTCATAACCTGCAACTCTTCAGTAAGAGCAAGAACCTCTGTTGACAATTTGGTACATTTATCCATCAATTCATTAAGTTGTTTCAGAATAGTCTCACCACTTCGGTCTGTGTTACCTGACCCGAGAGGTGGATCATTGACATTGACATTTTGTACAAGTGAAGTAGCCATCAATTCAATATGTGAATGTTCAAGACTAGCCTCAACACTTCGACCTGTGTGACCTGGTCCGAGAGGTGTATCATAGGCATTGACATTTTGTATAGTATCATCCATCAATTCATGAGTAGTTCCATGACTGTCCTCATCACTTCGGGATGTGTTAACTTCCCTGAGAGGTGAATCTTGGGACAAAAACTCAGTCTCAACCCTAGGTTGAACATCTGAGCCCCCCATATTAGCCAGTTGGCTGGGGTTACCATCTTGTGCATCAAGTTCAAGAGAACCTTCAGCAGTAGATGTTGCCAAGGTTGGGGTCTTACTTATGTTGACACTGGCCTGCTCAGTTACTAAACCAGAGACAGTAGTGTCAGCCCCTTCCTTCATGCCATCTCCACCACCTATGGCAGCCTCATCTGCTACCATACCAGCACTAGTCTGAGGTAACATAGTGCCCTGTTCTTGTGAAGTCCTAGGTGAGTGGGTATTTTGGGGTTCATTTGAGGAAGATTCATTCAAACTTGAAGATGAGGATGTGTGATGGGAAGCTGTGGGAGTTCCAGCTTCTTGAAAACCTTTAGCATACCTTAAGCATACCTTAAGCGAGATGCACTGAGAAAATCCATGACTTCATGAAAACCTTCAGCAGCCGAAACCTTGCTAAGAAAAGCAATCTGATTGTGCTCATCAGGAAACTTTCTTCGAGCCATATTGATTTTGGGGGTTTTGGATTTAATGAGATGAATTAGTGTTTTTGGGTGAGAATTGGATGTAACTTTGAGCAATTAAAATGTAATGAGATCGAATTGGTGTTTGAGACCGTTTTGATCTAATTAGGTTTTAAGACGCGCCAAAATTTTCAATTTGACCCCTTTACTTTCAAACTCAGCAGCAGAGTTATGAAAAGTTTGACCAAAAGTCAACTTTCCCAAAATCTCCAAATTTAATCCCTTAATCAGATTAAATACGATACCAACTCCTCATTTAAGTCTCATAAAAACCATAAGTCTATAAATCCCTTGACATCTTAGCAAATCCCCAATTTCACAAACCCTAATACAAAAACCAAATAACCATGAGTGCATCAAAAATTCCGATCATCGAAATTTCCTCTGATTCCTCTTCCGATACTTCACTAGGATGGGAAAATTATTTTCCCCCAATTTCATCTTCTGCACAACGCAAAGGCAAAGCGATTGTTGAAGAAGAAGTGTCTGACCTGCTTCCATCTACTCCATCTTCCTTTGAAGACTCCAGCTGTGATGAAGAAACAACATCATGGCCAAAATCCTTGACATATTATCAAGGTTCTTGGGAAATAGATCCTCCTCATCATCCCTTGACTGTCGAGCTCACAAGATAAATGGAGAAAGCTGTTGCCGCCTTTGGAAAGAGTGTCGATCCGCCTCATCCAAGGCCACGTACGGTGGAGCAGGAACTCCCTGTTCCAAAGAAGAAGCCTGAGAAGAAACAAGTTCCATCCTCAAGTCAACAGCAGAGTCCATCTCCAAGACCAGTGATACTGGCACTTCCCTGCAAGCAGGTGTCTGAACACATGGGTAGCAGAGGACCCCGCAGCAAAGTCATGCCTGACTTTGTTGGGAAGGGAAAGGGAAAGCTTGATTAGGATCTTTTGTTTGTATTTGAATCTTGTGTCTTGGTCTCTTTTGAACTATGGATGTAATGAAGCTTTATTTTGTACTCTGCTTTGTGATAAATGAACTTGAACTTTCCTTGCTTTACATGATATGTTCTTATGAATATCTGCAAAAGATTAGTAGAAAGCCACAAAACACAAGCAAGAATATCCCACAATAGCAGCAGAGTAGCATAGCAGCAGACAACATAACAGCAAACAATTTTAAGAAACAACAAATTTTGACTAAACACCAGACTTTGACTTAACAACAGCACAAATCCTTACACAATTTTACAAAAACATACAGAGATAAGATGTTTAAAGATTAAAGATTTATCATACCAATACTAGCAACTAAAAATTGAAATCTACTTATATCAAAACTTTTTGTAAGTAGATCAGCAACATTATTGTCAGTATGTATTTTAACCACTTGAATTAACTTTTTCTCATAACAATCTCTAATAAAATGATGTCTTATCTCTATGTGTTTTGTTTTAGAATGAAAAACAGGATTCTTGATAATACACATTGTGCTGTTGTTGTCAATGTAAATTTTGGTGTTCATGAAATTGTACCCATAATCCAGCAGTTGATTCTGAATCCAGAGCACTTGTCTACAGCAGCTAGAAGCAGCTACATATTCTGCTTCAGTTGTTGAGTTAGCCACCACAGTCTGTTTCTTGCATTGCCATGAGATTAGCCTATGACCAAGGTATTGACAGCCTCCAGTGGTTGACTTTCTATCCAAACTAGCTCCAGCATAGTCACTGTCTGAGTATGCTATCAAGTCAAAGGGTGAATTATTAGGATACCAAAGGCCCAATTTAGGTTGACCCTTTAGATACCTAAAAATTCTTTTGACCACTTCCAAGTGTGAAACTTTTGGGGACACTTGAAATCTGGCACAAGCACACACAGAAAACATGATATCTGGCCTTGAAGCAGTCAGATACATCAATGAACCAATCATTGATCTATAAAGATGTACATCAACCTCTTCCCCATCTTCATTTTTGAGCAAAGGTTTGTTTTTATCCATTGGTGTCTTAGCTGCCTTCACATCATTGAAACCAAACTTCTTTAACATATCAGCCACATACTTGTCTTGGCTAATAAAAATCCCATCTGATTTCTGCTTGACTTGAAGCCCCAAAAAGAAAGTGAGTTCCCCCATAGAACTCATCTCAAACCTGTTGTGCATAAGCTTTTCAAATCCTTCACATAACACCTTATTTGTAGACCCAAAAATGATATCATCTACATAAACCTGAACAAGTAGGATATCCTTTTTGTCTTTCTTAATGAACAATGTTTTGTCAATGGTTCCTCTGCAAAAACCATTGTTCAACAAATACTTGGATAAGGTGTCATACCAAGCTCTAGGAGCTTGATGTAGTCCATACAGTGCTTTCTTCACCTTGTAAACCCTATCAGGATACTTAGGATCTTTAAAACCAGGTGGTTGCATCACATATACCTCTTCAGGAATCTTTCCATACAAGAAAGCACTTTTCACATCCATTTGATACACAGGAAAATTCTTGTATGAGGCATATGCCAAGAATAGTCTAATAGCCTCAATTCTTGCAACTGGGGCAAATACCTCATCATAATCTATTCCTTCTTCCTGAGTGTATCCCTGAGCCACCAATCTAGCCTTGTTTCTAATAACAATGCCTCTTTCATCTCTTTTGCATCTGAACACCCATTTAGTACCAATTGCTCTTTTTCCATTAGGCAAATCCACCAATGTCCAGACTTCTTGAAGCTTGAACAGCAGCAACTCCTCTTGCATAGCTTCAACCCAACTTTCATCTTTCATAGCCTTGTGAATGGTTTTGGGTTCTTCTTGAGATAAGAAACAGGCAAACATACAATTTTGTAAATCCTTGTGGCTATTTCTCTTTTTCAGAGTTTGAGCAAACAATCCCTGATCAAGCAAATCACTCAAACCTTTTGATTTACTTCTGGTCTGTACAGCAGAGTGAACATCACCAATAATCTGCTCCTTTGGATGATTCTTGTGGATTCTGGTTGTTGGAGTGGGACTAACAGGTATATCAGTCTCCAAATTGGATAAATCAGCTTCAACACCAAAAACATCAACAATTTCATCATCAGTGTCCACATACACTTCTTCTAATTCAGGCATCTCATTAGAAGAATCATCATAAGAATCACCATCTTTATCAGCAGTAGAGTCCTTGGGCACAGCAGCAGAGTTACCAAGCTTAACAGCAGAGTGTTTTAGCCTAACAGCAGAGTGTTTTAGCCTATCAGCAGAGTGTTTTGGCCTGGCAGCAGAGTTGAGAGAACTGCTGCTATGTTTATTCCCTTGTTGCCCATCAATTTCTGACTCTTCATTCCTTTTCTTATCATCATTTTTGACATCATGAGAAGGTTCATCATCACCTTCTGCATCAACCTTTGGTACTTCCTTATGAACAACATCATCATCTGAACTCTTTCCCTCTTTATCTGTTGGAGTGAAGAACTGATCAAACTTCCACTTTTCAATCAAAACAAACTCCTCTGCAGATCCATCCTTCTTTGCTTGTGTACCTGCATTGGGGTTAGTTTGTGTACCTGCAGACATGTTAGTAGTACCTGCAATGACTGGTTGATAATTCATACTTTTGGTTAAAGAATCAATATCAAACATCCATTCAGGACCTTTTCCATCAACATTGGGTGTGGATTCTCTAATTTTAACATGTAAATTTTCCACCACATGCCCAGTCCTTTGATTGAAGACTCTAAAAGCCTTACTTTCAGTGGAGTATCCAACAAAGAAACCTATGTCTGCTTTCTCACTAAACTTGCCTAAGTGGTCAATGGTGTTCAAGATAGTAACAGGACACCCAAATGGTCTAAAGAAATCTATCAGAGGTTTCCTACCATGCAATAACTCATAAGGGGTCTTGTTATGAGGCTTAACTATCTTACTTCTATTTTGCACATAGCAAGCAGTGTTGACTGCTTCAGCCCAAAAGATAGTGGGTAACTTAGACTCTGACAACATGGTCCTAGCAGCCTCAATTAATGTTCTATTTCTTCTCTCAGCAACACCATTTTGCTGAGGAGTTCTAGCCACACTAAATTGTCTAGTTATACCCTTTTCCTCACAGAACTGATTCATCACTTGATTCTTAAATTCAGTTCCATTGTCACATCTGATGATCTTAACCTTGTGATTAAATAGGTTTTCTATCCTTGTAATAAAAGCCTTAAGAATGCCAGGAGTCTCATCCTTAGTAGCTAAGAAGAATACCCAAGTAAATCTACTAAAATCATCAGTGACCACTAAGCCATACATCTTTTTGTTCAAGCTTTTCACATAAGTAGGTCCAAATAGGTCCATGTGTAACATAAACAAGGGTTCAATAATAGAATTCACCAATTTGGACTTACAAGATGCTCTATGTTGCTTTCCCATCTGACAAGCAACACATACTTCAGGGTTTTCAAAAACCTTTGAAGGTAATCCTCTGACCAAGTTCCCTTTCACCAACTTGTTGATAGCCTTGTAGTTCAAATGGCCCAGCCTTCTATGCCAAAGTTTGGATTCATCAATAGTGGCTTTGGCAAACAGACAAGTTAAATCTCTTTTGGGAATAATGTTCTTTATATCCACACTGTATATGTTGTCATTTCTAGGGACTTTAAGAAGTACTAATTTATCATCAGGTATCTTATAGTCGGGAGATAAGACAAGACACTCAGTGTCTGTAAAAAGAACAAAATTCTTTCTGTCACACATTTGTGAGACACTAAAAAGATTGAACTTTAGTCCATTCACCAAATACACTTTTTCAAAATCCAATTTTCCAGTTCTGATGATGCCTTTTCCATTAATTTTACCTCCTTTAGGATCATTCCCAAAGGCAACATATCCACCATCCAAAGCTTCAAAGTTTTCCAAGTTGCTTTGGTCTCCAGTCATATGTGAAGAGCATCCACTATCAAAAATGCATTTATCCTTTAGCTCCTTCTGTAGATTGCCCTGCACAAAAAGTAAGAGAATTAGTTTCTCTTTGGGACCCAAGCCATTACTGACTTGGATCTGCCTTGTGCATCAAAGTAGTCAAATTTCTTCAACTGCATTGGTGCACTGCTGTGTCTGAGAACATGATCCAAAACTTTAACTTTAGGTTTCCAGACCCAACAAGCTGAGGCCTTAACAGCATAAAAATGGTTGCCCACAACAGTATCTGATGCGTGGTTTTGCGACCTTACAACAGGTTTTACCTCTCGAGGGATCTCAAGAGGCTTACAACCCCACCAGGCAGTGTACCTGACCGATGTAGTATAGTGTAGTGGTAAGTACGGGGGATTGATCGTTCTCCACAGGGAATAGTGTCGTTAGGATTGAAAAACTACTCTAATAGGTCTAAGGGTGAGAGAAGATTCTTTTTGTGTTTTTATAATTTTATGAAAGCAAGTAAAATCTCGGGTTTGAAAGAGTGGGCGGAATTAGTTGCTAGTCAACTAACCCAAGTAACTACGAATGCAAATAAAATAAAATAACAGAAAATGAAAAGGTCGTGAAACTTATGTGGAGAGAAATGTGTTTACTTAGATTTCCTTACTCCCTAACTATCTTTTACCGGTTGATTAGTGTGTATTAATCGCGTGGATGACGGGTGTATTCCTTAATACCAATCGTGGGGTGGCGTACGTACTTCCCCAACTCTATGAGCTCCTACTTCACTCCTATGTCGAGCCGGCTAAGAAGCTCCTAACATGGGATCACTAGAATTCGCTCATGCATTAAATACAACCATAAAAACCTTAGTACGCATTGGTTCATGTTTCTTAAGACGTTCAAGCAAGTTACCGAATAGGAAGTTAGCCAGTTTTCTTAAGCCTAACATCGATGAACAATCATCCAATACAATTAATAACACACTAATAACCAATAATCAATAGCTAGGTTTCATTAGATCTAAGCAAACACAAGATAAATCTAGCCTAGCATGTTAATCAAAAGACAAGAACAAGATATAATCAAACAAGACATAGACATATTGATTGATTAAATAAACACTTATCTTCAATTAAACATGGGAGATCCAAGGGTATGAAAACCCTTAAAAATGGCAGAAATTCGTCTTTAGGGTTTCTCCTCACAAAGTTGCACACTAATGACAAAAAATTGCAAAACTATATATAGAGTTTAAGGGCTGACGGCGTCACGTTATAGGACTTGACGCCGTTACCTCGCCGTGTCTAGGGTTCCCGGATGGCCTTCCTGACGCCGTCCCTCTTTAGACATCCAAAATCCGCTCTGGCTTATCAAGGCTTGACGCCGTCAGATTAGTGCTTGACGCCGTCCCTCTTTAGCTTAAGCCGTGACGACCTTGATCACATTAAAGGGTGACGCCGTCAGACTTTCCCTTGTGAAATTCTCTGGCTTATCATGAGTAATTTTCATATCCACCTCTTTCGCCAAGCCATGACGCCGTCTGGACCAATCCCTGACGCCGTCAAAGGTACTTTCCAGCATAATTTTGAGACTTTGTCGTTTTCTTCACTTTTATGCTCCAAAAACGTCCAAAATGCTTCCTTTTCCAGATTTCTTCTTAAAAGTACCTAAAATGACAAAAGGAACGATTTAGGGCAATATTTGATCAAATAAATACGATTTAGGGCTTAAATGACCCCCTAAAAGCGGTACACTTTTCGCTTCATCAAATACCCTTACACTTGAGATTTGCTTGTCCTCAAGCAAATGCGCTTTTATTCTAATCAAAATACAAGTTAGGGGTCATTTAACGCTAATATAATAGTAATTGCAAAAAATAGTCGTTCCACTTTAATCAGAATAAGCACGGAGATTACACACTAGCACCTCACAAGTAGTGTTTAGATACTCACATCTCTCAGGTGTCATCAAAATAAATCTCATAAATGAAAACGGATAATATCTCTCACTACCTGTCATAGCAAATAGATTACCATAGGCTTGGGAAAGGATCAAAACCTCCTCCACTAGGCGTAAGCACCTAAGATAAACTATCAAAGAGGGCTTTTAACGGGTTATAACGTGAGGTGTAGGGATATGATAAACACGGTTTTGTTGGATAATGGATATTTTACTGGTGGCGAGTTAAAGATCTTGATCAATTACATGTACAATATGGCGTTGCTAAGCCAAGACTAGACTCGATCTTAAGCTAAAAACAAAATAACAAAAACATAAAATAAGCAAAAAATGAAACGGGATGGTAGTCCGTATGTTTTTTCTACTTTTCTTTTTCTCATTTTTTTGTATTTTTCTTGATTTTTTTCCCCATACATTCTTGCCCTACCATCCAAAATAATACATCACAGGGGCGTTGCATTCCCCTTACACTTGGATTTTTACATAACTTTACAAATAACTATGCTAATGACTCGAATTAAGATAATCGAAACACTTGGAGTACTTTTAAAATATTTAGCACATATGGGGGTAATAATGTTGTTCTTCCCCATTACTCCATTACACTAGTACTTTACCCATGAGTCCCAATCGTCCCAAAACAATATGTACAAGGATATGACTCGACTTAGCAACCATGTAATCAATTAGATAATTAACTTGGGGTTTAAACAAATGTTGTCACAATAATGCACTAAAAATGAGTGCATACAAGGTAGGCTAAGGCGATTTGGGTGTACATTTAAGTGGGGTGTAAACAAATTCTTCCTTTAAGTAAAATGCTTAAAGGTCGAAACGAAAAGATAGGCTCTGAGGGGTGTACTAGGGGTATCGTGTACTAAAAATGAGTACAACGCAAAGGTGTGGGAGAATTACTTGACCAATGTAGCCAACGTAATTATAATACAGGTGTAAAACAAGGGTTATCCTAATGCCTCTTATCATGTAGTAAATCTAACTACACGAATGTAGTCTCACTTGTGGCCTCGGAATGGTCCTAACGCAAGTTCTAGAATCTAAGTGCTACCGGTACACACATCATAGCATAAATGCTTTTCCTACCAATTCTAGGGGCGAACCTCACATATTTGGGGGTGGAAAATTTTTTAGTGGTACGGTTTTTGTGCTAGTCATATAACTCCTATCCGTGAGACGCTCATTAAGATCAAAGTTTCACTCCTAAATGTTGTAAAAAATTTTAAATTTGGCACTAAAATTGCCCTAACAAGTATTTCTCTCAGTTTTATTACACATCTACCATTAAACAAACAAAAATCAAGTGTAAAAGCATTCTCTAATCGTACTTTACCCCCCCCTTACACTTAAGATGAACATTGTCCCCAATGTTCAAATAACAAATGTAAAAGTAAATAAGGTAAAAGAATGAAATCAAATACTCCCCTGATTCGTTCGGTGGATGAAGAGGTAACATGGTTAAATCTTCTTCCAAGAGAATGTAAAAGCTCCAAGACTAATGCATCGCCAAAAGCTTGATTCCACATACATCTCCTTGTCCAAAATAACCTGTTAAACCTGAGAAAACAAACACGAAAACCTGCATAACATCGGCGGGATAAATCTATATATAAGGATATAATGCTTGTGGAATGATAGTTTTGCAGATTCCTGGAGATTATAAGTTAGAGATTTAATAAAAACTTTTTATGAAAACAAAACTTTCAAAATTTTTAGAAAATTAAAACCTGACGCCGTCAGAAATGATCTGACAGAATTTTCATGTTAAGTTTTCGGAAAATTTTTGGAAAAACCTATACCTTACTTCCTGGAATTCCTGCAAAACATCATTATGACTCGATACAAGCATTTGACTCAAACAAATACGAATATGTATGTTAATTTAATATTATTACGATTCATGTTCATTTGTTCTAATAAACCGATTTGGATTTCCCTTACACTTAACTTTTGCAAAATACCTTTATATGTAGTTAAGACGAAGTTAAAAACAAGATAAAGCATTTTCACAATTTAGTTTTGAACATGAATCAATAATAATAAAAATTAAACATACACACGGAAACAAATAAAATCAAACAAACAAAGAAATAAACACCAAGAAACAAATAAAGCTTGCATGCAATAAAGAAAACCAATGTCACAAATGTTTAAAGGCCATAAGATGCCTAATCCTAAACTATTACAGACCAAATTGTTCCAAAACATACAACCATAGATTAAATTGTTCAAACATCATAACATCAAATCAAATCATCACTGGGGTGGGGGACCTTGGCGATAGTCATAGCCTGGAGGGAGGTGCCCGTAGTACCCATATGGTGGGTAATCCTGCTCACGTCCCGGGAAAGGGTCAATCTGCAGGTGTGGGTCCAACTGATCACGCGTAGATAAATGCTGCATCTGACGAACAGTGTGATCATACATCCAGTCGAACCTCTCGTCCACCCGGGTTCTCCAAGTATCAACCTGGCCCATCCATGCCCCCTGGTGAGCCTGCCAATCCCCTCTGCTCATGTGCCGGTAGTAATCTGCCGTACCAGCCTCATAACCCCCATGTTGCTGCTGCTGATGCTCCTCCTCCTCATCATCCTCACCACCAACATCCTCATCACCGTCTGGATGATACCACATAAAGGTCCCATCATGCATCTCCATAACCACCTCCATCTGCTTCAGGGACCTAACCTTCACTGTCCTGCATGCATCACCACCACTCAAATACCTCATGACCTCGGGCCTGAGGACTCCATAGGATCGGGCCAGCCGGGTGATAAACATCCCACCATAAATCCTGTCTCCTTCCCCTTCCCCAACTCCACCATGCAGAAAGCTAGCAACCCAAAATGGGATGTTGCAGTAAACCTCATTTGAGTAAATGGTGTACAAGTAGAAGAGGTCTGAAGCAGTGACACGGTGGTGAGAGCTGTGGCGCCCTGTCAAGCTGTAGGTGAGACATCTATGGGTCAACCTAACTCTAGGTTCCCTGATTTGAGATGCCACAGTAGTCGAGGTGTACACACCATCCCCAATAGTCGGCCAGAACATGGAACATCTAAAATCATTCCTCATTGACTCCCCATGCAACAACCTAGTCATGAACCCTACTTGAGTGGTTTCATGCTGACTATACAACCCTAGTCTCCATCCAAACTCAGTAACCGAGCATGTCCTAAGCTCACCCCCCAGCCTAAAATAGATTGTGGTCCTACCCACATCGGTCCTTGCCTCGGCCATGTCAAAGTGAAAAGTGGCAAAGAATTCACGTACCAATTCGTCATAGACCGGCTCTTGAATTCTAAACAGGTTTTCCCACTGAGGGCCGGTAAATTCATCCGTCTGAAAGCTTTGGAGAAAGGTTTGCTCAAGACCTTCCCTCCTCAAAAAGCTCCAATCTACCACGGCCCCATTTTCAACTTTATGTTGTAGCAATTGGGTGTATTTAGTTGTGGCAGCATCGTCATCGAAGACACCCCAACTGAGGACCGTGTCGCCAAAGTTCTCTTGTTGAGATCTAGAAGAACTCCCTCTGCTAGGTCTTTGACGCTTACTCATTATCACGTGGAGATTGGTAACGAAAGTCGGTGAATTTGACCTTGAAAATTCGTGGGTGGGGTTGGAGTGGATATGGTTTGTGGGGTTTGTGATGAAAGTGATGGAAGTAAAGTTATTATTGCTGTGCAGACGGGGTGACGGCGTCACGTTCATAGTCTGACGCCGTCAGACCAGCGTAATTTACCACTTTGTGCCAGTTTACAAATGAGCCCCTTGTACTTTAAGTGAGCAGCTAGTCAGGGTCAATAACCCTGATAGCTAGTCTCGTTAACAAGTTCCTCCTGGGTCAAATGTTTTGTTACTGTCACGGGATGTAGTAAAATGTTGGAAAGGGCCGGTTGACGTCTCATTCAGGTTCCAATTTCCATCACGGCAGGTATTCAGGGAGTGAGAGGAACTTTTCCAGGTGGTTTTCGAAATGAGGGTGTGCTTTAATTGAGTTCTTCTCACACCTGGCTTAAAGCCAAAAGATCGTTTCCTAGCTTCATGAAAGTTAGGGAGCGTGACAACCATGCTTCCTACGAAAATGCTATGATCTTGAGAATTCTCTTTCTCGCGAGGGGATCCAAATGGATAAGAGGGTTTTAAAAGTGAAGGCTCGGGGAGAGGGGTTTCATCATCCCATTCGTTGTATGGTTCATTAGGGACCGGGAGTTCAAAGATCTTCTCGATCTTTTTGTGTGAAGCTTCTTCCCTAATTTTCTCCTTTATTCTCGCGATAAATTTTTCTGCTAGTTCCATGAACATATCTTGGGTGTTTTTCAATTGAGTCTCTAATTCCTGGATTCGTCTCTCTTGGTTGTTCACGAAAGTTAGCATTATCCCTTCAAATTCATCTTGTCGTGAGAATTGATGAAACGTATGTTTACCAATTGTGTTCACGCCCTCATCGGGATTTTCATCAGCCGTAGGTGTCTCAGCTTTCATTAATCTCTCAACCTGCCTTTTTATGTTTTCGAACAGCTGTTCTTGGGTTGCACTCATGCAATTTAAAATCCCTTCTTCCGAGAACGTTGAGTCTTTCCAATCTTCTTCTTCGTACTGTGCTAAGTCCTCAATGACTTCCCAGCACTTATCGACACTGAGCCTGCTCAGCCTTCCATTGGCAGTGTAATCTATGGTTCTTCGAGTTTGATGGTTTACGCCATCATAAAATCGTTGGATTTGTAGCCAAGGATCCATGCCATGGTGAGGGACTTTTTAGAGTAAGTCCTTGAATCGAGTCCATGCCTCGTAGAGGGTTTCGCCTTGACGTTGTTGGAACATCAAGATATCATTCCTTAGCTTGGTAGTTCTTCCCGGTGGGAAAAACTGAGCAAGGAAACGAGTGGTGAGATCATCCCAAGAGGTGATGTATCCTGCGGGTAGACGCTCTAGCCATTGACTAGCTTGGTCCCGCAGAGAGAATTGAAAGAGACGCAGTCGGGTCGTCTCTCGAGTGGCAACATCAAGGTCTATAGAATCAACAATTTTGAGAAAGTCCTTGAGATGTTGATTAGGATCTTCGGAACGAAGTCCATGGAATGCGCATCCGCTTTGCACCAACCGGATGGTGTCGGATCGCAAGGGAGTGACATTGGCTCCTTGAGTGAGCTCAATGGTGTTTCGATAGCCATGGTGGCTAGGACGGGAGTAGTCTCCTAAGGTACGGGCTCTAGGAGGTGGTGGTGGTTGTTGTGGTGGGTTGTTGGGATCGAGGATATTACCATCTTCCATGATGTCGAATGGTAATGGTTACGAACAAAGAAACGAAGAAAAAAGATAGACTAAAGAAAATCTAGAAAAATAAAATAAAAATCTCACTAGAAAGGAATCTAGTGAGTAGACCTATAAAAATAAAAATTCAACCTAAACAATAACTATTCCTCGGCAGCGGCGCCAAAAACTTGATGCGTGGTTTTGCGACCTTACAACAGGTTTTACCTCTCGAGGGATCTCAAGAGGCTTACAACCCCACCAGGCAGTGTACCTGACCGATGTAGTATAGTGTAGTGGTAAGTACGGGGGATTGATCGTTCTCCACAGGGAATAGTGTCGTTAGGATTGAAAAACTACTCTAATAGGTCTAAGGGTGAGAGAAGATTCTTTTTGTGTTTTTATAATTTTATGAAAGCAAGTAAAATCTCGGGTTTGAAAGAGTGGGCGGAATTAGTTGCTAGTCAACTAACCCAAGTAACTACGAATGCAAATAAAATAAAATAACAGAAAATGAAAAGGTCGTGAAACTTATGTGGAGAGAAATGTGTTTACTTAGATTTCCTTACTCCCTAACTATCTTTTACCGGTTGATTAGTGTGTATTAATCGCGTGGATGACGGGTGTATTCCTTAATACCAATCGTGGGGTGGCGTACGTACTTCCCCAACTCTATGAGCTCCTACTTCACTCCTATGTCGAGCCGGCTAAGAAGCTCCTAACATGGGATCACTAGAATTCGCTCATGCATTAAATACAACCATAAAAACCTTAGTACGCATTGGTTCATGTTTCTTAAGACGTTCAAGCAAGTTACCGAATAGGAAGTTAGCCAGTTTTCTTAAGCCTAACATCGATGAACAATCATCCAATACAATTAATAACACACTAATAACCAATAATCAATAGCTAGGTTTCATTAGATCTAAGCAAACACAAGATAAATCTAGCCTAGCATGTTAATCAAAAGACAAGAACAAGATATAATCAAACAACACATAGACATATTGATTGATTAAATGAACACTTATCTTCAATTAAACATGGGAGATCCAAGGGTATGAAAACCCTTAAAAATGGCAGAAATTCGTCTTTAGGGTTTCTCCTCACAAAGTTGCACACTAATGACAAAAAATTGCAAAACTATATATAGAGTTTAAGGGCTGACGGCGTCACGTTATAGGACTTGACGCCGTCACCTCGCCGTGTCTAGGGTTCCCGGATGGCCTTCCTGACGCCGTCCCTCTTTAGACATCCAAAATCCGCTCTGGCTTATCAAGGCTTGACGCCGTCAGATTAGTGCTTGACGCCGTCCCTCTTTAGCTTAAGCCGTGACGACCTTGATCACATTAAAGGGTGACGCCGTCAGACTTTCCCTTGTGAAATTCTCTGGCTTATCATGAGTAATTTTCATATCCACCTCTTTCGCCAAGCCATGACGCCGTCTGGACCAATCCCTGACGCCGTCAAAGGTATTTTCCAGCATAATTTTGAGACTTTGTCTTTTTCTTCACTTTTATGCTCCAAAAACGTTCAAAATGCTTCCTTTTCCAAATTTCTTCTCAAAAGTACCTAAAATGACAAAAGGAACGATTTAGGGCAATATTTGATCAAATAAATACGATTTAGGGCTTAAATGACCCCCTAAAAGCGGTACACTTTTCGCTTCATCAGTATCAGTAACAACTTTTGGCAAAACAGCAGAGTCTGCCTTAACAACAGAGTCAACTATGTCCTTCTTTATGGGCATTTTTTGTGCAATAGGTGTGATAATTCTAGAAGCACCATCTCTCATCAAAACTTCCTTGGGAACCATGTTTCTTTTGGGATGAGGGTGAGTCTTTCTAGCAAAGTTTCTATGGTTCACCCTTGTATGTTGGTTCCAAACTGGTTTTTGATAGTAGTAGCACTCATCTTGCAGATGATCAAAACTACCACAACTATAACATGCCTTTTTAAGTAATTGAAAATCAGTACCTAATCTTTGTGAAACTAGGTTGTTCCAATTTCTCTGATTTCCTCTAGGCAAGTTATTGGTTCTCTTAGGATATACTCTAGGTGTGTTTTCATACTCAGCCATCTTCCTAGAGATACCTTTACCTAGCTTAGGCTTAACAAACTCAACCTTTTTAGCTTTAGGTACTTTTGATTCAACAACAGCAGGAATTTCTTCCTTTATGTTCTTAGGGGTTGAATCAGATTCCACTACTTCATCATCACTGTCAGACTCCCAATCTTCAATAAGGGGTGCATCAGACCACTTTTTCTCAACCTTAGGTGACTCTATTTTAGTTTCACTAGTTTCACCTACAGGTTTGGCCTCAGACTCAGATATGAAAGATAGTGTCCTAGTAGGAGGGGCATTGGCACTAAGTTTCTTAGGTGGAGCAACAGCATTATATCCTAGACCACTGCCTGAATCTGCAAAGTGTCTTCCTATTGGTTTACTGAGAATGTCAGTGGCAAATTGTTGTTTTTCCACCCTAACAATATGTTTTTCAGTCTCACTTATAGCTGAATCTTTAGCCTGTTCAGCCTCTTCTACTTTCCCCATAAGAACCTTAATCTCACAATCTTTCTTAATAAGCTCAATTTCTAGACTAGTGATCTTATCAAGATATTCAATTTCAGTCTTTTTATAAAATTCAAGCTTCTCTTCTAAATTCTTTAAACCATATTCATAACTAAGATTGTCTAACTTAAGTTTTTCATTCTCCATTTTAAGGTTTCCATTGCTAGACTTAAGTATTTCTATTGTATCAGAACATGATTTAAAAAAACAAGATGATTCATTGGATACCTCAGAGTCTGATCCAGAGGAAGAGTAGGCCATGAGAGCAAATTGTTGTTCTTTAGGTTCTTCATCAGCCACTAATGCATAATTTGGACCATCTTCAGCATGATCACTCCAGTCATACTCTCCTAACCCATCACATGACACCATAGCAGTAGTAGGATTTGGCTCTTCATCAGTAGACTTCTTGACATTCTCATTGTTTCTTTTTGGTGCTCTGCACTCTCTTGCAAAGTGTCCCTTCTTATGACAGTTAAAACATTCAGCCTTTGATTTGTCAAATCCCACATTCTTGTTTCTTCTGAACTTCATTTCTTTACCAGTTCTTTTAAGAAACCTTCTAGCCCTCATAGTTAGCATTGCAAACTGCCATTGCATATCAATCTCTTCAACATCATCAGGATCAAGTTCATCCAGATCTTGAGGCATAACTGAAGTACTTGTAGTAAGTTCAGCCAAATAAGCACAAATGGCAGCATCACTGATGGTGTTGGTATTTGTAGAGTCAGCAGCAGAGACATGTGAACCAGCAGCAGGATTGAAAGTTCTAGCAGTAGAGTGCTGTTCTTGATGACTACCAGAATTCTTGTTGCTTGAGGAAACAAAAGCAAGATTGTTTGTGGTGGAAGATGAACTTTACAATCCCTTGACTTCAGATTCATATACTTTCAAGTTGTTATACAGATCATCCAATGTCATCTTCTCAAAATCTTCCTTGTGCCTCCAAATCACTGTGTGAGTGTTCTATTCAGAAGATAAACTTCTCAGAAATTTTAGATTGATATCTTCTTGAGATACATCAATCTTTAATAGAGCCATCTGACTGGTCAGCTTATGAAGTCTATCATAAGTTCCCTCAATATTCTCAGAACTCAAAGCAGTAAAAGTTTTAAACTGGTGCTTCAGTAGGTTCTTTCTTGATTTCTTGGTAGCTTCATTCCCACCAAATCGAAGTTCAATAGCTTCCCATAAATCCTTAGCAGACTCAATATGATTAAAACTTAGTTGATAATCATTAGGTATTCCCATCATGAGAATACTGTGAGCCTTGACCTCCAATCTTCTCTGTGCTTTCTCCTCACTTGTCTTGAGAGTCAAGACTGATCCAGTAGCAGTCTTGGCTGGCTGACTATCGCCATGTAGAACAACTTCCCAAAGTGAGTAATCAACCATTCTCATTTATTGTTGAATTCTCATTTTCCAGATCTCGTATTCTCCAGTCTTGAGCATGGGAACTCTTGATGCAGTAACCATGTGTGTAGAATCGGATTCCATTGCTTACTTTGATGATTAACAAATCTTGTATTCAGTAATTCTTCTTGGTACCAGTTTCTAGATCACAAGCTCTGATACCACTTGTTGATCCCAGTTGAGCTTCACGATCTTATTAATTACTTTAGATATAAACCTAAAGCAATCGGTATAGAAACTGATCTTGAGTTGTATATCAAATATTATGCGGAAACTAATATTTGATCTTAAGAAGAATAAAACACAAACGAATTCTCAAACAACACTTCAATATATTAATACGATTGCTCGATAGCAATAGGGTTACAAGAAACCTTGAAGTGTAAAACAATAATGATACGTACGTAAAACCTAACCCTAGACCCTCCTTTTATAGACTAAGGAGTCCTAGTCGGTTACAAAACTTTCTATACACGAAAAATATCTTTACGTATCTTTTCTATACATATCCTCAACATACTATACATATCCAATAAGCAGTAGCATAATCTTCCTAGCAGCAGAGTCTTCGTGGCTAGCAACAGAGTTATACTTAGCTTATTATACCAATTAGCAGATAACATCAAACAGCAGAGTAATATACTAATCAGCAGAGTTACTTAACTAATCAGCAGAGTTACTTAACTAATCAGCATATCTTTAGACCCAACAACAATAACAACCCACATGCACTTGATCAGAAGCCATTACGATTTAGCCATAATTACAAACCAAACTATATTTTTGGAAAACTAGAAGGGGGGTTTGAATAGTTTTAGCGGTTTTTAAATCTTTTAATAACTTTACTTATGGAAACCTTTGATTCGAATCTTATGTGCAATCAATCAACACCAATATGAACACTATACTATACTAACTAATATAAACTATGAATGTAAGATAAAAGATGGAAAGATCTAACCGGGACAAAGAGATTTATAGTGGTTATGTCACGAAGCTCTTCTTCGCCCTACTCCACTCCCCGAGTACCACACTCGAGAGTTTCAAGCACTATGTCAACAAACCTCCCTTCAGGCAGAGAAAACCGTACAATGTCGCTTATCCTATTTCTGACACTAAGCTAGATTTCGAGTGCTAATCTTAGCTAGCACCAATCTACCACGATCTACCCGATCCTTTCTACTTCACACAATCAACACACTAGACTCGATCTACCCAATCTACCCTTGATCCACTTAATCAATCACACAAGCCCAATGGCTTCAAGAGATCTCCAAGATCTCAACAAGATCACAATGATCAACCCTCACTTGACTCAATCTATCCTATCTACCCTTGATCAACACACTAGCTCACAAGCTACAAGACATATTCAATATCTCTATAAGATCACAATGATCTTCTCTCACAAACTCTCAAAAGAAAGATGATCTTGATGTATACAAGGATACAATCAAGTGTGTAACAAATGTTACAAGTGCTCTAACTCCAACTAGAACACTTTGTATCTTCTTGGATACCTTGTGTTCTTCTCTTGCACTAGAAGAGGAATGAAGAGGATCACTTGGTTGGATGATTGGATCACTCTTAAAACAAAAGAAAACTAAACTAAATGATCAAGAAGAGAAAATGTGATAAGGGTAATGAACTCAGAAAGTTTTGTGTGAAAAAGGATGCCCAAAAACTGTGAAGAAGGCTGATATTTATAGGTAGAAAAAATCTGACCGTTACAGGTACACAGTACCACTAAATCACGCACGGTACCACTAAATTTAGTGGTACCGTACCAGACAAAAACGCTCATCTTTTTGTCTTTTGTGGTGAAAATTTATTTGAGGAAGTTTGGAGCTGATTTTGGGGGAAAATAGTTGTTATGATATTTGAACTTATTTTTCCAATAAAACATTTCTTAATTATTCAAAAATAATTTGTAAAGTATATTTTTGAAAAAAATGTTTTGTCACATTAAAAATGTGAAGTCTTAAACACAAATTCACTTCTTTGATCATTTGTCAAGTTGTAAATTTGTTTGTGCATACCTAGAGTGATTTATGTAGAAATGGGATCTTTCGACTAAAAACTTGTTTACGTTAATTTTAACATAACGTGATTTCACATTTTGTCATCATCAAAACGTGAAGTTATCGAAAGATATAAATAACGTTTTTAGAACATTATTTGCATCAACAATCTCCCCCTTTTTGATGATGACAAAACATAAACTCATTTTAAATTAAATTTAGTTTTAACAAGTTTTTAATGAGTTTACTCCCATTTCTCCCCCTTTTTGTCGAAGCAAAAAGGTTGCTAAAGCTCCCCCTTGATGTATAATCCCCCTCGTTTGGAGGACACCAAGGAATCGAGCAATGGTTCTTGCTACAAAACAAAGTTAGACAACAAAAATACAATATCTAACATGTAGTAATCACGACAAATATCTAATCAAAAACAAAAGAATTGGCTAAGTAGCCAAGCACCAAAAATACAGCAACCACATCACATGCCCATTCATAAAATAAAATGTCATACTTAAAGTATGACTACATCACAAAGAGAAACAACAAGAAGCATAAATCCTTAATGACTAGAGGCAAGCTTCATTTCCAAAAGAGGTCCTAAAGGTTTATTGTTGGATACTAAACATGAGCATGTTTAGTTATGTGGGCTAGGAGGTGGTGGAGATGGTGACATGATTGGGGGTGTGGTGGTGGTGTCAAGAGATGCTCCACATAGGAGAACATGAAGTGAATCTTATCTCTCAATGAGAAGATGAGGTTGCGGTTGTGGAGGCAACATAGGCAATTAGCACTATGTAGATCAAATGGGTGAGGTTGGATATGTTGTCCCATTATTGGAGAGGGAGGTGGTGGTGAGTTTATGGGTGATGGGTGGCATGGCAGGCATAATCCAAGGGAGTGATGGGTGAGAGAGTGTAGTCCATGGATGATGGCATGGTGTTGAGAGAATGAGATGATGAAGATGTTGTGTAAGTAGAGGATGTTTTGGAAGGTGAATTAGGTGGAGATGGTGAGTTAGGAGTGGCTTGGGAAGGTTATGTTGTAACTTCATCATTTTTTGTGAGATCAACAAAGAGAGGTTTGGTTGGCGGTCTTACGGTTATCCTAGGTTTCTTGGAAATGTGGTTTGTTGATCCTTGTGTGGAAGACATGGTGATTGAGTGGTGTAAGGTTGAAGATGAGTTGCAAGATAAGCTTGCAATGGTGAGGCCTTTTATAGGCAAGAGTGGTGGAATTTGAATTAAAGTTGTTGGTATTGTCCTATGGTGTAGTAAGGGAATCTTGAGGTGTATGTGAGTTTTCAAAATTTGTAGGTATGAGGTTTGAGGTTCAGGGATCTAGAGGAAACAGTGAAAATTCTTCAAACAAGGGCACGGTACCACTAAATACTGCATGGTACCGTTAAATTTAACGGTATCATGGCCTATTTAACGGTACCGTGACATTGGAGCCATAAATTTTCCTGTGCAGGCTAGTTCTGGGCAGTTAGAGGGATATTTTCTAGGGGAACTAGTTCCTGAAAATGTTATTGCCTCAAATCACTAAAGATTTATTTACCTACTGTGTTCCATATTGAGCTACTCCTATCATATAAAGATTAGCATGCAATTTGCTAAGATAATCCATAAGCATGCAAACATAAGGGACAAAATAAACTATCATCCAAATATCACATAAAAGAATTCATGCAAGGTGATAGATTAAATATTAAGCATGCAAGATGATCAAGAGTATTAATCCTTAATATAGACGATCATAGATAAATCATAATTAGAGGTATAAATCCCTCCTTAACTACTTATGACTTGAGCATTCCCCCGTTTTTAACACATTCTCGTCTTAAGTATGCATCTCTTCCTCATGATTTGGATCATCAAAGGGTGCATAGTTGGTGGAGGTTTCAGAAATGAGTATGGATGAGACATACGACTCATTGAGGGGTTTCATGACCGGATCGAAAAGTGAGTATTGAGGACCATGAAGGTATGGATGAGAGTTCATGAAGTGGTGATAAAGACGAGTTAGGAACATCCCATAGGGTATCAATTTATTTTTGTTACCCTTGAGATGTACTATTCGCTTAGCGAAGAAGTAGGCAAGATTGTACGGTTGTTGAGTAAGGAGACAGTAAATCATATGAGCACAACACGCCGGAAGTTGCTCATGATTTCCTGTTAGACTTAGAACATTTTCTCGCAGGATGATTGACCAAGAAAGTAGTTCATAACGAACCTCATCCAAATGAATTTTCGTTGGATTTGGGTAAGAGGGGTACTTATGAGTACGAATGAGTTGGGTAAGTTCGGTTGGAGAGGGTATATAGGAACAGTATGGACTATCCTCTTCACGATAGTTGAAGAGGGACTCAAGACACCAATCTTCAGTATAGGCACATTGCCCATGATTGGGGATTCGAAGAATTTGAGCAAATTGCTCAAAGAGTTAAGACGAATTTGTAGTTTCGGATCCAAAACCAAAGTGACAAAGATTGATCCTCGTTACGTATGAGTTCAACTTGTCGAAAGAATTCCAACACAAAATGAGGACAAATGTGCTCGTTAATGTGAAGCAAGCAATCGAATCCTATAGTTCTAAATGAGGTGTTGATATCCCTATGATCAACTAAGGATGGATCAACGACTCGACCTTCATGAAACCGACGGGTTTCAAGATTGACATAGGCACGAATGTGACTATCAGGTGTGGTAGGTTCACGAGAGATTTCGGGAGTATAGGTGTCGGTTAGAAGATGATCAAAATCATACTCATGAGACATTTTTATCACCTATAAGAAAATATAAGAAAAGATCAACATTGAGAATAGTTGCTTTGAAAACAGGTGCCTAGTGTGTGCCTATATGCAAACTATGTGGAGGTGCGGTAATCTCGACTCTAGAATCAAAATAATGAGATTACCCAAACACTCCTAACTTCACTTTTGCTCAAACGAATATGTCGATAAATACATATTAGTTATGTAATTCGATTAATATTCGTGAGATCATGTATGAATGAGAAAAACGTTTTTAGTTTGCGTCAACAATGCACGAAAAATGTTTCATGAAATTTTTCGAAAGCAATAAAATTGGGGTGTTCAGTGACAAAGTGTTGATGCCAAAAAGCAATGATTCCTCTTAAAACTAATTGCTTCAAAAGCAAAATTTGGACTAAAATGTATGGGTTTATGCAAATCCTAAGTTAAGGGAATCATGATAGTTGTACATTGTCTAATCGTAGTCCTAATTTTATAGAGACTCAATTAAAATTGAATAAAACCCAAATTCAATTTTTATGTATGAACAAACCCTAGACTCAAAATTAAAGAAATGTAGAGTTAAATGACTTACAATGTTGAAAAGGTGAAAGTAGTTGGTAATCTTGAGAATCAATGCCTTGAATTAGATCTTGAAGGGGTGTAATTGAGTTGTGCGTTGTGAGGTTTGGTTTTGACAGCAATTGCAGAAGTTGGGAAAGGTTAAAGATGAGTAATGTGGGAAGAGAGGACTGAAAACGGGCTTTGTCAGATACACGGTACCACGGTACCGTTAAATTTAACGGTGTCGTGCCACTTTAGTGGTGCCGTGATCTGCTGGGATGAATTTTCGTCCCATTTTGATTTTTGACGAATAAGTCTCGCTGTTTTAGTGAGACTTTTTAACACGAGGAAAGAATTTATATCTAATAAATTCTTTTGACGAAGAGAACCTAGACTAGACGAAAGGAGATGACTTCAAAGAGTCATGAGATGAGACACACGAGATGACCTCAATATTTCCAGTGGAATATTTAAATAGTCATGAGATTTATGGAATATGTTTCATCATTCCTAGACCTAGACGAAGATAGTTGAAGGACTCTCGTTTGAGAGGTTTGGTTAGGATGTCGACGATATTGTCTTGAGCGAAAACTTTCTCAATAGAAATGTTTCCTTTCTGAACGTTATCGCGAAGGAAGTGGTGACGGATTTCGATGTTTTTAGTACGAGAGTGTTGAACGGGCTTTTTGCTCAAGTCAATAGCACCTTTATTATCACACATAATGGGAACGTCATCTAGATGGATATAATAGTCATAAAGAGCTTGTTTCATCCATAGTGCTTGTTGACATGCCTTTCTGGCGCTTACGTACTCGGCTTCGGTCGTGGAGATAGCAAGAGCCGTTTGTTTCTTGGAGAACCAAGAAGTTAGACAACAACCCATGAAGGTACAAACGCCACTCGTACTTTTTCGATCCACATAATCTCCCGTATGATCAGATTCGGCATAGACAACAGTTTCTACACCGGTCCCCTTGGGATAGAATAATCCCAAGTGTATAGTGCCTTTAATGTATCGGAAGATATGCTTAACCGCTTCAAGGTGAGAGGTTTTGGGATCCTCTTGGAAGCGAGCACAAAGGCAGACACTAAACATGATATCGGGCCTACTTGCCGTGAGGTATATTAAACTTCCTATCATACCTCTATACTTAGTGCTTTCCACGGACTCACCTTCTTCATCTTTCGTGAGTTTAATTTCCGTGGACATGGGAGTTTTCATGGGCTTAGACTCCTCTAAACTAAATTTCTTAAGCATCTCCTTACTATACTTAGGTTGATTAAAAAAGATACCATATTCCATTTGTTTTATTTGTAGACCAAGGAAGAAATTTAATTCGCCCATCATGCTCATCTCAAACTCGTCATGCATGATCTTAGAGAAATCGTCGCACAGTTCTGGACAAGTTGAGCCAAATATGATGTCGTCGACATATATTTGAACAATGATGAGATGTGAATTATGTTTCTTCGTGAAAGTGTGTTGTCAACCACTCTCATGGTATATTCATGTTCAATCAAGAATGCCTTTAGTCTATTGTACCAAGCTTTAGGAGCTTGTTTGAGACCATAGAGTGCTTTCTTGAGTTTGTAAACATGATTCGGTTTCTCGAAATCAACGAATCCTGGAGGTTGTGCAATATATACCTCCTCGTTGATATAACCATTTAGGAATGCACTTTTCACGTCCATTTGGTATAATTTAAAGTCTAAGGCGCAAGCATAGGCAAGGAGTATCCTAATAGACTCTAATCTAGATATGGGTGCATAAGTTTCATCGTAATCAATTCCTTCTTGTTGGTTATAGCCTTGTGCTACCAACCTTGCCTAATTCCTAGTTACGACGCCATTTTCGTCGAGTTTATTCCTAAACACCCACTTAGTTCCTATGATGGTTTGATTCTTAGGTGGAGTGTGATAAATGGTAATTTTCACATTGTTAATTAATATTAAATGAGTATTTATTATTTTTAAGCTGAGCATTTCTGTGCGCATTTGCATGTTTCTGAGTATTTTTGAGCATTTTTGGGAGCTGTCCCGCATACTGTAGCTTACAGTCACTGCAGAAAAAGTGTATTTTTGTCAGTAAACATAAATTATCCTATTTTTGATAGTTACTGACAATTCTTGTAATTAACTGAGAGCTTTCTCATATTTTAAGGAAAAAAAACCGCACGCGCGTACCGACAGCACAATACACATGGTAACAGTCAAATAAATTTATTATGAGTTATTAATAATATTTTATTACATTTCTGACAAAAACGTGGATAAAAACTTTATTTTACGTATACGTGTCCAAAAAGTCAAACCGGGACTTTACGGTCACGTTTAAGCTCAAACCGACACACGATACACCAACACGGAGTAAAAATAAAACTTACCTCCCCTAATACACACTATGACTGGCCTTAGGTGATATCTCACCACAAGAGTCCAATATTATCCCACTAACACAATATAATCATATATATAATACCCTTATTACTCTAAATATAACCAAGCCAAGTTTTCTTATCCATAATACACTCTTAAGTTTACCTAGATCATTTCACTCTCTAAAACTCACGCATACTCAAAAACATCAAGATCCAATATTTTTCTTTGAAGTTCAATCAATTTGGAGTGTATATTCAAGCTTTTCGGGTTATTTGGAACGTGGTTTGGGTAAATTTGGTGAAGTTTGGGTGTTCTTGGTCTCTCCTACCTCACGTTAACTACAAGAGCATTGTAAGAAATCATAAAATTTTCCTAATCTTGTTAAGTACATGTTCTTTTGATGTCTAATGATGTTATAAATGGTTAAATGTGTATATTTTGTTAAAATGGAAAAAGCTAGGGTTTGTTATCTAATATATAGTGCTCGACATTTTTGAAGTTTATGAAAAATTATAGTATTTTTTGCTTGCGTGGTAAATCTTGTTACATATGGTGCTAGTTTGATGATACAAACATGATTTACGTTAATTACGCGAGATTAAGCAATATATGAACTTTTGAGGCTATATACATGAATCGGCCAGAAATAAATTATAAGATTATTGGGGTTTTGAAAAACATAAAATTTTGGCTCAAGTGGTGAAATGGTGGAAATTATACTTAAAAGCTTATTTGGAATAGCTTATTGAATAAGCCATAATTAATAGAAATTAGCTTATAAAAGTGTAAAAATGGGTCGACTTATGTTATATGGGTCGAATACAATGTAATTTGGTCATGTTTGACTTTTTGACTTAGTAGCTTATTTATAAGAGCTTAATTGATATTATTAAAGTTTAATTCGTAACTAATATTCACTAAAATGAGAAATTGGACTAAACACAATTTTTGGACTCAAAAGCCTCGTATGGGCTGTTGGGCCGAGCCCAACATAAAGTTTTGAAACTTTGACTTTTTGACCAAACGAACTTAATGAACGTGTTAAATGATTTCTAAAAACGCGACGATATATACATTTTAACTAAAAATGTGATTTGGGCTAAAAAGTAACTATTAGGCTTATTTCATAAGTTTCGGCCCAATAGATAAGTTAGATGACAAAAATGATTTTTGAAATATTTTCCGACTCACTATGAATATTATTACTTAACGATTCGATAAATATAACTAAAACTAGTTTTAGACTTATTTTGAGACGCATTAGTCTCCTAAAGGGTGAAAAATGAGATTTTAACCAAATTCTTATAAATGTTGACTTTGTTGACTTTTTAACTAAATATTGACTTTGTGTCGAAATCTATTGTTAATAATTAAACGTAACGATAACGATAACTATAACGATAAAAACACTCACGACGACCAAAATATATATTACAAGCACATTTTGCACATAAAATTAATGAGACGAATTATTTGAGAAAATTGCAACACTTGAGGAAAATGGAAACGTTGTATAAACGAATGGGTCATGCCCATTTTCTAAAAACCTAACACTTAGAGTATTCTAGTAAGAATACTTAACTTAAGTAAATTTTTCTAAATTACTTAACAATATCTTTTTCTAAATTCATTATAATTAAAATTGTAGTATAAATAATAAATAATATTTATAATATAATAATCATCCACTAACTCTATTACTTTATTAATTTCTTAGAAACCTATTTAATTAATTATAATTCTTAATTAATTAAGTGCTTAAGTATTTAACCTAATATATATATATATATATATATATATATATATATATATATATATATATATATATATATATATATATATTTGTGTGTGTGTGTGTGTGTGTGTGTGTGTATGTGTGTATGATTATATATATATATATATATATATATATATATATATATATATATATATATATATATATATATATATATATAGTACTTGTGGGATTTAATGACGAATACTAGCACGGATGTTCTGTTACGTATTCCCAACGTACACTTTCACCATGAGCCACCACCAAGAGTTGCAAAGATAAATCATTTTGAAATATACGTTACCACACAACAAGCAATAAATACACGAGCACTGGTCGCACTAAAGCTTTTCAAATAAAGTAAAGACATATAAGGCACAGATGTTTCGCTAAGACTTACCGTACTGATTTAGGTTACGTGTCGGCGCGGTTGCACTATTTTGTTGATTAGCAGATTGCTGTTGTTTGTAAGGTGAGTTTATAGCCCCATATTTTTATACGATTTGTTTTACAAGCTTTGGGGTGAGAAACATGCAAAACTGTTTTCATGGACCAAAAATGGATTTTGTTTTTATACACACTTGTATGCGGAAACCTAAGTTTAGCTGAATCCCATTGCGCCCACTATCATCAACCGTTAGTTCCTGTCTAGGAAGCCGTTTGATATAAATAGATCTATTGGGGATGACACCCCGTTCGATTGGCTCGACATAGTCAAGGCGAACGTATACCATACGAATAATAGGCCGAGTGTCTGGGGATTAGCACTCGCGGGTAACCCTTTTCTAGCTAATGCCAGCTTGGCATGTTGCGATGTGATAGTTCGGTTAGATGAGACTTAGTATTTGCATAGCTGGGGAGTGTGTTATTGCTGAATTGTTTACTGATATTGCTATGGTCCATATGTGCTATTTACTTTAAACCTATGAACTCACCAGCGTTAGCTGACTTTTAGAATATTTTTCTCAGGAAACTGAGGTTTGTTAGCTGAAGGCAGGGCATGACGATGGTCATAATAAATGATGGAAATGTTTTTAGTATTGCGTTAACTCTGAAATTTGGACCGCTTTGTTTAATGGGCTATATTTTCTTTTGAAATGGATTTTATATAAGACAACATAACTTAATTTATGTAATGTATTTTAAAACGGATTTTTAATCCGTTCTCTATATCTTGTGTTGTGATTATCGATTTAGTAGCACCCAAAGTGTATGCTTCCGCAATATTATGATTTTTGGAATGTTACATGGAGGTACTAAATCCCAAACTTGGTTTGCGGTGAATTGATTAAGCTCTTCTTTCATGGCACCTACCTAGCTGTCATCCTTAATCGCTTCACCGACATTCTTAGGTTCTATGGTTGATATAAAACAAAAGAAATTACTTTTGTTTTGAGCTTGTGACCTAAGGGTTCTTTGGTTTAGGTTTCCTATGACATTTTCAATAGGATGGTTCTTGGATTCCTTAATGTTGACAACTTCGTCAACTTCAACTATTTCATCATCAATGTCATCTTCTAAGGTTTTTTTTTTCCATTAACCTTAATGGCTTCATCCTCATCTAAGTCATCATCCACCAAGGGTGATGTCTTAGTTGGTGGAGGACTTTCATCGAATGTCATGTTGAGTGACTCTTCGACTTTCATTGTTTCCTTGTTTAGGACAACATAGGCTTTACTATTTTGGGAGTAAGCTAGGAAAACACCTTCGTAAGAATTTGGGTCAAACTTGGTGAGGTAATCTTTAGTGTTGAGTATGAAGTACTTGCTTCCAAACACTCTAAAGTAATCTAAAGTAGGTTTTCTACCTTTCAAGATTTCATATGGTGTTTTTCCTAAAATAGGTCTAACTAGAATCCTATTAAGTATGTAAGTTGAGGTGTCCACCGCATTACACCAAAACTTTTGCGGAATTGATTATTCATTCAACATCATTCTACTCATCTCTTATAGAGTACGATTTTTCCGCTCAACTACCCCATTTGATTGTGCAATACGTGGAGCCGAGAAATTGTGTGTAATACCATTAGCATCACAATATACTCCAAATTGCACTTCATTATCAAATTCCCGACCATGATCCGTCCTAATAGAAACTATTGTACACCCTAGTTGATTTTGGACTTTCTTACTAAAGATTTCGAATTCCTCGAAAGCTTGTGTCTTATTCTTAAGAAATCTAGTCCAAGTATACCTAGAGTAGTCATCAACTATTACTAAGGTGTAGTAATTTCCTCCGTAGCTCCGTACGGCGGATGGACCAAATAAGTCTATATGAAGGAGTTCTAGGAGGTCGAGACCATATTCTTAGTTTTTTGACTAGAATGAGCTTGTTTTCCAACTTTACAAGCATCACAAAAGTGTTTATCAAACTTAATCTTAGGTAGGTTTCTAACTAGTTCCTTAGACGCCAATGATTGTATCAAGCGCATATTGGCGTGACCTAATCTCCTATGCCATAGAGTGGAATTATCATCTATGGTTGCTAAGCAAATCTTATCATGAGGCTTATTTCCTATTTTCATAACAAATAAGCCATTCCTCCTAACTCCTTTGCCTATGGTTTTACCATTCTTAATGATCTCACTACCCTCTTCGAAGAATATAACTCTACACTTATTGTCTACCATTTGACTAATGCTAAGCAAGTTAAATTCTAAGTCATCTACATGCTCAACATCTCTAATAGTGGGGGAGTTTTGAGTAATCGTACCTTTGCCTATTATGTTGCCCTTAAGTTTGCTACCGAAAGTGACATAACCTCCGTTGTATGCCTTGTATGATAAGAATAGACTTCGGTTACCCGTCATATGATTAGTGCATCCACCATCCTTGACCCATTCGTCGGGCTCTAAGTCGATTCCCAAGCATATCTATTAATTAAGACAAACATTCAAACATTTGGTCCCCAATATCTCATGGGTCTAAAGTTGTTAGTATTAAACATCCCATGCATTAGTTGCATTTGGTTAGGATGTTGAAATGGAGGACAAATTTCCCATGGTAAGTAACTTTGTAGTTGACGGTTATTCCAAGTTACGGGATAGTTACTTGGATAACTTTGTCTTCTAGAGTTACCTCTCGGTAGAAGAGTTCTTGACCGAGGTTTAGGAACATTTGTTTTTCTAGGTGGATGAGTCTTTGACCTAGTGTCGGGTTTTACAAAGCCAAGCCCGGGGGTTGACAAGGGTTTGTAAAAGCTTTTGACTTCCTTTATACTAGCAATAGGTACTTTGGTACCATTTACAACTATGTGACTTGGTTTAGGACTTGAATTATTTTTCAAACTCGACTCAGTTCTGTCTCCAGCACCACACGGTACCACGGTACAACTAACTTTAGTGGTGTCGTCTGTACCTTTAGTGGTACCGTCCACCTGTTCGACAGAACTTGAGGTTTTGACAAATTTTACTTGTTTTGTTTTACTTGTCGAAGCTTTATTCGGGCCAAATCCTAAGCCCGCTACGGCATGTTCACTATACCTAACGTTTTCAAGCATATCATTAAGTGACTTTGTCCCTTTTTCAAACTTAATGATCCTTAAAGCATTTTCTTTGAGTTTTTCATTTTCTACTCGAAGACTTATGCATGACCTACATCCTACGTCTACGTCTTTATTTTTCTCAAGTCTTTTGACTTGATCCTTTAGTTCTAAAACTTGCACTTCGAGTTCATGAAATTTTAATTTTAGTGTTTTGTTTCTACCTAAAATTTTAGAACTTACTTCGCATAGTATATTATATTCGTCATGAAATCTATTATCATCTATTGACGAATTATCATCACTATAATAAGAAGAGTCGGAATGTACCTCATTCGAAGCCTGAGCCATTAGGCATGTTTCATCGTTGGGCTTCTTCTCTTCTTCTTCACCGCTATCACTCCAAGAGCCTCCTATGAAAGCTCTTGGTTGTTGGTTTTTGGTGGTTTAGGACATTCTCCTATGAGATGACTAGGATCTCCGCATCTAAAACATTTCCTATCACTTGTTCCTTTCTTCTCAACTCGGTTCTTTTGTGACGGCTTCTTGTCATCATGAGGTTGCCTAACGAACCTACCTCTTCTCCTAAGGAACTTTTTAAAGTCTCTAACGGCTAACGCATACTCTTCATCTTCACTATCGGAATCCGAACATTTCTCATCACTAGACTTCTTTTTGGCTTTTAATGCTTGAGATCTAACTCTCTCGTTTTTGCCTTTGACTATGTCGGAGTCTTTCTTGATTATCATCTCATGAACCTTCAAGTATCCTATTAGTTCATCGAGAGATAATGTCGCCAAGTCCTTTGACTCTTCAATGGCGGTGACCTTTGCTCTCCATTTGGGATGTAGAGCCCAAAGAAATTTCCTAACACAATTCTTGCTAGAATAACCTTCATCAAGAGCTTTAAAACTAGTAATAATAGTATTGAATCTAGCAAAAGCATTATCAATAGATTCATCTTCCGAAATGGAAAATTGTTCATATTGTTGCACAAGAAGATCTATCTTGTTTTCTTTGACTTGATTATTACCTTGATGAGTGACTAACAAAGTTTTCCAAATATCTTTTTCCGTATTACACACGAAAATTCTTTCAAATTCCTTTTTAGGCAAAGCATTGTAAATCATCATTTTAGCCTCATCATTTTTGGCTAATTTTCTTTTAAGTTCATCACTTTGTGTTAGGAATTAAGCATTAGCAGTTAGTACGGCTGAAGATGGAAGTTAGTACTGCTAAAGAGTTTTGAAGACAAGAACAGTTAGTACGGTTGGATATAGAAGTTAGTACTGTTTATGTCTTTGTAGCAGATAATTATAGAAAAGATATTGTGTATATCTTATAAGATTATGTTGATAGTTATCTTGTAAAGGAAACCTTAGTCTATAAAAGGATTCCTAGGTTAGAATTGAAAAACGTATCATTATCTAAGATTCAAGGTTGTAAACCCTAGTACTGGTTAAGAGTACTCGTATTATTATCATTAATAATATTGAATCGTTGAAGTATATCGTTGTTCCTTGTTCATTCACTGTTACATTCAAATCATACAAAACACAAACATATAAATCTTCTAAGTGCTAGCTAGTAAATTCCGCATGCTAGACTAGACATCATTCAAAGTATCACATCTAACACAAAGGAGTGTGTGTAGATCCGGTCAAGTGGTATCAGAGCCAGGTTCTGGTACTTTGATTTAGAAGATCCAACAAGAAGTAAGATGGACATGGAGACACCTCAGACAACCAACGTTGCTGCTAAGCTTCCAATGCTCAAACCCAATGAGTTTGACATGTGGAGACTGAGAATCGAACAGTTCTTTCATGTGCAAGATTATGCACTTTGGGAGATCATTGAAGAAGGAAACTCCTTTACACATGTGTTAACAACAACTGTTGTTGAAGGTAAATCTGAGACTACGTTGCAGACAAAGCCAACCACTACTAAAGAGAAGGCAAAGCACAAGAATGATGTTAAGGCAAGAAGTTTGCTTCTGATGACTATTCCCAATGATCAGTTGCTGAATTTTAGCAAGTTTAAGTGTGCTAAAACTCTATTTGAAGCCATTGTTGCAAGATATGGTGGGAATGAGGCCACTAAGAAAACTCAAAAGACTCTTCTTAAACAACAGTTTGAGAACTTCTCTACTACACATAATGAGTCTTTGGATCATATGTTCAATAGGCTTCAAAAACTGGTGAGTCAACTTGTTGTTCTAGGAATTAAGATGCCTCAGGAAGATCTCAATTCTAAATTCCTAAGGTTTACCTTCAGACTGGCCATGCATGTAGTTTTTTGGAAAAACAAGCCAGATATAGATACAATGAGTCTGATGGACCTTTACAGCAACTTTAAGATTGTAGAACATGAAGTAAAGAAGTCTGCTGGATCAAGCTCAAGTTCTGGGAATTTGGCTTTTGTATCAACTTCCAGTACTTCAAGCCAAGAAGAAGAAGTGCAAGTTGCTGAAGCAGTTGGTACTGCTGTTTCAAACTTTGGTACTGCTAGCAACTCAAGCATTACTAGTGGACTCTTGAATGAAGATATTTATTGTGTCTTCTTAACTACTCAGCACAATGGTACTATGTTGACTCATGGAGATCTTCAAGAGATAGACAAAGATGATATGGAAGAGATGGATATCAAGTGGCAGCTCTCTCTTTTTAGCATGAGAGCTAAGAGATTCTTGAAGAAGACTGGCAAGAAGATTGTCATAAACAGCAATGATGTTGCAGGGTATGACAAGTCCAAGATTGAGTGCTTTAATTGCCACAAGAAAGGTCACTATTCAAGGGAGTGCAGACTGCCAAGACAACAAGATGGAAAGAGCAGAGGCTATGGAAGCAAGTCAAGGGTTGTGGAGGTCACTGATTCAAGCTCAAAAGCCATGGTTGCCATTGATGGCTTAGGGTTTGACTGAAGTTACATTGCAGAGGAGGAAGCAGAAGCATCTACAGAGATTGCTCTCATGGCATTTTCAGACTCTGAGGTACAAGTTTCTAAGTGTTCTAAATCTTGTAAAAATCTAAAAGATCTAGAAACCCTTAAGAATAGGTATGATGCACATAGAATAGAGCTAACCCAAACCAGTTTTAATTTAGCAAATCATAAGAGGGCTTTAGTTGTGTTGGAGGAACAACTTGCTCACTTTAGGAGTAATGAGTCTAAGTTCTCTGATGCCATGATCTTAATTAAGAGAGACTTGATGCTTAGAGAGAATGAAATCAGTGTGTTAAAACATGAGTTAGTACATGTTAAGTAAGCTAAGGAGAACATTCAGATGAGTGTAGACACACTAGAATACACATCAATAGGTGTTCAAAAAGACAATTGAATGTCAGATCCTAAATAAAGCTAAGTCAGGTCTATGGTACAAGTCAGTTCTACCTCCCTATAGAGGAATTCCTACACCCCCAGGCATTGACCTAGAACACACAGGACTCCTTGAATTTCAATTCCCTGAGCGTGACTATGGTCCTCAAACTAAGAAGGACATAGTTGACAAACATGTGTATGAAAGTGCAAGTGATGCCTCACTTTCTGAGGATAAGGTGTCCTCAGCTAAGAACTCAGATGCTCCAACCATAGAGGACTGGACTTCTGATGATGAGTGTTGATATAAATAATGCCTAAACACGTTATTAATATTTTTTCGATATCTCTACGTTTTGATAATCACAAAATGTAAAATCATTAAACGAAAGATTATGACGTAAACAAGTATTTAGTTGTAAATATCTATTTTAACAACTCAATCACTTAAGGTATGAATAAACAAATGCTTAATGCATTATATGATCAAAGGAACATTTTCTTAATTACTAGATTTTTTATAAAATGTCACAAACATTTTATATCTTTTAGAAAAACATTTTTGGTATTAGATAAAAAGGTTTAATCCATTATAAATTTATGAATTCAAATTTTCAACCAAAAATGGTAAAAATGTTCCAGAAAAACATTCCCCACAAAAGACAAATCTGAGCAACGTTCCAGTTGGGCGGCCCCCTTAAATATACTAGGTGGCCCCCTTAATTTTAAGGAGACCGCCCCCTATTTAAGGGGACCACCCCGCTCCAGTAGGTCCTCAGATTTGCCTATAAATACTGGTTCATCTCTGGACTTTTTCCTCACCTTTTGCACCCCAAAACTTTCTGTTCTAAATCTCTTCTAATCTTTCTAAACTCTTTCTAAAATCCTTTGATCATATTCTCTTAAGCATTGGTTTCCAAGTGATCCAAGCTTCCACCATCAAAGTGCAAAAGAAGAATACTCCTTCATCTAGAGAAGAAGTATTGTAGTTTAACTCATATAATTTTGTTGTTGTGTAAAGTGTTGTATAGTTGTGATAAGTAGATCTAGGTGTAATTAAGTAGTTGTGTTGTAAAGAAGTAGTGTAGAAGTTGTGAAGTCGTCGTGAAGAAGTTGTGAAGAAGCCGTGAAGAAGTTGTGAAGCCGGTGTGAAGAAGTCGTGAAGAAGTTGTGAATAAGTCATGTAGAAGTTGTGAGATTAGTTCTAGCTACGATTAGAACTCGACATTTAGCTTTGTGTCGTTAAACCGGTGTAAGCGAAAGTTGTGTAAGGTTTCTCCGCCATAAGGGAGTTTGTTGACATAGTGAAGAGAACTCTCGAGTAGGTGACTCGAGGAGTGGAGTAGGGCAAGGAAGGTGTCCTTGTAGCCGGACCACTATGTTAGGAATATGAATATTCAGTTGAAGACTCGGTCACCCCGAGTACTTATTAGCACATCATAGCTCGTAGGATTATCAGTAATATATTAGTAATAGTTTAGTAGAGTAGTAATATTGTGGAGTGGGTCGGGTCTTTACCCACTGTCAGCTCGCTCCACAGTCCGCTAGGGGCAAAATATGTATGAAGTATAAATACCCCTTCCCACACTTAGGAAGGGTTGGACCTCATTTTACACTTAATCTAATATTACACTAGTTTCTCTCTCTAAGAGGTTCCATCTCTTTCTCCCTCTATCTAGTCTATTCGATCCATAAACTAGCCCCAAACAAGTGTTTCTTTGATAGTGAATATCCTATAATTGGTATCAAGAGCCATGGTTAGGTTCACATAAGGGTATATTCATGGATTTGTGTAGATTTGGGCACTTTTGGTTCGAATAGAGTTTTTCTCATATTTCTATTTTGTGCTTTGTTTTGTTGATAAAAGGTGTTAGATCTTGTACTTTCTAGCCTAGGGATAGTATAAGAGTAGTGTTTGGTGCTTGGAATCACAGATTTAGGGTTTGTGTGGTTGTTTTTGGAAGATTCGAAGGTTAGGACAAAGGTGTTCTTAGTGGCGATTTGTCTCTCGGTAAAACAATCTTCGTGGCGTTTTGTGTCTGGCTGGGAACGTAAAAGTAGCGTTTTGTGTTCTCTCGAGATAGCGATTTGTCCCTTTACCGGATTTGGCAAAAATGACAAACCGCTACGATAGCGACTTGTTTGGCGTTTTGTGGGTAGCGATTTGTCCAAGATAGTGACAGTTCTGTCTTTTAGTAACCTAGCGATTTGTCCAGTCTCAAAAGTTAGCGATTTGTGTTAGACAAAGTAGCGACTTGTCCAGTTTCCAAAAGTTAGCATTTTATGTCTGGCGATTTGTGTCAAAGTAGCGACTTGTCCAGTTTCCAAAAGTTAGTGTTTTGTGTCTGGCGACTTGTATCAAGGTAGCGACTTGTCCAGTTTCTGAAAGTAGCGATTTGTGTCTGGCGATTTGTGTCAATCAAGGTAAAATGTTGCAAATGAATCAAATCCCAACAATGACTACTAATTCAGACTCCTTCATATCAGAGGTACTTAAACTGTACGATGCTAATTAGGATCATGGGAATTCTAATTACAAACTTCAAACAGAAGCAAGTGAATCTGATTCGGCTGGAACAAATGAGTCATGCTCGCAATTACTCATGGAAGAATGTCTTCAGACTATGCAGTTAGCCAATGAAAAGGAAATTCAAGTTACATGCTTCTGTTCACTTCAATCACATATCAAGGCTCTGTTTAAAAAATCTGAATACTAGATGGGGTACACACGGGCTTTCGTAACACTCTTTGGTCAGGAAGTACATGATTTCACAGTTAAAATGACACTATATCTGGATCAACTAGAACAGCAACTAGACAAGGAAGATTTTTCTGAAGTAAAATCCAGAGCCGCTCTCAATGTGATCAACAACCAACTCCAAGTGTTCATTGAATCGCAATACACTCTGGACTATGAGTATGATAGTCAAATGACAAAAGAGTGTTTTGCTAAATACACTGGGACAGAGATTGCATTGTACAAGACAACACTGCTACTACTGATAAGGGATGTTAATGGGTTCATTGAGGAAAAAGCTGATCAAGTTGAGAATGATAAAAGATCAGTCATGTCCGATGATGATGTCAACACAGGAATTTGTGAAACTGAAGATCAACAAGCACCTTCCACTGTGGCACATCAATCTGATTTACACTTGGTCATCACTAATGAAAATTAACACACTGATCAATGTAAACCTACTTGTGACACACATATGTTGAAAAAGACTGATAGTGATATCACCTCTGGCTCAATACATGTGAGTAAAAGTAGGGGAGACATTGGTCAGGATGCTGATCATGAGATTGTGTCAAGGTCCTTGTTTATAGCTGAGTCTTTCAAAACACATGATATGATTGAAAAGAAGGTTTATGATGAAGCGAAAAGTGTACCGCTTTTAGGGGGTCATTTAAGCCCTAAATCGTATTTATTTGATCAAATATTGCCCTAAATCGTTCCTTTTGTCATTTTAGGTAGTTTTGAGAAGAAATCTGGAAAAGGAAGCATTTTGGACGTTTTTGGAGCATAAAAGTGAAGAAAACGACAAAGTCTCAAAATTATGCTGGAAAGTACCTTTGACGGCATCAGGGATTGTTCCAGACGGCGTCACGGCTTGGCAAAAAAGGTGGATATGAAAATTACTCATGATAAGCCAGAGAATTTTACAATGGAAAGTCTGACGGCGTCACCCTTTGAAGTGATCAAGGTCATCACGGTTTAAGCTAAAGAGGGACGGCGTCAAGCTCATTTCTGACGGCGTCAAGCTTTGATAAGCCAGAGCGGATTTTGGAGGTCTAAAGAGGGACGGCGTCAGGAAGGCCATCCAGGAACCCTAGACACGGCAAGGTGACGGCGTCAAGTCCTATAACGTGACGCCGTCAGCCCTTAAACTCTATATATAGTTTTGCAATTTTATGTCATTAGTGTGCAACTTTGTGAGGAGAAACCCTAAGACGAATTTCTGCCATTTTTAAGGGTTTTCATACCCTTGGATCTCCCATGTTTAATGGAAGATAAGTAATCGTTTAATCATTCAATATGTCTATGTGTTGTTTGATTATATCTTGTTCTTGTCTTTTGATTAACATGCTAGGCTAGATTTATCTTGTGTTTGCTTAGATCTAATGAAACCTAGCTATTGATTATTGGTTATTAGTGTGTTATTAATTGTATTGGATGATTGTTCATCGATGTTAGGCTTAAGAAAACTGGCTAACTTCCTATTCGGTAACTTGCTTGAACGTCTTAAGAAACATAAACCAATGCGTACTAAGGTTTTTATGGTTGTATTTAATGCATGAGCGAATTCTAGTGATCCCATGTTAGGAGCTTCTTAGCCGGCTCGACATAGGAGTGAAGTAGGAGCTCATAGAGTTGGGGAAGTACGTACGCCACCCCACGATTGGTATTAAGGAATACACCCGTCATCCACGCAATTAATACACACTAATCAACCGGTAAAAGATAGTTTGGGAGTAAGGAAATCTAAGTAAACACATTTCTCTCCACATAAGTTTCACAACCTTTTCATTTTCGTTATTTTATTTTATTTGCATTTGTAGTTATTTGGGTTAGTTGACTAGCAACTAATTCCGCCCACTCCTTCAAACCCGAGATTTTACTTGCTTTCAAAAAAATATAAAAAAATACAAAAAGAATCTTCTCTCACCCTTAGACCTATTAGAGTAGTTTTTCAATCCTAACGACACTATTCCCTGTGGAGAACGATCAATCCCCCGTACTTACCACTACACTATACTACATCGGTCAGGTACACTGCCTGGTGGGGTTGTAAGCCTCTTGAGATCCCTCGAGAGGTAAAACCTGTTGTAAGGTCGCAAAACCACGCATCAAGTTTTTGGCGCCGCTGCCGGGGAATAGTTATTGTTTAGGTTGAATTTTTATTTTATAGGTCTACTCACTAGATTCCTTTCTAGTGAGATTGTTTATTTTATTTTTCTAGGATTTCTTGTAGTCTATCTTTTTCTTTGTGCCCTTTCGTTTGTAAAACCATTTTCATTTGTCACTATGATGGATGAAATTCCATTTAGATAATTGACAATGGAGGAACAATTATATTTCACCAATAGATTTGTTTCCTATCATTCCTATGAATTTTTGTGTGATCTTTGTGATTTCCAAAAGGAGTTAGGGGTAAGGTTAGATGGGTTTAATGAATTCTATGCATGTGAGATTTCTATTAGACGAGCATTATCTGGATCAATTCCTTTTAGTCAGGCCCTTTGGATGAATTTTGAGGAAAGCTTCCTAACCATGACCCATAAGTGGAACGAATTGGTGGATTCGTATGAGCAAAGAGACCTAGTTTCTAAGAACATGGACTTAGAATCAAACCAAGATTGTGAGATGGTTAGTGTTGAACTACCTAGTTGTATGAGTGGGATAGATTTCACCAAACCAAGTACCCCACAAGTCCTACCATCATTCGAGGCACACACACCGCCCGTGACTTACCCGGAAGAAGTAGAAGGGACTATAGGAACCCCAATAGAGGTAGAACCCTTGGACCAAACAAAACTAGAAGAAATAGGTTTGAATACTTGTAGTCATAACCTTTCTTTTAGTTCTATGGAAGTTCCTAGTTTTGATGAACCGGAGCCTCAACCAAAACCGTTACCTAATCTTCCATCCTTAGATGTGAACTTAGGAATTGAATTAGGTCCCGATCCACCCATCAAACCATGTAGTCCGGGTGATGTTAAGATTAAGGTATTAGACTCTAGGCCTTGTAGAGAGGAAGCTAACATAGGAGTGAACCATGAGCTTACATACTTACATCACCCATTTATGATTGATCACAAGAAACATTATGGGTTTAAACCGGGTTTATTAGGTCAAAGTGGATTCTTAACTTGGAGTCTCTCGAAGTTGATAGAAGATGATCCCTTTCTAGGAGAAAATCTTAATCCGCCCACTAACCCAATTGAATTAGGTAAGGTTATGATGATAGGATCCCGCACCTTTGAGCATATAATTCACCCGTCACTCTTTCCTCACGTGGCATATTTCCACCCTAAGGGTGTGTATCGCTACTTTCACCCACACTTAATCCTAAGTGTAGGGAAAACCTCCCCTATTTCCGTTAAATAAGGGTAGAGTCAGGCTCGTGACTCGAACAAAAACAAGCGCTTCTTGGGAGGCAACCCAAGCTTTATTTGCTTTGTGTGTTTATTTATTTGTTTGTTTGATTTTATTTGTTTCCGTATGTATGTTTAATTTTTATTATTATTGATTCATGTTCAAAACTAATTTGTGAAAATGCTTTATCTTGTTTTTAACTTCGTCTTAACTACATATAATGGTATTTTGCAAAAGTTAAGTGTAAGGGAAATCTAAATCGGTTTATTAGAAAACAAATGAACATGAATCGTAATAATATTAAATTAACATACATATTAGTATTTGTTGAGTCAAATGCTTGTATCGAGTCATAATGATGTTTTGCAGGAATTCCAGGAAGTAAGGTATAGGTTTTTCCAAAATTTTTTCGGAAACTTAACATGAGAATTCTGTCAGATCATTTCTGACGGCGTCAGGCTTTACAACCTGACGGCGTCAGGTTTTAATTTTCTGAAATTTTTGAAAGTTTTGTTTTCATAAAAAGTTTTTATTAAATCTCTAACTTATAATCTCCAGGAATCTGCAAAATTATCATTCCACAAGCATTATATCCTTATATATAGAATTTATCCCGCCGATGTTATGCAGGTTTTCGTGTTTGTTTTCTCAGGTTTAACAGGTTATTTTGGGCAAGGAAATGTATGTGGAATCAAGCTTATGGCGATGCATTAGTCTTGGAGCTTTTACATTCTCTTGGAAGAAGATTTAACCATGTTACCTCTTCATCCACCGAACGAATCAGGGGAGTATTTGATTTCATTCTTTTACTTTATACTTTTACATCTTGTTATTTGAACATTGGGGACAATGTTCATCTTAAGTGTAAGGGGGGGTAAAAGTACGATACTTTAGAGAATGCTATTACGCTTGATTTTTGTTTATTTGATGGTAGATGTGTAATAAAACTGAGATAAATACTTGTTAAGGCAATTTTAGTGCCAAATTTAAATTTTTTTACAACATTTAGGAGTGAAACTTTGATCTTAATGAGCGTCTCACGGATAGGAGTTATATGACTAGCACAAAAACCGTACCACAAAAAAAAATTTCCACCCCCAATTATGTGAGGTTCGCCCCTAGAATTGGTAGGAAAAGCATTTATGCTATGATGTGTGTACCGGTAGCACTTAGATTCTAGAACTTGCGTTAGGACCATTCCGAGGCCACAAGTGAGACTACATTCATGTAGTTAGATTTACTACATGATAAGAGGCATTAGGATTAACCCATTGTTTTACACCTGTGTTTTTTGTTATAATTACATTGGCTACATTGGTCAAGTAATTCTCCCACACCCTTTGCGTTGTACTCATTCTTAGTACACGATACCCCTAGTACACCCCTCAGAGCCTATCTTTTCGTTTCGACCTTTAAGCATTTTACTTAAAGGAAGAATTTGTTTACACCCCACTTAAATGTACACCCAAATCGCCTTAGCCTACCTTGTATGCGCTCATTTTTAGTGCATTATTGTGACAACATTTGTTTAAACCCCAAGTTAATTATCTAATTGATTACATGGTTGCTAAGTCGAGTCATATCCTTGTACATATTGTTTTTGGGACGATTGGGACTCATGGGTAAAGTACTAGCGTAATGGAGTAATGGGGAAGAACATCATTATTACCCCCATATGTGCTAAATATTTTAAAAGTACTCCAAGTGTTTCGATTATCTTAATTCGAGTCATTAGAATAGTTATTTGTAAAGTTATGTAAAAGTTCAAGTGTAAGGGGAATGCAACGCCCCTGTGATGTATTATTTTGGATGGTAGGGCAAAAGTGTATGCAAAAAAAAAAAAAAAAAAAAAAATCAAGAAAAATACAAAAAAAAAATGAGAAAAAGAAAAGTAGAAAAAAACATACGGACTACCATCCCGTTTCATTTCATGTTTATTTTATGTTTTTGTTATTTTGTTTTTAGCTTAAGATTGAGTCGAGTCTTGGCTTAGCAACATTGTATAGTACATGTAATTGATCAAGATCTTTAACTCGCCACTAGTAAAATATCCCTTATCCAACAAAACCGTGTTTATCATATCCCTACACCTCACGTTATAACCCGTTTAAAAGCCCTCTTTGATAGTTTATCTTAGGTGCTTACGCCTAGTGGAGGAGGTTTTTGATCCTTGCCCAAGCCTATGGTAATCTATTTGCTATGACAGGTAGTGAGAGATATTATCCGTTTTCATTTATGAGATTTATTTTGATGACACTTGAGAGATGTGAGTATCTAAACACTACTTGTGAGGTGCTAGTTTGTAATCTCCGTGCTTATTATGGTTAAAGTGGAATGATTATTTGTTGTAATTACTTTTATATTAGCATTAAATGACCCCTAACTTGTATTTTGATTAGAATAAATGGGCATTTGCTTGAGGACAAGCAAATCTCAAGTGTAAGGGTATTTGATGAAGTGAAAAGTGTACCGCTTTTAGGGGGTCATTTAAGCCCTAAATCGTATTTATTTGATCAAATATTGCCCTAAATCGTTCCTTTTGTCATTTTAGGTAGTTTTGAGAAGAAATCTGGAAAAGGAAGCATTTTGGACGTTTTTGGAGCATAAAAGTGAAGAAAACGACAAAGTCTCAAAATTATGCTGGAAAGTACCTTTGACGGCGTCAGGGATTGTTCCAGACGGCGTCACGGCTTGGCAAAAAAGGTGGATATGAAAATTACTCATGATAAGCCAGAGAATTTTACAATGGAAAGTCTGATGGCGTCACCCTTTGAAGTGATCAAGGTCGTCACGGTTTAAGCTAAAGAGGGACGGCGTCAAGCTCATTTCTGACGGCGTCAAGCTTTGATAAGCCAGAGCGGATTTTGGAGGTCTAAAGAGGGACGGCGTCAGGAAGGCCATCCAGGAACCCTAGACACGGCGAGGTGACGGTGTCAAGTCCTATAACGTGACGCCGTCAGCCCTTAAACTCTATATATAGTTTTGCAATTTTATGTCATTAGTGTGCAACTTTGTGAGGAGAAACCCTAAGACGAATTTCTGCCATTTTTAAGGGTTTTCATACCCTTGGATCTCCCATGTTTAATGGAAGATAAGTAATCGTTTAATCATTCAATATGTCTATGTGTTGTTTGATTATATCTTGTTCTTGTCTTTTGATTAACATGCTAGGCTAGATTTATCTTGTGTTTGCTTAGATCTAATGAAACCTAGCTATTGATTATTGGTTATTAGTGTGTTATTAATTGTATTGGATGATTGTTCATCGATGTTAGGCTTAAGAAAACTGGCTAACTTCCTATTCGGTAACTTGCTTGAACGTCTTAAGAAACATGAACCAATGCGTACTAAGGTTTTTATGGTTGTATTTAATGCATGAGCGAATTCTAGTGATCCCATGTTAGGAGCTTCTTAGCCGGCTCGACATAGGAGTGAAGTAGGAGCTCATAGAGTTGGGGAAGTACGTACGCCACCCCACGATTGGTATTAAGGAATACACCCGTCATCCACGCAATTAATACACACTAATCAACCGGTAAAAGATAGTTTGGGAGTAAGGAAATCTAAGTAAACACATTTCTCTCCACATAAGTTTCACAACCTTTTCATTTTCGTTATTTTATTTTATTTGCATTTGTAGTTATTTGGGTTAGTTGACTAGCAACTAATTCCGCCCACTCCTTCAAACCCGAGATTTTACTTGCTTTCAAAAAAATATAAAAAAATACAAAAAGAATCTTCTCTCACCCTTAGACCTATTAGAGTAGTTTTTCAATCCTAACGACACTATTCCCTGTGGAGAACGATCAATCCCCCGTACTTACCACTACACTATACTACATCGGTCAGGTACACTGCCTGGTGGGGTTGTAAGCCTCTTGAGATCACTCGAGAGGTAAAACCTGTTGTAAGGTTGCAAAACTACGCATCAGTTTACGATGAACTTTCAAAAAGATTGTACAACTGGAAAAACATTGTATTGATCTCGAAATTTCAATGCAACAAATGAAAGAAAGTTTCCAAACTAACCTTCCAACAAAAAATCAGGATTTACCTGAATTTCATGAATTATTTATGGTAAACAATTTGAAAGATCAGCTAGAGGCCAAGAACTTGACAATTAATAACTTAAAAACCAAACTGATTGAAATGCATGATACATACAAAGAAGTTAAAACCACACGTGTTACTAAAGCAGTTGAGTTACAAGCTGAAAATGAATCATTAAAGTTAAAATGTAAACAACTGCATGATTTCATAGAGGATACCAAATCTAAGGATATTGAACAAACAAAATCCTTGATAGCTGAGAATGACAAACTCAAAGCACATATTCAAAAGAAAAGTCTCACTATAGCTGCCCTTAGGAATGACTTGAAGAAATTAGCTGAAAATAGTGTGAACACTAAGTTTGACAAACCATCAGTCATGGGAACATCTGTCTCTTACCCAAGGTGTGCAGCCCAAGTTGATAAGATTCAGAGTTTGCCAAAGCCAGTCACTTCACCGCATAGACATAAGGGTCAGTCAACTAATTGTCACTTTAAGGATATGTCCCACAAAACAAAAGTTAAGGAAGTCAATGATCATGTCATTGTGTACTCCACTACGACCATGATGAGGCGAAAAGTGTACCGCTTTTAAGGGGTCATTTAAGCCTTAAATCGTATTTATTTGATCAAATATTGCCCTGAATCGTTCCTTTTGTCATTTTAGGTACTTTTGAGGAGAAATCTGGAAAAGGAGGCATTTTGGACGTTTTTGGAGCATTAAAGTGAAGAAAATGACAAAGTCTCAAAAATCGGCTGAAAGTTACTCTTGACGGCGTCACAATTTACTCTGGACGGCGTCATGCTTTGGCAAGAAAAGTTGGACGTGAAATTTACTCATGATAAGCCAGTGAAAATAGCATGTGAATTCTGACGGCGTCACGCTTTAACTTGATCAAGGGCGTCACGGCTTAAATCATAAGGGGACGGCGTCACGTTCTAGGTTCGACGGCGTCAAGCCTTGATAAGCCAGAATGGATTTTTGAAGAGCTAAAGAGGGACGGCGTCAAGATGGTCATCCGGGAACCCTAAAAGCGGCGAGGTGACGGCGTCACACTCCATAAGGTGACGCCGTCAGATCCAAAAATCTATATATAGTTTTCTAATCTTTTGTCATTAAGGAGAGCTTAGTGTGTGGAATTTTGGGATAAAACCCTAAGACGATTTTAGCTACTTTTTCAGGGCTTTTTGCCTTGAGATCTTCCATGTTTCATTGAAAGATAAGTTATCAATTAATCATTCAATATGTCTATGTGTTGTTTGATTCTATCTTATTCTTGTCTTTTGTTTAACATGTTAGGCTAAATTTATCTTGTGTTTGCTTAGATCTAATGAAACCTAGCTATTGATTATTGGTTGTTAGTGTGTTATTAGTTGTATTGGATGATTGTTTATCTATGTTAGGCTTAAGAAAACTGGCTAACTTCCTATTCGGTAACTTGCTTGAACGTCTTAAGAAACATGAACCAAACGCGTACTAAAGGTTTTTATGGTTGTATTTAATGCACAAGCGAATTCTAGTGATCCCATGTTAGGAGCTTCCTAGCCGGCTCGACATAGGAGTGAAGTAGGAGCTTGTAGAGTTGGGGAAGTAAGTACGCCACCCCACGAATGGTATTAAGGAATACACCCGTCATCCACGCGACTAATACACACTAATTAACCGGTAAAAGATAGTTAGGGAGTAAGGAAATCTAAGTAAACACATTTCTCTACACATAAGTTTCTCACCACTTTTCATTTCTGTTATTTTATTTTATTTGCATTCGTAGTAAATTTGGGTTAGTTGACTAGCAACTAATTCCGCCCACTCCTTCAAAACCGAGATTTTACTTGCTTTCATAAAATTATAAAAACATAAAAAGAATCTTCCTCAACCCTTAGACCTAATTAGAGTAGCCTTTCATACCTAACGAACACTATTCCCTGTGGAGAACGATCAATCCCCCGTACTTACCACTACACTATACTACATCGGTCAGGTACACTGCCTGGTGGGGTTGTAAGCCTCTTGAGATCCCTCGAGAGGTAAAACCTGTTGTAAGGTTACAAAACCACGCAATCAAGTTTTTGGCGCCGCTGCCGGGGAATAGTTATTGTTTAGGTTGAATTTTTATTTCTATTAGGTCTACTCACTAGATTCCTTTCTAGTGAGATTTTTATTTTATTTTTCTAGGTTTTCTTTAGTCTATCTATTTTCTTCGTGTCTTTGTTCGTAACCATACCATCCGACATCATGGAAGATGGTAATATCCTTAACCCCCACAACCCACCACCACAACAACCACCACCACCTCCTAGAGCCCGTACTTTAGGAGAGTATTCCCGTCCTAGCCACCATGGCTATCGAAACACCATTGAGCTCACTCAAGGAGCCAATATCACACCCTTGCGATCCGACACCATCCGGTTGGTGCAAAGCGGATGCGCATTCCATGGACTTCGTTCTGAAGATCCTAATCAACATCTCAAGGACTTTCTTAAAATCGTTGATTCTATAGACCTTGATGTTGCCACTCGAGAGACGACCCGATTGCGTCTCTTCCAATTCTCTTTGCGGGACCAAGCTAGTCAGTGGCTAGAACGTCAACCCGCAGGATCCATCACCTCTTGGGATGATCTCACCACTCGTTTCCTTGCTCAGTTTTTCCCACCGGGAAGAACTACCAAGCTAAGGAATGATATCTTGATGTTCCAACAACGTCAAGGCGAAACTCTCTACGAGGCATGGACTCGATTCAAGGACTTACTCCAAAAAGTCCCCCACCATGGCATAGAACTTTGGCTCCAAGTCCAAATCTTCTATGACCATATCAATCTCTCCACGAGGCAAACCATTGACCAATCGGCCGGTGGTAAGCTACGTGATCTAAGTGCGGAACAATCATGGGCTCTCCTAGAGGATCTTGCTCTTTATGACAACGAAAGTTGGAGTGATCCCCGTGATTTGAATAAAACGGTCAAGGCAATATCTTTGCCTTCTAACAATTCAAGCACTTCCGACCGTAGGATCATAGAACTTGAAGACCAAGTCAAGTTCCTAATGAAATCCTACGAGGCTCCTAAACCTTCAAGCCAAGTGAACAAAATCACTTCTTCATGTGAGTTATGTAGTGGTCCCCACGACACTCGTGATTGCATGGAACTCCCCGAACAAGCTTTTGTGGACTACGCATCCTCGCGTACCGACGGAGCGGGAGACAAGTGGTACACTTTCAAACCCGAGCCAAACCATTACGGTGATTCATACAACCCCTCATGGAAAAATCACCCGAACCTTAGGTGGAAACAAAACCAAAACTCGCAACAAACCAATTCTTCCAACCCACCTAATCGTTTCCAATCAAGCGGTTCCAACTCGAACCGTACTTTCAACAACAATCCTTCCGGCAATGGTAGTACCAATAACTTTGAAGGATTGATGTCTCAATTTATGGCATCTCAAGAAGCTCGTTTAGCCAAGTTTGAAGCCGATTTCAAACAAAAACAAAGCGAGATGACCGATAAGATTGACACCTTGTTGAAAGCCCTCAATGACCGAGAAATGGGAGCACTCCCTAGCAACACGGTCAAGAACCCGAAACTAAATGTCAACGCTATTTCATCGGTTTCGTCCCCTAGTTCTTGTCCACAATATTATTCGGTCAATTCCATGAGCACGTGTTTCAAACAAACCCAAGTCGTTCCAAATGACCAAGAAGTTATGACATCCAAATTGGTCAACAACATAGTTGAAACACCTCCCACTCAAAACCTTGATGAAGAATTCAAGGAGCTCCACCTTGAAAGTCCGGTTGTTGATGTGTTGGATGAGAAGAAGCTCAAATTAGGCGAAAAAGGGACCGCCTTCGTTAAAAACAAACTACCTAAGAAGTTAGATGATCCGGGCTTATTTGTTCTACCTTGCAAGGTCGGTAATTCGGAGGCTTATGACACATTAGCCGATCTTGGATCAAGCCTTAACCTACTTCCGTTACCTCTCTACACCTCTCTAAAACTTGGAAAACTTGAAGAAACCGAGGTGATAATAGGCTTAGCGGATGGAAGTGTTGCTTACCCGGTTGGAGTAGTTAAGGACGTGTTAGTGCACATTGGAAAACTAACCATTTTAGCCGATTTCCACGTCCTTGATATGGTTAGCGACCCTACATGCCCCTTGTTAATAGGTAGAGGATTTTTGGCGACCGCTAGTGCTATGATTGATTGTAAGGAATCTAAGATAGCGGTAGGAGAAGGAGATACTTGGTCAATCTATGATGTTAAGAAACACGCCTATGATACTAGTGAGGAACCGACACCCCATTGGTTAGAATTAAATAGGAGACCATCTAGATATGGACCTTGGATTGATAAAGACTTCATAGGACCCCAACGCCCATTTTACCTAGAAGAGGACTTTGTTAACCGAACACATACGGTAGAGCAACTCTTGGCTAGGGACACCGAATTGGATCCATTTGAAGACTCTCTAGTTTTTAGAAAGATGATTGATTTCCTAGGAGTTTTGCCAATTAACCTAGGAATGAATAAGTGGATTTGTGAGGAAGATGATCATAAGTGGAATTGGGATAAACCACCCAAAGATGGAGATGGGTCATGGCATATTAAGATGACATTGTATGACCCGGATGGAGAGAAGTTTGAAAAGACATATCGTACTAAGCGGACCAATAGGAAACTTCAATCCAAGCTTAACCCTAAAGACGTCCTCGATGACGAGCTTACTTACATAGGGTAGCGTGACTTTGAGTCTAGCTACAAGACTCGTTAATAAAGAAAAGCGCTTCTTGGGAGGCAACCCAAGCTTTATTTGTTTTATTTGCTTTGTGTGTTTATTTATTTGCTTGTTTGATTTTATTTTCCGTATGTGTGTTTAATTTTTATTAGTATTGATTCATGTTAAAAAGTAATGTGTGAAAATGCTTTATTTTGTTTTTAACTTCGTCTTAACTACATATAAAGGTATTTTGCAAAAGTTAAGTGTAAGGGAAATCTAAATCGGTTTATTAGAACACATATGAACATGAATCGTAATAATAATAAATTAGCATACATATTAGTATTTGTTTGAGTCAAATGCTTGTATCGAGTCATAATGATGTTTTGCAGGATTTCCAGGAAGTAAGGTAAAGGTTTTTCCAGAAATTTTCCGGAAACTTAAAATGAAAATTTTTGTCAGGTCATTTCTGACGGCGTTAGGGGTTATAACCTGACGGCGTCAGATTTAATTTCCAGAAATTTTTGAAAGTTTTGTTTTCATAAAAAGTTTTTATTAAAATCTCCAACTTATAATCTCCAGGAATCTGCAAAATTATCAGTCCACAAGCATTATATCCTTATATATAGATTTTATCCCGCCGATGTTATGCAGGTTTTCGTGTTTGTTTTCTCAGGTTCAACAGGTTATTTTGGACAAGGAGATGTTTATGGAATCAAGCTTATGGCGATGCATTAGTCATGGAGCTTCAACATTACCTTGGAAGAAGATTTAACCGTGTAATTTCACTATCCAACGAGCGAATCAGGGGAGTATTTGATTTCATTCTTTTATTTTTTTTCTTTTACATCTTGTTATTTGAACATTGGGGACAATGTTCATCTTAAGTGTAAGGGGAGGGTAAAAGTACGATTTTAGAGAATGCCATTGCGCTTGATTTTTGTTTGTTTAATAGTAGATGTGTAATAAAACTGAGATAAATACTTGATTAGGGTAATTTTAGTGCCAAATTTAAATTTTTTTACAACATATAGGAGTGAAACTTTGATCTTAATGAGCGTCTCATGGATAGGAATTATATGACTAGCACAAAAAACCGTACCACTAAAAAAATTTTCCACCCCAAATATGTGAGGTTCGCCCCTAGAATTGGTAGGAAAAGCATTTATGCTATGATGTGTGTACCGGTAGCACTTAGATTCTAGAACTTGCGTTAGGACCATTCCAAGGCCACAAGTGAGACTACATTCGTGTAGTTAGATTTACTACATGATAAGAGGCATTAGGATTAACCCATTGTTTTACACCTGTGTTTTTGTTATAATTACGTTGGCTACATTGGTCAAGTAATTCTCCCACACCCTTTGCGTTGTACTCATTTTTAGTACACGATACCCCTAGTACACCCCTCAGAGCCTATCTTTTCGTTTCGACCTTTAAGCATTTTACTTAAAGGAAGAATTTGTTACACCCCACTAAAATGTACACCCAAATCGCCTTAGCCTACCTTGTATGCACTCATTTTTAGTGCATTATTGTTACAACATTTGTTTAAACCCAAGTTAATTATCTAGTTGATTACATGGTTGCTAAGTCGAGTCATATCCTTGTACATATTGTTTTGGGACGATTGGGACTCATGGGTAAAGTACTAGTGTAATGGAGTAATGGGGAAGAACATCATTTATTACCCCCATATGTGCTAAATGTTTTAAAAGTACTCCAAGTTTTTCAATTATCTTAATTCGAGTCATTAGATTAGTATTTGTAAAGTTATGTAAAAATTCAAGTGTAAGGGGAATGCAATGCCCCTATGATGTATTATTTTGGATGGTAGGGTAAAAGTGTATGTCAAAAAAAAAAAAAAAAAAAAAAAAAAAAAAAAAAATCAAGAAAAACACAAAAAAAAATGAGAAAATGAAAAAATAGAAAAAAAAAAAAACATACGGACTACCATCCCGTTTCATTTTATGTTTGTTTTATATTTTTGTTATTTTGTTATTTTGTTTCTAGCTTAAGATCGAGTCTAGTCTTGGCTTAGCAACGTTGTATAGTACATGTAATTGATCAAGATTTTTAACTCGCCACCAGTAAAATATCCTTTATCCAACAAAACCGTGTTTTCCTTTTCCCTACACCTAACGTTATAACCCATTTAAAAGCCCTCTTTGATAGTTTATCTTAGGTGCTTACGTCTAGTGGAGGAGGTTTTCGATCCTTTCCCAAGCCTATGGTAATCTATTTGCTATGACAGGTAGTGAGAGATATTATCCGTTTTCATTTATGAGATTTATTTTGATGACACTTGAGAGATGTGAGTATCTAAACACTACTTGTGAGGTGCTAGTATGTAATCTCCGTGCTTATTATGATTGAAGTGGAACGATTATTTGTTGTAATTACTTTTATGTTTGCATTAAATGACCCCTAACTTGTATTTTGATTAGAATAAAAGCGCATTTGCTTGAGGACAAGCAAATCTCAAGTGTAAGGGTATTTGATGAGGCGAAAAGTGTACCGCTTTTAAGGGGTCATTTAAGCCTTAAATCGTATTTATTTGATCAAATATTGCCCTGAATCGTTCCTTTTGTCATTTTAGGTACTTTTGAGGAGAAATCTGGAAAAGGAGGCATTTTGGACGTTTTTGGAGCATTAAAGTGAAGAAAACGACAAAGTCTCAAAAATCGGCTGAAAGTTACTCTTGACGGCGTCACAATTTACTCTGGACGGCGTCATGCTTTGGCAAGAAAAGTTGGACGTGAAATTTACTCATGATAAGCCAGTGAAAATAGCATGTGAATTCTGACGGCGTCACGCTTTAACTTGATCAAGGGCGTCACGGCTTAAATCATAAGGGGACGGCGTCACGTTCTAGGTTCGACGGCGTCAAGCCTTGATAAGCCAGAATGGATTTTTGAAGAGCTAAAGAGGGACGGCGTCAAGATGGTCATCCGGGAACCCTAAAAGCGGCGAGGTGACGGCGTCACACTCCATAAGGTGACGCCGTCAGATCCAAAAATCTATATATAGTTTTCTAATCTTTTGTCATTAAGGAGAGCTTAGTGTGTGGAATTTTGGGATAAAACCCTAAGACGATTTTAGCTACTTTTTCAGGGCTTTTTGCCTTGAGATCTTCCATGTTTCATTGAAAGATAAGTTATCAATTAATCATTCAATATGTCTATGTGTTGTTTGATTCTATCTTATTCTTGTCTTTTGTTTAACATGTTAGGCTAAATTTATCTTGTGTTTGCTTAGATCTAATGAAACCTAGCTATTGATTATTGGTTGTTAGTGTGTTATTAGTTGTATTGGATGATTGTTTATCTATGTTAGGCTTAAGAAAACTGGCTAACTTCCTATTCGGTAACTTGCTTGAACGTCTTAAGAAACATGAACCAAACGCGTACTAAAGGTTTTTATGGTTGTATTTAATGCACAAGCGAATTCTAGTGATCCCATGTTAGGAGCTTCCTAGCCGGCTCGACATAGGAGTGAAGTAGGAGCTTGTAGAGTTGGGGAAGTAAGTACGCCACCCCACGAATGGTATTAAGGAATACACCCGTCATCCACGCGACTAATACACACTAATTAACCGGTAAAAGATAGTTAGGGAGTAAGGAAATCTAAGTAAACACATTTCTCTACACATAAGTTTCTCACCACTTTTCATTTCTGTTATTTTATTTTATTTGCATTCGTAGTAAATTTGGGTTAGTTGACTAGCAACTAATTCCGCCCACTCCTTCAAAACCGAGATTTTACTTGCTTTCATAAAATTATAAAAACATAAAAAGAATCTTCCTCAACCCTTAGACCTAATTAGAGTAGCCTTTCATACCTAACGAACACTATTCCCTGTGGAGAACGATCAATCCCCCGTACTTACCACTACACTATACTACATCGGTCAGGTACACTGCCTGGTGGGGTTGTAAGCCTCTTGAGATCCCTCGAGAGGTAAAACCTGTTGTAAGGTTACAAAACCACGCAATCAGACCAAGAACCACAATAGGCCTGTAGAACTGTTGAAGCACCCTAAGAAGCCTGGTAGATCTACTGCTAAAAGACAAGAAATTCCCTCTTGTAATCACACTAAGGTGCATAAGAAATTTAATCCCCATAGAGTGTGCCTAAGATGGTTACCTACTGGCATAGTCTTTAAGAAAATTGGTCTTAAGTGGATACCCACTGACATAGAAAACATTTCCAAGAATGACTGCAAGAAACTACAGAGGCAGGATACCGTTGTCACTAACCAATACATATGTGAACAGAATCTTTATGATAGTGCAGGGAAACGGTTTATGAGTGCAGGTACTTTCACAGAATGCTTCAAGAAGGAACTCAAAGTGTGGCTACCAAAGGGGATGACAACTCCCAAAGTGGTGGTTCAGAAAACCCATCTGTGATGTATGGTGACAATGATTTTTGAACAAATCAGTTCAAAACTCGTATTGATATTATGAAGAGAATGTCAAGTATCCTTTGTATATAGTTTTTCTGATTCTATAGGTATATGTTTTATCTGTATATAGTAATATGTGTTTAGAGTAGGGTGAGGCATGTCTTCTGGATATCGATAACATTTACGGCCCTAGAAATGTCATTCAATAATGACACGGGGTTTTAAATGAAGCTCGAACAGAAGTTGATCCTAATAAGTAAATCATGTCTCTGATGGCTTGCTATTACTTTATATAGCAACCCGCACCTCAAAATGGGGAAAGCACGTCGCCAAAAAGACGGCTGTTCCTACAACTGGGTGAAGTTCACCTGAGCATGGATTACTTCATATTCATGCTCATTCATACTGGTGCCCCTATGTTGCTTTATAAACTATCACAGTTGGACTCACCAAGTGATAAATTGCTTCATAATCAATGTCTCTATTTCTATACAGAAATTAAGTCATTGATTGAGGGGGAGAGCAATAGCAATTTATGGCATCTGTCAAGGCTTTCATTAAGACTTTAGGGATTCATTGTGCCTTAGCTGAAAACATTTGGAAGTCTATGTGTAGTATTGATTCCCAAAATGTTAGAACTTCTCTTGCTAAGAAAGTTAGGGACTCAAAGTGACATATCTTGAAAGAAGTTCGATAGCTAATAAGGACAGGGACCAAATGTGTCATTCATTGAAAGTGATAAGGATATAAAATCTAGAAAATTTGGCGATTTTTCATAATCCTTCTCTCTCTCCTCAATCAAATCACCACCACCACTTTTCTCTCTAAATCCTAACTGTGGATCGATCAATCCAATTGAGCCCCATCCTAGGTAATTAACAAGCAACTCTATGATTAGAAAGGTATTCTTGCTTCATAACTAGATTCTAACCTATATCATTTCACTATCTAGGTTGATTCGTACGATCCCTCAATCGGTTCTAGGTAAGTATGATGTTCTTGGTCTGGTTTTATTGTTGGGTTTTGTATCTAAATGTGTTATGATGCTTGTTGCGTGTGTTCATGGCTTCATTTTTCGGTCTATAATTGTGATTGTTGATTCTATCGAATGAAGTTTGACTTTAAAAGTCAAATTCATTAACGAGCCTAGGTATAGATCATTTGGTGGTAAACTTGTGAGTTACTGGTGGTGTGTGATTGATTTTCACTAGATCTATTGGGAATTAGAACTATTAGGTCGCTAGTGATTGTAAATTATTGATGCGTTTGTCCGTCGATAATGCGCCTGGTAAAGAGTGTGTTTAGTTGTAGATGCCCAGGATTGGCCTGCTGAAAGCGTTTGTCACATACATAGATTAGTTACTTCATATGAGGTGTGATTGTGTGACCTTTCAAGTGCACATTCATAGTGGCGTTTTGTCTGTTCTAAGTAGCATTTTGTCTAGCTGCTCAATGTGGCGTTTTGTCTGACTGATGGTTGTAGCGATTTGTCTATCTGATGGTTGTGGCGATTTGTCTGTTTGATCAAGTAGCATTTGTCTATCTGCTCAATGTGGCGTTTTGTCTAAATTGACGGTTGTAGCGATTTGTCTAACTGATCATTGTGGCGTTTTGTCTATCTGCTCAATGTGGCGTTTTGTCTAACTGATGGTTGTAGCGATTTGTCTATCTGATGGTTGTAGCGATTTGTCTGTTTGATCAAGTAGCGTTTTGTCTATCTGCTCAATGTGGCGTTTTGTCTAATTGACGGTTGTAGCGATTTGTCTAACTGATCATTGTGGCGTTTTGTCTCTCTGCTCATTATAGCGTTTTGTCTATCTGATCGTTATGGCGTTTTGTCTAGCTGAGCATTGTAGCGATTTGCCTAGCTGATCATTGTTGTGCTTGTCTGCCTGCTCATTGTTGCGATGTGTATACATTTGCGTCTTGTGTTAGTGCATACTTGCGTATTGAATCTAATGCCATATAATGTGTTTCATGTATGCTGCAATGTGTGATATGGTCAATTAATTGCAACTTGATTGATTGAGGTCATATTAATACTCATATCCATGCTCATATCGTATGTATGCCACTATATGCTTCATGTTTATAGAAGTCGAGCCCATTCTCAATCAGTAGCCATCTATGATATCATATGATGTGCACTAACCTCGAGCATTGGCTCCTATCTAACTAAGCATATGTATGTTGGTTCTTTTGTAAATATGTGTGTGCAGATTTAAATGGCAAACACTGTGATCAATATTTCCTCTGAACAAGCCCAGGTGGTCCCAACTCCAGTTCGTATCGACGAACAAATTCTCCCATTTGACAACTGGGTACCTATTGGAAAGAGAAACTGTTATGTAGATATGGAAAAGCCTCAACCTAATCCCATTTACAAGATAGCAGTTGATATACTGAAGGAAACCACATTCTTCAGAGCATTCACAGCCTGTGCAACCATACCGTCAATATACATTCAGCAGTTCTGGAATACAATCCATCTCAATAATGATACTGGGAACTACCGTTGTCAATTAGATGAACAATGGTTTGAGCTAACCAAAGACACCCTCAGAGAGGCTCTTCAAATCACACCTATCATCAAGAAGAAACCCTTCACTCAACCACCTTCATCCGAGGCTCTTATCAACCTCGTAAATGACCTTGGCTATCCTACAAATGTCAACAGACTGTCATCAGTAGTCACCAATGATATGTATCAACCATGGAGAGCAATTATCACTATCATCAACTTATGTCTTACCGGGAAGACTTCAGGGTTCGAAAAGGTTAGGGCTCCTGTGCTTCAAATACTATGGGGGGTTGTAAAACGTGCGAACATTGATTACGCTGAGAGGATTTGGGAAGAGTTTACCCACTCTATTCACACCTTCCTGGAAGACAAAGTAAAACTGGAAGCTGCTTTGATCAACAAGAAACCAGTCAGAAAGTTGATAATTCCAAGCATCAGATTCACTAAAATGATTATTCACCATCTTTACTCTCTTCACAAGTTTCATCCAAGAACTGACTCTCCTCTCCATCTCCCTTCCAATGAACACATTCTGGGAAATCTCAAGTGGACTGCTAAAGGAACCAAACAAGAAGTCTTTGGAATGCTTATTCCTGAGTCTCTTCTATCTGATGATATTCGACAAGCTTCCTATTATGAGGATTATCTGAGTAAAGTTGAAAATTATCAAAAGGCTCTTTCGGATAAGTTAAGTGGTGAAGCTGAAACCCATGAACCAGAAAACCAGAAATCCATCAAACAAAGCCAATCAAATTCAAAATCAAAGAAAAGAAAGGATGCACCCACTGAAGTGGAGGCCCCTATGAAAGCTAAGAAAATCAGAAGGAAGGCATCAACCAAGAAGCTGGGATCAAAGAGAACCAAGACAAAAGGTCAAGTTGGTAATGAAGATGTGGTGGTACCTGAACTAGCTCTAAGAGATGAAGAAGATCCTGACTTACAACGAGCCTTGGAGCTCAGTGCTAAAGAACATGCTGAATCAACAAGGCACGCTACGAAAGGTGTAGTCCTTAGAGAACCTGATGCTGGAAGTAGTGTACAAGCTGCTAAAACTCTTCTTACCATCTCATCTCCTACACCCAAGACAACAACCAAGTTCATACTAAGAAAACGTGGTCCGGAATCGTCCAAAGTACTTGACCTTTCTGAGGGTGCACAGGAGGAATCACCAAGTCTAGAAGTTGAACTAGATTCCAGTGATACTGAGAGCGATGAGAATCTGACCTTGGAGAAGAATGCTGAGATGGAGGCCACACATACTGTAATAGAGGAACCACAAGACCAAGAAGATATCACACAAGATCAAGTTCATAAAGAAGCTGAGCCTGAAAACACTGTCAATGAAACTCAAGTCCAGGTAACAAAAACCACTACAGAACCTCCACAGGAATTGCAACATGAAGAATTCGTGGCTTCAACATACCCTGGTGTACATGAGAATCTGAAAATAAAAGATGATGAGCAGTCTCACCTTTATGAACCAGCGGGGTCTACAGGCACCCTGTCTTCTCTGAAAAACCTTGAAACCGACTTCAACTATGGTGATCAATTCCTCATAGATAAAGCCAACGACAACGCTACAGAGAATGAAAAACCACAGGATGACAAGGAAGTTGAGTCAATGGTGTCGGTGCCAATTGAACAAGACATGTCTGGTATTAGACCTATGACAGTTCCTGTCTCCATAACAGCAACCGTCATAGTAAATTCCTCACCAGAAGCAACCGCAGCTGCACCCATCTCTCCAGAACCACCATCAAATTTAGCATCACAGCTAACAACAGCCACAAAGCTCCTTGCCGACATGACACAAAAGATGAAAGGTTATGAGAAGAGATTGCTGAAGTTGGAAAAGCTTGATATTGAACAAAAGGTCATAGTTGCTGTTGATGCTCGTGTAGAAGAGGCGGTCAAATGGGCAATGAAAGCTCCTTTGGAAGCACGATTCAGAGATCTTCCCACAGCTGATATGAAAATAGTTCTTTATGACAGAATGTTTGAAAGTGGTCAGTTTCAAGGCCATGAAGATCATCAAAAGCTATACGAAGCCTTGGAAAAATCGATAGATCGTGATAATCAGGATTACCTTATGGCAGAACTGAAAGAACAACAGAAGAGGAAGAAAAGGAGACAAGATAAACCCCGTACACCTCCTGGATCTCCACCTCATCCTCCTCCACCTCCTCCACCAGATGGTAACTCTGGAGCAGCAGGGTTTTCAGGAGCTTCAGGGTCTACCCAAGCTCAATCTCATCATCACCACACTGCATCTTCTGGTGGAAAAGACCAAGCTCCTACCTCGTCTGGCCCTAGCACATCTAAGAGAGTTTCAAAGGCTGGATCTCTTGCGTGGACAACTGTTGATACTCGATTTAAGCCCTCATTCTCACCAGTTCCTAAGGACTTAGTCATGAATGAGGAATCGGTTGTAGAAGATCTAAATTCTCACACTGATGAAGAGGAAGACACAGCTAATACCAATATCCCAAAAGTTGACCCTAATAAAAAATGATGGTTGGAATACTTACGAACAGATACACCTGATGACTCAGGCTCCACTAGAAAGCGCCCCACCAGGGAAGACATGGAAACTTGGTTGGAACCTGTACCTGAGGAAGATCGAGAACCAATTCCTGAACCAGATTGGTCTGTCCCATCATCAGACACAAGTGTTCCTGTAAACAATTGGGCAGCTGCTATTGCATCGCAACACGACCCACCTCCTGAGAACTCACTGCTGGCAAAAACTAATGACATGGGGGCATTTATTACTTGGTTCTGTAAGAAGAAAGGCATCACAAATCTCACTCCTCAGGATCTGGAAGGTCCAGCTTATGAAATAGTCAAAGTGTTTCATCCTGATGTGCATCATCTTCAATACCAAATGGAAGAATGTCACAGACTCTTAACTGATCAAGTTGATGACCGAATCCTTTCCTACAACGTCAACCGACCTCTTCCCTTTGATGGTCCACCAGGTCAGGTTACCATTCAAGCTGATCTCTTCTTCAAAAACGATCTGGATTATCTCCGTTTTGGGGATAAAGGTGGCAGACATGCATTATCCATTACCAAGATGAAGGCGGCTCACTACCCTGATATTGGACTAGAACAAATGGTGCCTGATCAGATATGGTCAAATGAAGAACACAAGTTTGAAATAACTGCATCTTATGGGATCACACATTGGTGGTTCCACAAGAAACGGTTCTACATTGAACGACACGCGGGAGAGGGTAGTCGTCAGGGTATACGCTCACATCTAAGAATCTTGAGTGTTATCAAAGTTGAAATTCACCCAATGTATGGGTATGAGTATCTAAAAAGGATAGTGCTTCATCGTGCTGATCAGAAGGAGTATGTTATTGCTGAAAGCGACTTCAAATATCTACCTCCAAGTGACTTCGAGGATCTCTTCCTTCTGAATCTTCAAGGGCACCTGGATCATCTTCCTCCTCGTGACAAGAAGGCTCTTTCTGCTGCTGTCAACTTATGGATCAGGGGTCTTGTCATCAGGCAAAGGGTAAGTGACTTTCAACTGGGATTGAGAGCTACCAGACCAAACTTAATCTCACCAAGCCGAATTGGGAACGTAAGGGTCTCGAGTTCATTCACGACTTCAAAGTGATCGAATCTCCAAGAGCCGTCAAGTTCACTGACCAGCATGGAACTCCAATGATGATGCAACTCAGTGAGATTCATAAGTTCAGCGATGGAACTCTGAGAATGATCGATGAAGCACTGGATTTCAGGGTTAAAGAAGTCAAGATCAATCCTCACAACCCACAATTGAACACTCAATTCTGGACTGATCTGGATGTACGGAGAAGTGAAGAGTTTATGAGAGCCATAGAGCGAAGGCTGAAAACAAGAAGGATCTTTCGCAACCTGGAAAGCTTCGTTGGTGGTAGAGTTCGTGAAGGAGATTACAGACTGTTGGAAAGAATGACATGAGCTAATTCTCTCCATAAGTGTTCTTTGTAGTGTTGTTCTCTTTTCGAACACATGTAATTATATGATGTACTTTCCACTGATCTTGTAATAATCTATATGTGATCCGTGTATGAATAAGCAGTGAATCTCCCTCTTAGTTTAAGTGGGAGCATAGTATGTATCATCATCAGAACATCTTAAATCGGACACATTTTCTCCCAAAATTTTCTAACTAATTTAAATCAATTGGGATCACAAATCTCAAAAGGTTTGAAATTTTTGATTGGGGGAGAGAATGTGATTTAAATATGAAATGTGATAAAATGTGATATTTTGAACATAAAAGTAAGCTCTTCCGTATGTGTTAAACCATTTTGTATACCAATGCACATATTGAGGGGGAGCAAAATGTTTAGCAAAATGTTTTGGATGTGGAAGTAAACTCCCCCATAAGTGCTCAGTTGTTCATCAATGCACTTATTGAGGGGGGGGGGGCAAAGATTTGGCATCTCATATGATCGTGACTCAGACTTAACCAATGAATTGACGATAGCTAAAGTCAGTAGTCGAAAGGACATGTCTTGGACGGGTAATAATTTCAAGCTAGTTCACTAGTGATGTAAGCGTGTCTCGCAAAGGACGTGTCTGAGTAGACTGTACCGATTTCGAGCGATTTTCCTTGAATGTGATCTGGACGGGTAATAATTTCAAGCTAGTTTACTAGTGATGTAAGCGTGTCTCGCGATGATCATGTTCTTGGATAATCAATCAATTCAAAAGTGCGAGCTTCACCTAACATGTGCAAATTTATAAAACAATCACTCGAGCACATGTTGAGGGGGAGCATTTGAAACATATAAAACTCTCAAAGTGTTAGAAAAATGGGTTTTCATAATCATGAACACTTTGAGAGATTTTTCAAGGATTTGGCTATTGTGGTAGAACACCAAAAGACTGACCATTTTATTTAACGTATTGGAGTTATAAGGATGGTAAGGGTAGGTAAAGGTTCCCACGATCCCGCCAGAACCGGAGGGATCTACCCAGGGACAATCCACTAGTTAGTGTAGAAGTCCTTAGGTATGATTAAAAAAGGAGAAAAGTGGATAAGGGAAGAGTGCCGACTGAGATGGAGCTAGTACTGGAACAAACCCAACAAGGTTCTAGTAATGAAGTCTCGGTAAGCACTGAAGGTGTTGAAGAATGAAAAAGATTTGTAAAGTTAAAGGGTGAAAAGAAAGAAGCCCTCCTTACAACTTAGGTAGAAACCGGGTCAATACATATGCTGTCAGAATCACTTAGTTGATTGCTGGCATTGAAGATAAAGTATCATGGACCCAGTGATATGCTGCACAACCCTCCCTAGCCACTCAAGGTCCCTCAAAGGACTCTTGTTTCAATTGTCACGGAGTTCAATACATTTCTATCGTCTCTCTCACTCCGAGTTAGATGATATTGAAAAGGTGGCAGTCCTCTCCAGCCTCCGCTCACTAAATCAAAACGCACTATTGAGTCTAGAGCCACGAGATGCATATTAAGATCTCATAGGGACATGAATTACTTCTACACTGGTTGTTCAACATTAAGGACACCAGTTGTAAACTTATGAGTCCTACGCAGATCTTAGCAATCTGCCAGAACATTTATGAGAGAATTTACAAATGTAATTCTCAATGATTGAATGGTAATTCCTGCCAGGGTCAACATCAAGCAGCCCTGAAAGCAGGTCACTTCGGTAATTCCTTGTGGATTACGCTTAGTGATCGCGGCGGTTTCAAACAGTCTACAGTCGTGGAGTGATCTCCAGCGACTCACCTAATCGTTGATTTGCTACGGTTGATCCTTAAAACCCTCTGTGGGTTTCCGATTTAGGAACGGTCTTGGCAAGGATTAGAGAGAGTTTTCACACTATGCTGTTAACAATCTCGAAGTCCGAACCTGTAAGTACCGGACGTTTTATTGCTAACTGTCGTATGCAGGAACACCTGGCGGTTGTAGCTGATTGCTATTGCAGCTGATGAAGTTGTAGCAGACTGCTGTACAAGATGCCAATCCATCACCACATGTTCACACTTCGTCATCACCATAATCAAGGAAATCATGATATCTAAAAGACCTTCAACACTGCTTCCGCAACTCTGAGGCTGAAGATCATGACACCAAATAGTGTGAGCATGTCGGCTCAAAGATTATCACATCACGTGGAGACATACTACTGAAAGATGACTTGGAAACACATGATGGATGATACCTCGCAAAGAATCATCAAAGATCATCCAAGACAGAAGAGAAGTCATCTAAAGTTCACTGCTGTATGCACAAGGATCTATGATATTGAAGAATCAATGTTTACGAGCTATGAAGTCAAGATCCAAGGATGAAGTGCTAGAATTCAGAACATTACTTCCGGGGTGACCTCCCTTAGGGGGAGATTGTTAGGAATATGAATATTCAGTTGAAGACTCGGTCACCCCGAGTACTTATTAGCACATCATAGCTCGTAGGATTATCAGTAATATATTAGTAATAGTTTAGTAGAGTAGTAATATTGTGGAGTGGGTCGGGTCTTTACCCACTGTCAGCTCGCTCCACAGCCCGCTAGGGGCAAAATATGTATGAAGTATAAATACCCCTTCCCACACTTGGGAAGGGTTGGACCTCATTTTACACTTAATCTAATATTACACTAGTTTCTCTCTCTAAGAGGTTCCATCTCTTTCTCCCTCTATCTAGTCTATTCGATCCATAAACTAGCCCCAAACAAGTGTTTCTTTGATAGTGAATATCCTACAATAAATCTCTGTGTTGTGGTTTGATCTTTCCATCCCTATCTTTCATTTCATTTAAATTACTTTACTTGCATTGTTTATATATATTTTCTTATATATTGGTTTATATTGATCAAGAATTGAATTCACATAATATCGAATCGAAGTTTTTTTTAAAGGTAAACAAAAGTTTTCATAAACTAAAAAGACGTAAAACTATTCAACCCCCCTTCTAGTTTTACACAATTGGTATCAAGAGCCACGTCAAACAAGATTTTTAAAATTAACTGTATTTTAAAACTTGAAACGATCTATGGAATCTGAAAAATATTTAGAAGGTCAATTTATGCAAAGACCACCACTATTTGAAAGTGATGGATTTCTTTATTGGAAAAATCGATTCGAAACTTATGTGAAGTCAAAAGATCTAGATCTTTGGCATGTTATTACTAATGGTATTTTTTTTTACCTATTTAATATAATCTAGAAACTAAAAAGGATGAAATAGTACCTTTTGAAAAACAAAATGATGATTTAAAAAGAAAACTTGCTAAAAATAACGAAGCTAAAATGGTCATTTATAATGCGTTACCACGTAAAGAATACGAAAGAATCTTTATGTGTGAAACCGCAAAAGAAATTTGGAACTCTCTACTAATAACTCACCAAGGTAATAGTCAAGTCAAAGATAAAAAAATAGATCTTCTTGTTCAACAATATGAACAATTTATGATTCCGGAAGAGGAATCAATTGATAATGCGTTTGCTAGGTTTAACACTATCATCACAAGTTTAAAAGCACTTGATGAGAGTTTTTCTAGTAAGAATTTTGTTAGGAAATTTCTTAGGGCTCTTCATCCAAAATGGCGAGCTAAAGTTACGGCGATTGAAGAATCGAAGAACTTGTCAACTCTTCAACTTGACGAGTTGATCGGCAACTTGAAAGTCTACGAAGCAATAATAAAGAAAGACTCCGAGATGGTCAAAGGAAAAAGAGAGCAAAGCAAGTCAATTGCGTTGAAAGCAAGGAAAGAATCTAGTGACGAGGATAGCTCAACCTCCGAAAGTGATGACGAAGAATATGCCATGGCCGTAAGAGACTTCAAGAAATTCTTCAAAAGACGAGGAAGGTTCGTTAGACAACCACATGACGAAAGAAAGGCATTCCAAAGAAATAAAGATGACAAAATTAGCAAGAGCGAGAGGAAGTGTTTTAAATGCGGTGATCCAAATCATCTCATCGGAAGATGTCCAATGATGTCAAAGGAGCAAAATCAAAAGGCGTTCGTTGGAGGAGCATGGAGTGATAGTGACGAAGATGAGAAAGAAACCACAAAGGAGGAGAAGTGTCTTATGGCTAAGACATCAAGTGAGGTACATTCCGAAACCGAATACTTTAGTGATGAATATTTATCATTAGACGAAAAAGACTTAGATAGTGAATATAATAGACTATGCAAACTAGGTCAAAAAGTAACGAGTAAAAATAAATCACTAAAACACATAAATAACCAATTAGAAAAAGAAATACTAGAATTAAAAATTAAACTACATAACTTAGAAAAAGGCAAAGAAGTTTTTGAATGTAAAACATGTCAAGAAACTAAAAATGAAAACGAAAAACTTAAGGAAGAAATTTGTAAACTTAACAAATTCGAAAATAGTAGTAATTCACTTAGGGATATTGATAATCGGGTCAAAGTAATCACAAGTCAACCTTTTAGAAAAAGGTCAACGAGGAACGGTTCAACGCGACAATCGATTTAATAACCGGATAAGCGTATACCCGGGTCGAGGTCCCAACGAGGCGTGAATTTGAGGATATCGTTTTCGGTTCGTAATTAAAGTGCTTGAAAAGACGAGAGTTTGTTTTGTTACTAAAATCTATTAAAACGAAAATTAAATAACGTAAACGATAAACTACGAACGAATAAAAACGTAAAATATTTGAAAAACTAATCCTACGGGTATCAAAATAATTTTCCTACGACTTAAATATAAAAAGAAAATTTTGGAAAAAAGAAAAATATTTTTTTGATTTTTAAATAATTTTTTATGAATTAAAAACTATTTTTAAGAAAATAAATGATTAAAAATATTTAAACTATTAAGAAAAATCTGGAAATTTTATCACAAATACTTTGTAACAAACTGGAGCTGAGAAAAATAAGAAACATGAAAAGTGCTTTTGGGATTAAGCAGAAAATAAGCCAACAGTTTAGAATAAGCTAAATAGAAAAAAAAAATAATAAAAATAAAAGGGCTTTAAATAAAATTTTGCAAAGTTTAACAAAAAAGAGTTAAGAGTGCAGCGGTTGGTTGCTTGGTTGTGTGTTGTGTTGGGTTGCTGGCTGACCTGGGTTCGAATCCCAGGTTGGTCAGTTTTTGCTTTAAATTTTTTTATTTTTTTTTTTGGTTTTTCTTTTCAACTTTTCTAATTAACAAGTTATCACTAGCAGAATTTTAAACTAAAAATATTTTTAAAACTCAAACAAGAATCAACTTCTAGAAAAATAAGCCACAAAGATCAAACTTAACTACCAAATCCAAATCCAAGCTATAATGAACACAAACAATATCTGCTACTCTCAAAAATTAACACATTCACCACAGCACAAAAATAACACAAAAAGTCAAACATACACTTACTCAAAACCACTTAAGCCATAAACTAATGCTAAAGCATCACCACATAACCAACTTAGAAATTTTTTTATTATTATTTTTTTTTAATTTTTTTTTTCAACAAACTTTTAATGCTAAGCAGCTAAAAATATGAAACAGGCAACAAGAGCAATTTTAATACTCCACAAACTTTAATACTACGAACAGACTCTTAATGCTAAGCAGAACAAAAAATTACCAAGAGCAGTAATAAGCGAAATTTACCCGTTTGACTCAAAAAGTCAAACACACCTTCATAACACTGATTCTTTTTACATGACAATAGAAAGACTAAATAAAGTAACAATCTCAAGCATAACTAGCTACACTAACTAATTCAGCTTCGCATATTCAAATCCAAATAAGCAGAAGAAAAAAAACAAATAAGCAAAAATAATCAGAAAAATAATAAACCGAATAAAAATAAACTTAAATTAAAACAAGAGTAAATTACAACTAAATAAAATACAAAGTACCTTGAAAAAAACGCTAAAATAAACCTCCTCTACTGAAACAATTAAAGTGGTCAAAACTTTTCTAAAGACATGAAAAGAGGGACAAAGGAAAAAATCTGCTAATCCGCATCTATTTATACTAAAAAAATTACAAAACCCTAGCAGCTAAGTGTGTTTCCTTCGTGAGTGTGTTCCCCTCTTGCTACTTGTGCTTCTCTTTCGACCCTTGGATCTTCCTTGCTCACCACACTTTAATTCTTGGCCGTAGATCAACTTTTGCCCTCGAATTGATGAGGTGGATGGGGGGGGGGGGGGACCAAGACAACCCCATGTGAAGGTGGTTTTGGACTGAGGTGAGGGTGATGGTGATATATGGGTGGTTAAGGATTAATGGCGGGATAAGATGAGGGTAAGAAGCGAATTAGGGTTAGGGAGGGTTCGATTGGGATATTGACCGAGCAAAAGAGGGGTTTGACCCTCTTATTACCCGGTATTAGCTTATATTGAGATTGGGTGGGTCGGGTTATGTTAGTGTAGGGCCGAGTTTATTATTTTTTTGGTTGGGCTTTGGTTAAGTGAAATGGGCGGTGGGATGTATTTTGGTTTGATGGGCTAGAGGGTGGTTTATTTATTTTAGATAAGGTGGGCTGGTGAGGGAGTTTAAGATGGGATGGGTTTTTAGGTTAAGTAAAGTGGGTTTAGACGGTGGGTTATAATTGGGTTGGGGTTTTGGCATTCTTTTGGATCCGGTTGTTTTTGGTTTAGAGTAGAATTAACACACCAAGGACCAAAGTTGTAACTTATGAAATTGTGAGGACCAAATCTGCCATATTTGTAAAGTTAATCCGAGGACATATTTTGCCAACTAAAAATAATCCAAGGGCTCTTCAGGATTTTTGCACAATAACTCGACCAAACTCGTGAATTTCTTCCCGGGTCCCGTCTTTTGAGCTCTTTTCCATTTCCCGTGCTCGTCTTTGTCTTTTTCTTGATTTTTATCCATTTTTCTAGATATCCATACCTGCATATTCACAAACACAAAAACAACATATATTTGGCATATTCGGTCAGTTTTTGGTCTATTTGGTCTGTTTAAATAGGTAAAAGGTATGTGTAATTTAACACATACAAAAATTCCCCCAGACTAAGATATTGCTGTGTCCTCACGCAATGTTATAAAAACACGTTTTCAAAACCAAAAATTTCCAATCTCTTTTTACTAACTTTGAGAAGTAGCAAAATTTTCAAAAGAGATTAAGAAATCTTAAGTTCTAAAAAAAACTCCCCGATTTTCCTTTTATTCTATTTTTGTATTTTTCTCATAATCATGTGACGGCTTTGTTGACAATCATTATCTCACGATAACTTTTAGGGTCATTGAGCAGGAAACACGACTCATAAAGAAGTGACCATACGGATAAAATTCGTCGTCCCTGATTTTTCACAAGTCCCCAAACTAAGCTTAAAAACGAAATCATTGTCTATTTACAAGTTAGATGCTAACACTACCCATAGAAGTTACTTGTGTAATTACCTCTTGCTCCCATTTTTCCTAATTTCCTCTATTTATTTTATTTTTGGTGAGAAATGAATTGCTTCACATTCTCGTTTTGATAAGTTTTAGTGCCGATAAAGATACTAAATTAAGACGCTAATTAGTTTTCAATCTTCTCTCGAGAATCGTTGTTTCAAAAATGAGGTCCACATCAAGGCTTTTATTTATATTTTTGACTTTTGCATTTTTTTTTTTTTTTTTTTTTTTTTTTTTTTTTTTTAAACTTTTCACTCGCGTACCCCAAACGACGGACCTTCACGGTTTAGTTCCAAGACCTTACACCTTTCGGAATAAAGGATCCATGGGCCGTTACAACGGAGTGTTCCAAGACTCTAGACATTCCTGAAATGAGGATCCAAGGTGGTTAGACCAAGACCTCACACATTCCTGAACAAGAGGTCCAAGGGCCGGTGTAAGAGGGTAGCCAAGACCTAAACGCCTATTGGAAATAAGGATCCAAGGCCCGATCTCGAATCCGTAGCTTAGAGCACTTAACTTATTATTATTAAACTTATTTATTAAGGAACCTTGATGTGTACCCAATTTTCAAAACAAGGATTCTTTTAAGAAGACCAAGAACTAATCATCGGCAAAACCTAACATCTTTAATTATTCTTACAGATATATATAGTGAAACAATTTTGCGGGAGCAAAAGGCCACAAGTAGCTTTGATGAGCTCTAAAGAGAACCAACTACTCCACGTTTAGCAATCTAACTTCTAAATAAACTCTATCATTTCTCGTTCTTCGCAAATTTAAAATCTTAAATAATAAGATCCGCGAATGCTTAGCCTAATAATCAAGCCATGCATATATAAAGTCGATACGGGAACTTGCAAACTCTTTGAAAAGAATTCGCATTTTATAGCTCCTTGTGTAAAAGACTAGCACGAGCTTATAGATTATAAATGGTTAAGGGGACAAGCTAGGGCTCAACACGCCCGGTCAAGTCAGAATTTTATTCCTACTCTCACCAGCGGAAAGTCAACAAAATGTCAAAATTTATTATATTTTTGCAAAAAACTTTTAAAATTTTCTCATTTTTTTTGGATTTTTTTTCGATTTTTGAGGAAAAAACGGGGTTGCATGAGAAAACGGCAAAAATGCAAGGCAAAAAATCAAATCGAAAGATTACCCCCCCAGACTAAAACGAGACATTGCCCTCAATGTCTTAAAGGTAAGGGTTCTCCTATAAAAATCTAAGGCCGTTTATTAATTATGCCAAAAAATAGATGTAAAACGATAAGATTTTAGGATATCGATAAGCCGCGAATGATGAAACTCGAGTGGAGAGAAGGCAGAACCATGAGCACGAGAGTCTTCATCAATCGGGCTAACCTGGACATAGCACAAACAACCACGAAACACAACAAATGGAAGAGGAAACCCTCTTCACGACACTTTATTAGAAAATAGATGGATAAGCATGGGGTGCCTCCCACGAAGCGCTTGTTTTTTATCGAGTCGTATAGCTTAGACTCGCCCCGAATTTAATTGTTCTTGGGGGAGCAAGTGGAAGAAAAGATCTCAATCGGACTTTCATTCAAGATGTTTGAATAAACATTGAAGCACGCGAAAGTTCCACTCCGATGAGATACCCGCGGCTTAAAAGAAGGAGAGATGCCGGGGTCAAAGATGGTGTCTTCACTCCCGAAGGAGTGAAGGATGGGAGAAGTCATAGCATATGTGATGAAGAGCATAAAGATTTGGATGATCATCATGCAAAGCTCTTCATCATCAAAAGAAGTTTTGTCATAAGTCTTGGGCGGGAGGGTTGGGATGAAAACTTCATGAGAAGGTATACCTCCCCCCAGACTAATATCTTCCTCAAGATCAAAATAGAAATGATCGTATTCCGGAGGAGATATAAAGAGAGAAAGTTCATCGGAGAACTCCTCGTGATAAAGATCATTCATATCAAAATGAAATGAATCATATTCGGGAGGAGAGATATAAGCATGAGAAGTGGTACTGCCACTACTCGTCTCCTCCGAATGATCAATATCAAAGAAGAAGGCTTCAAAAGCCGGAAGAGAAAAATCAGGACGAGAAGTGGGATTGCCACTACTCTCCTCGGCCGTATCAAACATAAATTTCTCATATTCGGGCAAAGCATCCTCGAGCTCGAGCTCTAAAGGATCTAACGGCTTTTCTTCAAAAATAACTTCTTTAACTTCTTCCGGGGGAAGGGAAAGTGACGGTTCATCAGATATCTCCTTTTCTGATAACGGAGCATCTCCCCCCAGATCAAGATAGGTATCATCAATTTCCGGTGAAATTGAATCATCAAGGGTAAGAAAAACATCGACCTCTTCCAAGAGAGAATCACCTCCCTCAACCGGCGTGAGGGAAGGGGAAGAGTCGGAAATGATAAGTGGAGTGGGATTGCCACTCGAAGAGTTAACCGAGAAAAAGTCACTATCCTCAACGGGGATAGGAGATGAGGAGGGAGAAATGGTATCATTTAAAGGAATAGCACCCTCCTCGTTGTCTTTCTCATCATTGTTGCTAGCATAAACAGCTTTTATACGTTCCAATTGCTCTTCTGCTAGCAACTCTGCAATACTCTTGTTTTCCTGATTTTTCTGAACAGGTATTGCAGCTGATGAATTTTTGTAAAACTCCCCAATTTCAATAGTGTCCTCATCATCGTCATCGAGAAGGGCAGCCTTGAGAAATATGGAACGCCTTTGCGCTCCTCGTTCTCTGGCTAGTAATTCTGCAATAGATTTTTCATGAGGATCTTCTTGGGGAGGTTTATTAGTCAAATCCTTAAGATCTTTAATTAAATCTAGAAGATCAATGAGAAGTTCTTGAGGAATTGGCTGAGGTTGTGGTTGAATCATTTGGTACTGTGGAGGTTGGTCATGATAAAAATAGTCATAATTGTCACAAGGGACATGCTCATAGACAAGCGGGTTCCTTGTTTGACAATCAGAACTATAGTGAGGACCTCCATAGTACTCACAACAATAAGTTTGTTGTGACTGATTCAGTGAATCATATGGATAATGGTCATACCCGAAGCTTTGATCGCATGGAACTTGTTCATAGACAAACGCATTCCCTGCTTGACAATCAAAACTTGGGTGCGGACCTCCACAATATTCACAAGAATATGTTTCCATCTCATGGTGTGGTGGCTGGTTGAAAAAGTCGGTTGTTTCATGGTAGGAATAAGGATTTTGGTCATAGACAAACCCGTTTCCCGATTCCACCATGCTACAACCGGGACAATTCCCGCCATTTGGAGGACCTCCACACCATTGACAACCATAATGGTACGATGAAGACATAGAGAAGAGGAATTAAACGGATAGAGGGATAAGAAATAAAGAATCAAACGGATAAGAGGATTGAGAAGAATATTTTTGTATTTTTAAAATTTTGAAACATTGAAAATAACAAAAAAAAGGAAAAATAATTTGGAGAAGAAAATATTTTTGGGTTTTCAAGGTTTTTCAATTTTTTTGGATTGTTGATAAAAACTATTCACAAGATATATACGAAACTTCACGAGGAAGGTTCTTCAAGTCACTAATCGTCAAACCGTGACGATATTGTCGCAACACACCTCCCCGGCAGCGGCGCCAAAAATTGATAATCGGGTCAAAGTAATCACAAGTCAACCCTTTAGAAAAAGGTCAACGAGGAACGGTTCAACGCGACAATCGATTTAATAACCGGATAAGCGTATACCCGGGTCGAGGTCCCAACGAGGCGTGAATTTGAGGATATCGTTTTCGGTTCGTAATTAAAGTGCTTGAAAAGACGAGAGTTTGTTTTGTTACTAAAATCTATTAAAACGAAAATTAAATAACGTAAACGATAAACTACGAACGAATAAAAACGTAAAATATTTGAAAAACTAATCCTACGGGTATCAAAATAATTTTCCTACGACTTAAATATAAAAAGAAAATTTTGGAAAAAAGAAAAATATTTTTTTGATTTTTAAATAATTTTATATGAATTAAAAACTATTTTTAAGAAAATAAATGATTAAAAATATTTAAACTATTAAGAAAAATCTGGAAATTTTATCACAAATACTTTGTAACAAACTGGAGCTGAGAAAAATAAGAAACATGAAAAGTGCTTTTGGGATTAAGCAGAAAATAAGCCAACAGTTTAGAATAAGCTAAATAGAAAAAATAATAATAATAATAATAAAATAAAAGGGCTTTAAATAAAATTTTGCAAAGTTTAACAAAAAAGAGTTAAGAGTGCAGCGGTTGGTTGCTTGGTTGTGTGTTGTGTTGGGTTGCTGGCTGACCTGGGTTCGAATCCCAGGTTGGTCAGTTTTTGCTTTAATTTTTTTTTTTTTTTTTTTTTTTTTTTTGGTTTTTCTTTTCAACTTTTCTAATTAACAAGTTATCACTAGCAGGATTTTAAACTAAAAATTTTTTAAAACTCAAACAAGAATCAGCTTCTAGAAAAAGAAGCCACAAAGATCAAACTTAACTACCAAATCCAAATCCAAGCTATAATGAACACAAACAATATCTGCTACTCTCAAAAATTAACACATTCACCACAGCACAAAAATAACACAAAAAGTCAAACATACACTTACTCAAAACCACTTAAGCCATAAACTAATGCTAAAGCATCACCACATAACCAACTTAGAAATTTTTTTATTATTATTTTTTTTTATTTTTTTTTTCAACAAACTTTTAATGCTAAGCAGCTAAAAATATGAAACAGGCAACAAGAGCAATTTTAATACTCCACAAACTTTAATACTACGAACAGACTCTTAATGCTAAGCAGAACAAAAAATTACCAAGAGCAGTAATAAGCGAAATTTACCCGTTTGACTCAAAAAGTCAAACACACCTTCATAACACTGATTCTTTTTACATGACAATAGAAAGACTAAATAAAGTAACAATCTCAAGCATAACTAGCTACACTAACTAATTCAGCTTCGCATATTCAAATCCAAATAAGCAGAAGAAAAAAAACAAATAAGCAAAAATAATCAGAAAAATAATAAACCGAATAAAAATAAACTTAAATTAAAACAAGAGTAAATTACAACTAAATAAAATACAAAGTACCTTGAAAAAAACGCTAAAATAAACCTCCTCTACTGAAACAATTAAAGTGGTCAAAAATTTTCTAAAGACATGAAAAGAGGGACAAAGGAAAAAATCTGCTAATCCGCATCTATTTATACTAAAAAAATTACAAAACCCTAGCAGCTAAGTGTGTTTCCTTCGTGAGTGTGTTCCCCTCTTGCTACTTGTGCTTCTCTTTCGACCCTTGGATCTTCCTTGCTCACCACACTTTAATTCTTGGCCGTAGATCAACTTTTGCCCTCGGATTGATGGGGTGTGGATGGGGGGGGGGGACCAAGACAACCCCATGTGAAGGTGGTTTTGGACTGAGGTGAGGGTGATGGTGATAGATGGGTGGTTAAGGATTAATGGCGGGATAAGATGAGGGTAAGAAGCGAATTAGGGTTAGGGAGGGTTCGATTGGGATATTGACCGAGCAAAAGAGGGGTTTGACCCTCTTATTACCCGGTATTAGCTTATATTGAGATTGGGTGGGTCGGGTTATGTTAGTGTAGGGCCGGGTTTATTATTTTTTTGGTTGGGCTTTGGTTAAGTGAAATGGGCGGTGGGATATATTTTGGTTTGATGGGCTAGAGGGTGGTTTATTTATTTTAGATAAGGTGGGCTGGTGAGGGAGTTTAAGATGGGATGGGTTTTAGGTTAAGTAAAGTGGGTTTAAACGGTGGGTTATAATTGGGTTGGGGTTTTGGCATTCTTTTGGATCCGGTTGTTTTTGGTTTAGAGTAGAATTAACACACCAAGGACCAAAGTTGTAACTTATGAAATTGTGAGGACCAAATCTGCCATATTTGTAAAGTTAATCCGAGGACATATTTTGCCAACTAAAAATAATCCAAGGGCTCTTCAGGATTTTTGCACAATAACTCGACCAAACTCGTGAATTTCTTCCCGGGTCCCGTCTTTTGAGCTCTTTTCCATTTCCCGTGCTCGTCTTTGTCTTTTTCTTGATTTTTATCCATTTTTCTAGATATCCATACCTGCATATTCACAAACACAAAAACAACATATATTTGGCATATTCGGTCAGTTTTTGGTCTATTTGGTCTGTTTAAATAGGTAAAAGGTATGTGTAATTTAACACATACCAGATATAATAAGTATTCAAAGAGTATCAGGAGATAAAACCGGATTAGGATTTAATTCAACTAAGGCTTCAACTAGTGAAACTAAAAATGTAAAGTTTGAAAGTGAAACTAGTAATAAAAAATTATTAGAGTCAAAGCCTAAGTATATACTTATGAAAGATAGAAAAATACCCATAGCTAGTAATGAGGAAATACAAAATTTCTACAAACCATCTTTAAAAACCGAAGTAGAATACTCTAAACCAAAGCTAAGGTAAAAAACACCTCCTCCTAGAAGACCACTTAGTCCCCACCCTCGGCCTAAAACTCCTCAACCTAGAAGAAACCAAAATAGACCAAACCGTCAAAATAATAGTTACCCAATGTGGAATTATCCAAATCCACCAAGTTTTAATCCTTGGGGAATACTTCCACCATATATGCATCCGAGTCAATTGCAATCCATGTTTGGGTCAAACAACTATGGACCAATCAGACCATGGGGACCAAGTGGCTAAAATGTCAACTTATCGGGAATGTCGGTATCTCATTCATGATTGGCTTATATAAGTCAATACGCTTTGGAGTGCTTGAAGACCACATGTTGAAGACTAAAAGGTACGCCTCTCTTTCATGCTCACCACTATATGCGTAGAATAATGAACTCGCCCGTTGCATGCCCCCGTTAGTCTTAAATCCTTAGTTTAGTAAATACTTATGTTTTTGTTAGTGAGTTTTTCTTCTTATATATATATATATATATCTAAACATATATTTACATATATACATACCTATACTACTATAAATACATATATATATATATATATATATATATATATATATATATATATATATATATATATATATATATATATATATATATTATGTATTAAGGTGGATAATTGAATGGTGTCGAGGGACTATGAAGTAATGACGGAGATGTTAATAAAATGTGTCAAGTATTCCCTCCTCGTTCCAATACAACCCAACGTATTTTTGATATATAATAAATCTATCTATATACATAAAAATATTTTACTGTCAGAAACAAAATTTGAAAATTTGTATTTTTGGCGGGTGGCCCCCCTAAAAATTAAGGGGACCGGCTAGTTAACAAGGGCGGCCCTTAATGTTTAAGGGGACCAGCCATCTGCTGCCACCAAAATCATTTTTCCTTCTAAAACTTTTGCCAAACACCCAATTTTACAAACACTTCTTTCTCTCCCACTGCTGTGAACGAACTGCAACACCAAAACCACTCACCAAATCACCACTTCGGGCTAATTTCGCAAGGGGCAAACACTTATATCTCGATTAGCAACATATATTGTAAGTTTTCCAATACACATTTCATCTAATTTCATCCAATTTTGAGTCTAATCATAATTAGGTCTTTTATTTAATTTTTTCAAATCCGAATTTTTGTTGAAATTGAGTCTAGAAATCTTATAACCAAATGCTCCCCATAGGATTAGAATGCTTAATCAACCTAGAAACTAAGTAATTAAAAACCCTCATGTCAAAATTTTGAAAAACCAAACACTCTCATTCAAAACTTGTCATATATTGTTGAATTATGCCATAAACACTTGTTAAAACTAATCACATTGTTGTATCACAACTCCTTAATCCTTAAAATATATTTTTCGAATCATAAAAAATGTTTTTGTTAAATATAAGAGCGTGTTTGGATTAGGAGCTAGAGTCATCGAAATTTAATCAAAATAAAGTTCACAACTACTTGCCAAGTTTATAAACACGCAACTAGTTGTTTTGAGTCATCAAGATACATAATTCATATGTATATTGAAATATTAGTAGTTGTTTTTATAGTTAAGGGAGCGTTTGGCATAACATTTTGAAAGAAATTTTTGAGTCAAAATCTACGCTTTCACCTTTTTCAATAAGTTACTTAACATAAATACTCGTAAGAAATAGCTAGATATACAATCTAATGTTTGTCTAGCCGCATTTCAAAGTAGCTTATGATGTATAAAGGAGCGTTTGGATGTTTTTGATTCCTTATCATAATATCCCTATAACTACTCTTTAACATCATAAAATACATTTTAAGCGAGTTAAAAATTAAAACTAAGGAACATTGTAAACTACTTCTTAGGATTAAAGTTTTAGAGTCGAAGTATGTTTGCGTTCCACATAAGTAGCATATAACATATGCATGCCATTTTCTTATTTTTCTTTGTTGCTTTCTTGTTTAGGTGAAAATGCCTAAAGCCACAGTCGGTGATGTCTCCAAAACCAAGGCCTACATTCCAAATTTCTCAGAAACTCCCGGCATAGGTCCCTCTGTTGCATGTTTCTATCGACCCATAGAAGATAGAAACATTCATGAAGGTAGAGTTGTCGATCCATCTTTCTATCAATCCGACAATATCGAACGAATGTTCACAAATGTTCGTCTCGACCGTCTCTTCAAAATCAATGAGCCAATCATTCCTCACTTTGTCCTAGACTTCTATAGCCAAGTGACGGTGCAAACCGATCAATAAGGCTATATTCTTATCTCCTTTATGATCCAAAATGAATTTATCACTCTCAGTCTCGCTTAGTTTGCTCAAATTCTCCAAATTCCTTACAACGGTCAAGCCGTTTTCTCAAATGAATGGGATCTCTCATCTCTTGAGAAAAATCGGCCTCAGGATGGTCCGTACTATTCTGTCATTCCTTCTCCTGATGACATTCATCGACTTCTCGAGCTAGAACGTGGTACGACTAGCCGAAGGATCAAGTCAAAAAATGTCGAAATTCATGCAAACCAAATCATCCTTAAAGAGCTAAGCCCCGACATGAAGCGTTGGGAAGAACTCATTCGCGAGAATGCGTTTGGTACCGGTGGTCACCGTGATCATCTCACGGCGAGCATTGCTCACATGTTGTATTGTATTGTTGCAGAAGAACAATACAATTTGGCTTATCTCTTTGTCTATCGCATCATGTCAGCCAAAAACACTCCCAACGCCAACTTTCCTTATGGCATGTTCCTCACTCGTCTCTATCGATATGTCATGCAACGTTTCCCTTGACTCGAGAGTGATATCTATCAATTTGTTCGTCCCACCTTACGTCCTCTCACTCGTAGCCAACTTCGTCGATCCCGTAGTGACAAGGGCAAATCTAGACGCCCTAATCTCTACGCTCCTCGTAGTTCCACATGTCATCGGAGAGATAATGATGAGGAGGAGGAAGGCACCTCACGTGTCAGTACTCCATCTCCCACAACGTTCGTGGATAATCTCCCGGAACTTAATTATTCCGATTATCAAGTTCCTCGTCCTTCCGAACAAACCGAACAAATCCTATTTGAACGACAAACCGCATTACTCAACACAACTCAACAGATGCATGAAGAAGTTAGAGGTGGTTTCAAGTCGATAGGAAAAACTTTCAAGAAGATTTCGGAAAGAAGAGATGAGATGTGGAAGTTGGCTTATTAGAACAATATTGTTATTAGACAATTTATTTTATTTTGTATTTGAGAATTATTTACTTCTTGTATGTTGTAGTATGTTAGTATCTTAACTATTCTCTTGATTAGAACTTGAATACTATGCTTAAATTAACATGCTTGCTAATGACTAATAACATGCTTTTTCTATAATATGATTATATTAGCTTAAATGTATACATGCTTATTTAACATGTTTATGCCACTATTTAATCATTCTTGATGTACATGATTCAAATGGAGCTTGCTGCAAATACACCCTAAAAATGACCCTTTTCTGGAAATTTTTCAAATTTGGTCGCCTGGGAAAACACCAGATGGGCGGCCCCCTTAATTTTAAGGGGGCCGGCCTACAATTAAGGGGACCGGCCATCTGGACAGTAAAATTTACTGTTTTCTTTTGCATCTTGTAACCCCTTTTATCTAGCCCCAGCTACCATTTCTCTTAATGAACGAACTGGTATTGGAATCTTACCACAAAACCTCAAAAACTTACCTAAACCAACCACATTTTCATATTATAAATTCCCTCCAAATAATCACTTCTCATTCCATCATCCTTCACCATCCAAAACCACCATGTTATCACCAAAATCCTCCATCTCTAAGACTCCAAGGAAGCAAAGACTTGTCATCATACCACCAAAACAACTCTTCATTGATTTAACTCAATAAGACACCAAAATTCCATCACCACCACCTCAATGTTCATCTCCAAGTGCACCAAATGCACCATTCAAAACACCATCTACTCATGGCACATCATCTTCCTCCATACCTTCCACTTCATCCATCAATGACTACATCAACTCCCACCTATCATCCTCACCACCAAGAGCATCATCACCACCTCCCACTCAAGAACCTCCATCCACCCAACTTGCCATTTCCTTATCACCCATCACACCTTTTGATGCTCATTTCTCACCATCACCAATCCCACAACCATTCTTTCCGGTACCTTGGGCATTACTTGAAGCCCATGGTGACAATTGTCTTTGTTGCATCCATAACCACACTATCATCTTTTGTCTTAGAGATGAAATTCAATACATGTTTTCATGTATTGAACACTTGTTAACCAACCCACCTCTACCACCACCTCCACCATCTACACCCATTACACCACCACCGCCTCCATTTTCACCAAATTAAGCACATGCAAGGCTTAATGAAAATAATTTATCTTCCACCATTTTGCAAGCTCTATGGACCCCATGTACTTCTTGGATGATTAGGTAGTATTACTAGTTTTTTTTTTTTTTTTTTTTTTTTTTTTTTTTTTTTTTTTTTTTTTTTTTTTTTTTTATGATCAATGTTGTATTTTTTTAATGATGTATTGGTTGTGTACTTATACACAACATATTTTGTTAATGCATGTCTTTCTTTTATATATGCTTGCCTATCTTTGCTCTATATACATGTGTGCTTCTAATATTTTTGTTGCAAGCATTCCATATCTCGTTTCAATTATGCCCTCGAACAAGGGGGAGTTCTCGTCCCGACAATTTTTTTTTTCTAAAAATTGTCGGCATAACCTTTTTGATTCTACAAAAAGGGGGAGAAGTAGATATAAACTCACTAAATACTTGACTAAAAATTAATTTTTCAATTTAATGAGTTTAAATTTTGTAATCATAAAAAAGAGGGAGATTGTTGATATAAATAATGCCTAAACACGTTATTAATATTTTTTTGATATCTCTACGTTTTGATAATCACAAAATGTAAAATCATTAAATGAAAGATTATGATGTAAACAAGCATTTAGTTGTAAATATCTATTTTAAAAACTCAATCACTTAATGTATGAATAAACAAATGCTTAATGCATTATATGATCAAAGGAACATTTTCTTAATCACTAGATTTTTTATAAAATGTCACAAACATTTTATATCTTTTAGAAAAACATTTTTGGTATTAAATAAAAAGGTTTAATCCATTATAAATTTATGAATTCAAATTTTCAACCAAAAATGGTAAAAATGTTCCAGAAAAACCTTCACCACAAAAAGACAAATCTGAGCAACGTTCCAGTTGGGCGGCCCCCTTAAATATACTAGGCGGCCCCCTTAATTTTAAGGGGACCACCCCCTATTTAAGGGGACCGCCCCGCTCCAGTAGGTCCTCAGATTTGCCTATAAATACTGGTTCATCTCTGGACTTTTTCTTCACCTTTTGCACCCCAAAACTTTCTGTTCTAAATCTCTTCTAATCTTTCTAAACTCTTTCTAAACTCCTTTGATCATATTCTCTGAAGCATTGGTTTCCAAGTGATCCAAGCTTCCACCATCAAAGTGCAAAAGAAGAATACTCCTTCATCTAGAGAAGAAGTATTGAAGCTTAACTCATATAATTTTGTTGTTGTGTAAAGTGTTGTATAGTTGTGATAAGTAGATCTAGGTGTAATTAAGTAGTTGTGTTGTAAAGAAGTAGTGTAGAAGTAGTGTAGAAGTTGTGTAGTCGTCGTGAAGTAGTTATGAAGAAGCCGTGAAGAAGTTGTGAAGCCAGTGTGAAGAAGTCGTGAAGAAATTGTGAATAAGTCGTGTAGAAGTTGTGAGATTAGTTCTAGCTACGATTAGAACTCGACATTTAGCTTTGTGTCGTTAAACCGGTGTAAGCGAAAGTTGTGTAAGGTTTCTCCGCCAAAAGGAAGTTTGTTGACATAGTGAAGAGAACTCTCGAGTAGGTGACTCGAGGAGTGGAGTAGGGCAAAGAAGGTGTCCTTGTAGCCGAACCACTATAAATCTCCGTGTTGTGGTTTGATCTTTCCATCCCTATCTTTCATTTCATTTAAATTACTTTACTTGCATTGTTTATATATATATTTGCTTATATTTGTTTATATTGATCAAGAATTGAATTCACATAATATCGAATCGAAGTTTTTTTTTAAAGGTAAACAAAAGTTTTCATAAATTAAAAAGATGTAAAACTATTCAACCCCCCTTCTAGTTTTCCACAATGAGGATGATCAGGCTGTGGTTAAGCCTATTAGTGTTAAGGTAGAGGAACCAAAAGTTCCTAAGATGGTTAAAACTGAGACTGTTAGGCCTAGATCTAATGCTAAACCTTTTAGACCAACAGTTAGGTATGCAGAAATGTATAGAACCACAAACAAGCCCAGAGGTAACCAAAGGAATTGGAACAACCTCAAATCTCACCAACTAGGTGATGATTTTTTCTGCTATAGGAAAGCTTGTTACTCTTGTGGTAGCTTTGACCATCTTGCAGCTTTTTGTGATAAATGGGTAAGAGGGTATACAAACAATAGGATGAATCTAGAAAGACCTCAACCTCTTCCTAGGAATGATAAGATGATACCCAGATCAGTTCTTTTGAAGTCTGGCCAAAGACCTCTCCAAGCTGCTAGACCAGCAGTTCAGACTATCAGACCAATTAGACCTATTCACCCAAGACCAACAGTTCAAAATGCAATAACAGTTTTTAAACCAACATACAAAACTGGTAAAAGAACCTTTTATCAGAAAGCAGTTGTGAAAAATCAAGTTTGGAAACCCAAGGTAACAACTACAAAGCCAGCAGTTCCAACTGCTAGCAGAGTAATTGGTACTGGTGTTAATAAAAACACTGCTAAGGGGAATATGGGCAATGGAGTAAGTGCATCAGCATGTTGGGTATGGAGACCTATCCAATCCAATGGTGCTAAACATGTTTTGAAAAGAATGAATTATGTTGATGCAAGAGGGAAGCCTAAGTCTGTTATGGCATGGGTTCCACAAGGAAATTAATTTTCCTTTTTGAGTGCATTGTAAGTCACATACTTATATATTATGAGACAAGTTCTTTGTGGCTTGTTTCTTTGTTTTTGGACTAACACTTGCAGGTTATTGGATGAAAAACACCAAGGAATCAATATGTTTTGGGCTAAATGGTGATTTGGAGCTAAGTGTGTGAACTGTGCACACAACAAATGGTAATTGGTTCACCATGTCTAACCCACATAAGAACCAACTAGTCCAGAGCAAACGGTATCTGGTAAAGACTTCTCAAATCCGTTGATGGTTGACAATTTACCAAAAATTGTATGGTTATCAGCTCACCATATCTGACTGTGAAGAGTTGGCTAGTCCAAAGCAAACGGCTATTGGTAAAGACATATCAAATCCGTTGATAGCTGATATGTGGGAAACTAGAAGGGGGGTTGAATAGTTTACCTGTTTTAAATTCCTTTTAAAAATCTTGTTTTAAAAGTTTGCTATTGGAAACTTTGATTCGAGCTCTATGCGTAATCAATTAACACCAATATGAACTACACACTAAACTAAGTAATAGTAACTAATAAAAGTAAAGAGTAGAGTTGGAAAGATCGAACCGAGACAGAGGATTTATAGTGGTTCGGCTACAAAGCTCTTCTTCGCCCTACTCCACTCCCTGAGTACGACACTCGAGAGTTTCAAAGACTATATCAACAACCTCCCTTCAGGCGGAGAAAACCGTACACGTCGCTTATCCTATTCCCGACACTAAGCTAGATGTCGAATGCTAATCTTAGCTAGCACCAATCTACCAAGGTCCACGTGACCAAACACTCAAGCCCAATGGCTTCAAGAGATCATCAAGATCTCAACACGATCACAAAGATCAACACTCACTCAACTAATACTATCCTATTGACCCTTGATCTTCTTGATCAATCACACAAGCCCAATGGCTTTGAGAGATATTCACTATCTCTATAAGATCACACTTGATCTTCACTCTCACTCATAAAAGATAAATAAACTTGATGTATGCTATGATACAACAAGGTTGTAACAAGTGTTACAAAAACCTAACAACTATAACTCTTGTATCTTCTTGAATACTTTGAGTTCTTCTCTTACTAATGAAGAGGAATGATAACACCTTGTATCAACTTGGATACTTGTGTTCTTCTCTTGCTAATGAAGAGGGATGAAGAGGATCTCTTAGTGGATGATTGGATCACTCTTAAAACAAAAGAAAACTAATCTAAATGATCTAAAGAAGTGAAAGGTGTGAGAGGTTTAAACTCAGAAGTTTTTCTGTGTGAAAGGGTGCCTAAAAACTGTAAATGGGGTTGGTTTTATAGGCAAGAAAAATCTGAATGTTACAGAAATTTTTGTACGGACGGCTCCACTAAATACCCCACGGCTCCACTAAATTTAGTGGAACCGTGGAGCCGTCCCAGACAAGGACGCTCCAAATTTTGTCTTTTCTGGTGAAAACTTATTTGGGGAAGTTTGGAGCTGATTTTGGGGGGAAAAATAGTTGTTGTGATTTTCAAACTTATTTTTCCATTAAAACATTTCTTAATAATTAAAAAATAATTTGTCATGTGTATTTTTGAAAAAATATTTTGTCCCATTAAAATGTGAAGTCTCAAAACACAAATTCATTTCTTTGATCACTAGTCAAGTTGTAAATTTGTTCTAGAGTGATTTGCGTAGAAACGGGATCTTCCGATTAAAAACTTGTTTACGTTAATTTTAACGTAACGTGATTTCACATTTTGTCATCCTCAAAACGTGAAGTAATCGAAAGATATAAATAACGTTTTGAGAACATTATTTGCATCAACAATCTCCCCCTTTTTGATGATGACAAAATATAAACTCATTTTAAGTTAAAATTAGTTTTAACAAGTTTTTAATGAGTTTACTCCCATTTCTCTCCCTTTTTGTCGAATCAAAAAGGGGACCCAGGCTATATCAGAGGCAAGGTTTTGGGAATTAGCACCTCAATTACGGGACTTATTTGTTACAAAAAATAAATTTACAATACGAATTATAATTAAAAAAAAATCATAAATCTAAAATTGCTAAAAGAAGAAAAACAAAGGAAACAAGATTGGTGATAAAAACTTAAAATTATCAATAAATTAACACCGAACTCCAGCCAATGGGCTGCACCCCACCCCACCACACAGAATGGATCTCAAAGTCCATATCCAATTGAGTTTAATAATTTCCACTAAATCCAACTTTCACAAAACAGCTATCATCTTTAATTATCATCGAAAGCAAACAAACCAACCCCAATTAAAAAAAAAAAGAAAAAAAAAAGAAAAGGAATTTAGAAAAATTACAAACTTTAAAATATTACGAAAAATTATCAAATTTAATTCATCGCCTGACAAGAAAGGACGAAAAGGACGAAATTTTGCTTCGTCGTGCAGACGACGAGCTCGTCTATGGCGAAGGACGGCGAGTAGGCACGGTGTAGCGGCGAGGCACGACGAGTGTGCCATGTCACCGTGGTGAGGCACGGCGAACACCACACCTTGTGCTCTTATGTTTAGGGAAACTTAAATTATCTCGTACAATACTGTGAAAAAAAAGGTTTTGTTTTCGAGTATCAATTAAGGAAAAAAAACTGAAAAATAAAAGTGATTTTTTCGTTTTTGAAGTAAAATATTTCCTCCTAAAATTGAACTGAAAATGTTTACTTTCTACTTTACTTTTCCGTACTAAAAAACGTACTGAAAAAACTTAAGAATTAAGCATTAGTAAACAAGTGTTTTGAAATCAGGCGGGACTGACTAGTTCTACTGGTTGAACTAGTTACTCTTATCAGACCGGTTGATCAGATAACATGTCAACAATTCATATAGTCATGTTAATTTTGTTGAAAATATTTTCAAAAACATGTTTAGAGTATTTAACATTTGTCATAACTAGATTTTTCTAAATAATATTGATTTTGTTGCATCTTTAAAGGTAAAAACACCTCAACTAAAAAAAGACAAAACTATTCAAAGCTCTATATCTGTTTCACGAAACATGAAACACTAAAATACGATCTCATTTAAATGATTAGAAATAAACGAATAAAAAACTGAGCTTACTTTTCACTTGTTATTCAGTTAACTAAACAACTACTACTTGTATTTTGACCGATTACATATGAAAATTTCATTTTTTTTTTTTTTTTTTTTTTTTTTTTTTTTTTAATTACAAAAGTCGGCACCATAAATCAATATTCTATCGGTGTCCCATATCCAGCAAGACTCCTTGTTCCACCCCGACCAACATCCATACATATCCTGACGATTTGTTTGGAGAAGGCCTAGCTAAATAACTTTGTTGTTTAGGGTTGTTTACATAAAGGGAGGTGATTTGCACACTCTAAATAATGATTGGGACACTCCAATTAATTGTGTCTGGACATTGATACCCTCACAGTTACCCTTACACTTTCACCCATGTGAGGGTATAAATGTCCAAACATAATTAATTAGAGTGTCCCAATCATTTGATGGAGTGTGCAAATCATCTCCCTTACATAAAGCATTGGTTGACATGTCTAATTGGTATGTCTAAATGTATGACTAATATGTGTGTTGATGATGTATGACATACATTTGAATATAAAAACAAGAAAAAAATACACCGTTGGTCCATAAACTTTCCCAAAAGTGTCGCAGGGGCCCCAAACTGGGGAAAATCGTCTCCGTGCGTCCCTCTTCCAAGTTTATGAGGCCAATTGCGTCCTTTGACCGTTATCAGCTGGTCAACGCCGTTCCTTTCCGTTAACTTTTGATTTTAGCACTAGGGCATAATCGTCATTTCGAATTAACATGTGAGTAAGTACCACGCGGCTTCTGTGTTTGCTACAATAACAATATCGCTAATAAAAGCTAAAGTCTTTCACCACTCATCCCTAAACCATCCTCTATCTCTCTCATAAAATCTTATCTTAAATATTTCTGATCAAATCTAAACAATGGTGCGTTGCGGATGTGGCAGGCGGGCGGTCGTAAGAACATGTTGGAACAATGTGAACCCCGGCACGCGTTACTATGGTTTCCCTGTTGAGGTGCGTTAATGGTTGGGTTTGTTTAAGTTAAAATGTCAAGTTTTGTTTAATCATGGTTTAAATCTAATGGTTGCTTTAGATTAAAAGTTTATTTTCAAGTTATGAGTTTAAGCGTCAATGTCTTGATTTTTGCTTTTTAGGGATCCACTTGTCCCATCAATGGGTGGTATGATCCACCCATGCAACCAAGTGCAAGGGAGGTGATCCTCTACTTGAGGAGGCACCTTCACCGAAATGAGGCAACGCTACAAGAATGCCAAGCTGGCCTCATGGCTGAGACATTGGAGGCTGTCAACGCGGGAGACAGGGCAATCCATCTAGAGTCTGCTCACCAAGCATGCCTAGCTGATCTCCTTCTTGAGAAGGAGAAAGTTTGCCGTTTAAGGAACTTGTGTGTAGTCTCCTGGATAGTCATCATTTTAGTTTGCATATGGTTTATTTAGTGTCTTTAGAAAGACACTGGTTTTTTGTGTTTTGGAAACCTTTCTAGAAAGTAGAAGTCATGTACAGTAGTTTGTTTTGTGTGTTTGGAAAGTTTCAATGTAGGTTGACTAATAGAAAGCATTGACTTCATCCATTTATGATTATTCATTGGTCTTTCTCAAAATAGAAAAACATTATCCAACTCACAAACACAGATTCAAGAAAGACAGATCCAAGTATAAAAGATAGAAGAAGTATCAACGATGGATGAACAGACACCACTTTCAAGTATGAACATAAACTTGCTCTGGTGTTGTTCATACATTGTTGATTCTTCTTTGCTCTTTGTCAAAATACAGAAACATTATCCAAGTAAGAACGCAAGCTGGTAAATTGACTATCCAATAGTCAATTTTCATGTATAATGAAAGTAATTGACTTTGTTAAAGTCAACACTTATAAGTATCTGTATGAACTTGCAAAAATGGGTAGAAACTGGATAAAGTGGCAAATGGATACATTTAAACCTCAATTAATCCATAGACTAACATGAGATGATTTCTTACATAATGCAAATTGGATATATTTCCATATGCATAAAATTTTGTAGTCTACATAGTTCAGAAACACACATTGTTAAAAGATAGAAAATATTGTCTAGGAATTACATATTCGATGAAAACCATTGTCTTTCAAATACTTAACCAACATTTTTTTTGTAGTGAAACCATTTTTTCTGCTATAATCTTCTTCCTAGTCCACAATTGTTTTGGAGCCACACCAGAGGCAGCATCAACTTGACTTCCAGATTCAGGCTGGACCACACTTGCTTCAGATTGACTTTCAGGCTGACCACAGGTTTCATGCACATGACTTTGAGATTGAGCATCAGTTTGACATTGAGCTTGTTCAGTTGCTTCAAAGTTGTTACCTTTAACCTTTGTCTTCTTCTTTGATGGTACTTTTGGCTGGGATGAAGCTGTTTTTTGTGATTGATGGGTACTGCCTTAACTTCCTGTTACACCTCCTTGCCCAAGACATGTTTTCTTGTTGTGTCCAGCATTGCCACAAATACCACAAACTACACTCCTACTAGACTGTGACAACTTACTATCTTTATCAGTATCATCATTTTCTGTAAAAGACCTAGTTCTTTTCTTTCGTGGCCTACCCAATGGTTTATGATGTTTAGGTGGAAGAATGGTTGTAGGCACATTTGACTTTTTCCAATGTTGATAACCCCTAATGGGCTGGACGTCGTGTTTGTAAGTTTTCTCCCAAGTCTTAAGCAAGTAACATGGATGAACCCATGATTCTACAGATCCTACTTCCATTCCATTGAACCTCATATACCGGTTGATAGCAATAGCATGTTTACATGGCATACCTGTAAGCTCCCATCTTCTACAAGTACAAGCCCTAGCTTCGACATTCACAAAACATTTCTCTTCCCATCAACTAACCTGATACTTATCTCTTTCAGTCCGTAAAATGGTGTACTTATAAGCCTCTTTCTTAATGAAGTCTAACATGTGTGTTGCCTTTGGTGTTAATGGTCCGGCACACTTGTCAATTGTATGCACAACATTCACTATTCTCTGCATACAATATTCTCTAATATATTCTAAAGCAGTTATGTTGGGTTGGTGCCTGCCTCCCACTAGTTTCCCATTAAACACTTCACACATGTTATTAAGTAACACATCAGAATGAGCTCTCTCTACACATGTATAGAACGTGTTTTAGTCATACAGAAAAACAATGTTGAACAATTTTGCAAAACAAAAGATGTACACTTAGACAGAGATTTGGTTAGTATCTGAAAAATGAGACCTTGACCAATGGGTTGGTGGTATCTTACTTAACCAAGCATGGGCAGGTTCACTAAAACTCTTGAATGTAAGCATTGCTGCCTCAAATTTTTGGACGGTTGTTACTGCTGCACATCTCCACAAATGTTCCTTGTAGGCTCTAGAATTCCATTGTAATTTCATATTCTCATGGATGTGCCTCAAATAGAATCTGTATTCCACACTAGGAAATACTGCTGCTAAAGCTGGAATGATACCCTGCACAAAGGAACATCAATTCATTACTAATAAAAGTATCTGTTAATACAAATAAACCTTAAAAACGTTTATTTATATTTTACGATCTTTTAATGTTTTGTCCATAACAAACGTAAAATCATTTTAACGAAATAAATAAAACACGTAACGCTTTGAGCCAATAGTTTACTAACTCATTTCATTAAACAAATAAACCTTAAACCTATTTAGTTAAACAAGTTAACGTAAAACCAAAGCCATTTTATAAAAACACTTAAGTAAACTAATTACTTACACTTTTTATAAAATACATGTTACTTGTAAATAAACTATAAAAGACTTGGACTATCCATGGCCCAAAACCAAGTCCATAACCTATAAACCATGGAGCTTGACCCAGAACCCATGACCCATTGCATGACATCAAAATGGGTAAAACCCATGACCCAAAGTCCATAACCTATAAACCAAAGTCCATGACCCATGACCCAAGATGTCTTTGACATCAGGCATGACATCATCTATCCATGGATGTTGGGTATTACAGATACTGCTGCTCATGTGATTACAACTGCTCAGTCATTACAAGTAAAATACTTCAAGTCATTACTGCTGCTAGTTATAAAAGTTATTGCTGCTTATGAAGGTTAATACTGCTAGTGTATATTATAACTGCTGAGAACTTCAAGGAAATATACACTAAGTAGTTAATACTGCTAGAAGAAAACTTAGTACTGCTAGTACTAAGTTACTATTGCTGAACTATTAATGCTGCTAAAGTTAAAGATTGATGATGCTAGTGTTATGTATTAGTGTTGCTGATGTGTTAAGTCAGTTTGTGTATAAGATAAGTATAATAATACCGTGTAACACGTTTAGATAAATATGGAAAATATTTATCTTGTTTAGAAAGTTATTGTAAGCCGACTAGGACTCCTTAGTCTATAAAAGGAGGTCCTAGGGCATAGAGATAGATACGTTTTCATAGAACTTCAAGGTTGTAAACCCTAATACTGTCGAGTATTCGTATTATTAATAACATTGAAGTGTTTTGTTTGATATAATCGTGTTCTTAGTTTACTGTTATATTCAATACAAAGTTCTTCTTAAGATCAAATACAAGATTTTGGATTGTGTTTGATAAACTTCAAGACAGTTTCTAAACTTAGTTGTTTTAGATTTATCTAAGATAACTAAACCTTACAAGCTAAGAAATTCGATCAAGTGCATAACTGGGATCAACAAGTGGTATCAGAGCTTGTGGTTTTAGAAGATGTGATCAAGAAGAACCTGTTTTAAGCTCAAGATTATTTAGATCTTATTGAAGACATGGAGTCAGAATCTACACATATGATTATTGCATCAAAGGTGCCAATGCTCAAGCTTGGTGAGTATGAGCTGTGGAGGATGAGAATATAGCAGTACATTTAGATGGTTGATTATTCTCTATGGGAGGTTATAGAGAATGGTAATACCTTACCAAAAACAGAAACTTTTGATGCTGGTGTTGTGACTATTTTGCCTATTAAAACTGCTGAAGATAAGGCACAAAGAAGATTGGAGGTTAAGGTAAGAAGCACTCTCATGATGGGCATTCCTAATGAACATCAGTTGACTTTCAATCCTATCAAGGATGCTAAGTCTTTGTTAGAAGCTATTGAGAAGAGATTTGGAGGGAATGCTGCTACTAAGAAGACCAGGAAGAATCTTTTAAAGCAACAATATGAGAACTTTGCTGCTCCAAGTATTGAAACTCTTGATCAGACATTTGACAGACTTCAGAAACTTGTCAGTCAACTAGCACTTGTGGAAGTATCAATTCCCCAAGAAGATATAAATTAGAAGTTTCTAAGAAGTTTGTCACCAGAGTGGCATACACCTACTGTGGTGTGGAGAAACAAGGATGATATAGACACAATGAGTATAGATGATCTTTACAACAATCTTAAAGTGTATAAGCCTGAGGTCAAAGGGTCATCTAGCTCATCTTCAAGCACACTAAACTTAGCTTTTGTGTCCTCCTCCAACAACAGTTCTGGCAGTACTAATGAAGCAGTTACTACTGCTCATGGAGTTAGTACTGCTAGCACTCAAGTTAATACTGCTAGTTCTACAAACTTTGACAACTTGAGTGATGCTGTTATCTATGCTTTCTTGGCTGGTCAATCTAATAGTTCTCAGATTGTACATGAGGACTTGGAACAGATTCATCCAGATGATCTTGAAGAGATGGACTTGAAGTGGCAGATGGCTATGTTGACAATGAGGGCAAGGAGATTCTTGAAGAATACAGGAAGGCAGCTCAAAGTCAATGGGAATGACAACATGGGTTTGATAAGTCCAAGGTTGAATGCTACAACTGTCACAGTAAAGGACATTTTGCTAGAGAATGCAGGAAGGACCAAACTTTGCACTCATGGCTTATTCTTCTTCATCAAGTTCTGACTCTGAGGTATCTAATGATTCTGGTTGTTCTTATAAATCTTGTTTAGATACTGTTGAGTTGCTTAAGGCTAGGAATGAAAAATTAATAGAAGATTTAAAAAAGTCTGAGTTAGATAATTTAGGCTATAAAGTAGGCTTAAAGTCTGTTGAACAAAGACTTGAATTCTTTAAGCAGAATGAGGCAGAGTATGTACAGAAGGTTAATGTTCTAGAAAGTAAGCTTTATGTTAATGAAAATGTCATTAATGAACTTACTAAAAGATTAGAACAAGCTCAAAAAGAAAAGGATACAGCTTATCAGAAAAAAGAAAAACATCAATGTCAAGTGAATAAGCTTGAATTTGCATCTGAAAGTGTAAATAAGACAATTGAGTGTCAACTTATGAGGAGAGGTAGTGGTATAGGTTATAATGAAGTTCCCCCTTTAATAACAGGAAAATATGTGCCTAATATACCTGAATTGTCTTGTTTAGTTAAGTCTGATGATAAGTCTGTAGGTGAGAATAGTAAGTCTAACGAGGAGAGGCCTAAAGTTGAAAAGAAGTACTCTGATGCACCTGTCATTGAAGATTGGGTGTCAGATGAAGATGAGGAACAAGTTGAGTCTACACCTAAGGATGAAAGAAAAATAGTTAAACCTATTGTTGAACAGATTAAGTTTGTCAAACCTAGGTTTGGTGATAAGTTGTATAGGAAAATTGTTGAGTGCATTGAGCAACCTAGGGAGTACACTAACATGCCTAGAGGTAACCAGAGAAATTGGAATAACATGATATCACAAAGGTTAGGAAGTGACTTTGAGATGATTAACAAGGCTTGTTATCACTGTGGTAGTTTTGAACATTTGCAAGGAAACTGTTTTTACTATTAAAAACCTGTTTGGAAGTATGCTAGGAGGGTGAATCACCAAAGTTTTTCTAAAAATACTCACCCACATGCCAAAATAAATATGGTTCCAAAAGCAGTACAAACGAGATCTGGTTTAGTATCAGTTAATACTGCCAAGCAAAATGTTTCTAAACCAGCAGTATTAACTAATACTGCTAGATCAGTTAGTACTATTTTCACAAAAAGAACAGTGAATGGTGCTAAATCCAAGTTACAGTTCTCAAATACAGTACATTCATCTGTAAAAAGGCATGTTCAAAAGAATACAGCATTTAGTGCTGCTAAGGCAAAAGCAGTGGTTTCTACTGCTGAGCCAAAAGCAATAACTGATACTGTTTTAGGAAATCATTTTTATGTTGTTAAGGCCTCAGCTTGTTGGGTCTGGAAACCAAAAGTTAAAGTTTTAGATCATGTTTCCAGACACAGCAGTGCATCAATAGTTTTAAAGAAATTTGATTATGTTGATGCACAAGGAGATCCAAGTCAGTAATGACTTGGGTCCCTAAGAGAACTGATTTTCTTACTTTATGTGCAGGGCAATCCACAGATTTTAAAGCAATTGCAGGTGGAGTTACAGGATCAATGAGTTTTTGATAGTGGATGCTCTAGGCACATGACAGGAAACATGTCCTATCTCATAGATTTTGAAGCAATTGATAGAGGATATGTTGCCTTTTGAGGTAACTCTAGAGGAGGGGAAAATCACTAGCAAAGGTACAATTAGAACTGGTAATCTTGATTTTGAAGATGTGTACTTTTTCAAAGAGTTAAAATTCAATCTCTTTAGTGTCTCACAAATGTATGACAAAAAGAACAGTGTTCTTTTTACTGACTCTGAGTGTATTATCTTGTCTCCTGACTTTAAGCTAACTAATGAAAGTCATGTCTTGCTTAAAGTTCCTAGAAGAGATAATATATACAGTGTTGATTTAAAGAACATGGTTCCCAAAGGAGGTTTAACTTGTCTCTTTGCAAAGGCCACATCTGATGAATCAAATCTTTGGCATAGAAGGTTAGGTCATTTGAACTTTAAAACAATGAACAGACTGGTAAAAGGGAATCTTGTTAGAGGATTGCCTTCAAAACTTTTTGAGAATGACAAGACTGTGTTGCTTGTCAGAAGGGAGCAACATAGAGCTTCTTGTAAGACCAAAAATGTGAATACAATCAGCTTACCTTTACATATGCTACATAGGGAATTTATTTGGGCCAACATATGTAAAAAGTTTGATGAAAAAGATGTATTGCCTAGTTGTCACAGATGATTATAGTATGTTTACTTAGGTTTTCTTTCTAGCAACTAAGGATGAAACCAGTGGAATCCTTAAGGCTTTTATAACCAGGGTAGAAAATCTAGTAAATCATAGGGTTAAAGTGATAAGATGTGACAATGGAACTGATTTAAGAATAGGGATATGAACCAATTTTGTAAGGTGAAGGGTATTATGAGACAGTATAGTGTAGCTAGAACTCCTCAACAAAATGGTGTTGCAGGGAGGAGGAATATGACACTTATTGAAGGCTGACTAGAACAATGTTAGCTGATTCAAAGTTACCAACTACCTTTTGGGCTGAAGCAGTTAATACTGCTTGTTATGTACAAAATAGAGTGTTAGTTGTGAAGCCTCATAACAAGACCCCTTATGAACTTTTTCATGGTAGAACACCATCCTTAAGCTTTATGAGACCATTTGGGTGTCCTGTTACTATCCTTAATACCATAGATCACCTAGGCAAGTTTGATGGAAAAGCTGATGAGAGATTCTTTGTTGGATACTCTATGCATGGTAAGGCTTTTAGGGTATTTAACAGCAGAACCAGGATAGTGGAAGAGAATTTCATGTTAGGTTTAGGGAAAGTACACCTAATGTTGCAGGGAGTGACCAGACTGGCTGTTTGATATTGATGCTCTAACAAGGTCTATGAATTATGAGCTAGTTGTTGCAGGTACAGAGTCTAACAATTCTGTAGGTACAAAAGCAAGTAATGATGCAAATCAAGCTAGTAAGGAGACAAGAACTGGCAAAGATTACATGTTGCTGCCTATATGGAAGGCTGATCCATCATTCTCAACCATAGATCCAAAGAGTTTGCCAGAAGATGGTGCAAAATCTTATGATGATGATAAAGTGGTTAGTGAAGATCCAGGGAACATTAGCACATCTAGTGATAATGAAGTTCCAAGCACATGACTTTGGAGATCAAGAGAAGGATGATGTATCAGTTAATACTGCCAATAAAGGAAATAACACTAGCAGTACTAACTCTGTTAATACTACTAAGCCAAATGTTAATGCTGCTGAAAAGGAAGGCATTGCTGATAATGAGGATGAATATCCTTTTGATCCAAACATGCCTCCATTGGAAAATATATATGCTGATACTGATGATCAATCTTTTGAAGGTTTTGGTGCAGAGGCTGACATAACCAACTTGGAAGATGAAATTCCTGTCAGTCCTATTCCAACCACTAGAATTCACAAGGATCATCCTAAAGAACATATCATTGGAGAAGTGCAGTTTGTTGTTCAAACAAGAAGCATGACAAAGAATTTGAAGGATCAACAAGGTTTCTTTGCTAGATCTCTTCATCAAAGAAACAGTCATAAAGACCTTTAAAACTGTTTATTTGCTTGTTTTTTTTATCACAAGTAGAACCCAAGAATGCACATAAAGCATTTCAGGATCCAAGCTGGGTAGAGGCTATACAGGAAGAACTTCTGCAATTCAAGCTACAAGAAGTTTGGACTCTGGTAGATTTGCCAAATGGGAAGAGGGCCATTGGTACTAGATGGGTTTTCAGATGCAAAAAGGATGAAAGAGGGATTGTGATTAGAAATAAGGAAAGATTAGTAGCTCAGGGATACACTCAAGAAAAAAGGCATTGATTATGATGAGGTCTTTGCCCCAGTTGCAAGAATTGAAGCTATAAGGTTGTTTTTGGCTTATGCTTCATACAAAGATTTTGTAGTGTATCAGATGGATGTGAAGAGTGCTTTCTTTATGGGACAATTGAAGAGGAAGTATATGTCTATCAACCACCTGATTTTGAAGATCCTAATTTTTCTGATAGAGTTTAAAAAGTGGAAAAAGCACTGTATGGTTTACATCAAGCTCCTAGATCTTGGTATGACACATTGTCAAAATACCTATTGGAAAATGGTTTCAGTAGAGGGAAGATTGACACGACTTTGTTTATCAGAATACACAAAGATAATATTCTACTAGTTCGAAGTTTATGTTGATGATATTATCTTTGGATCCACAAACAAGGAGTTATGTGTTCAATTTGAGAAGCTTATGCATGAAAGGTTTCAGATGAGTTCTATGGGTGAACTCACATTCTTCTTAGGGTTACATGTCAAGCAGAAGGAGGATGGCATATTTATTAGTCAAGATAAGTATGTAACTGATATTTTGAAGAAGTTTGGGTTTACTAATATGAAGCCTGCAAAGACAACAATGGAAACCTCCAACCCTTTGCTCAAAGATGAAGATGGTGAAGAAGTTGATGTACACTTATGTAGATAAATGATTGGTTCATCGATATATCTTACAACTTAAAGACCTGACATTATGTTTGCAGTATGTGCCTGTGCTAGATACCAAGTCTCACCAAAAGTTTCACATCTTAATGCTGTGAAAAGAATTTTTAGATACTTGAAAAGTCAACCCAAATTGGGCCTTTTGTATCCAAAAGATTCACCTTTTGATTTGGTGGCATACACTGACAGTGATTATGCTGGAGCAAGCTTAGATAAGAAATCAACAACAGGAGGCAGTCAATTTCTAGGATGTAGGTTGATTTCATGGCAGTGCAAGAAACAAACTATGGTTGCTAATTCCACAAATGAAGCTGAGTATGTGGCTGCTTCAAGTTGCTGTGGTCAAGTGCTTTGGATTCAAAATCAATTGCTTAATTATGGGTACAATTTTATGCATACCAAAATATATATTGATAATAGCAGTACTATGTGCATTATTAGAAATCCTGTTTATCACTAAAAAAACAAACATATTGAGATAAGACACCATTTTATAATAGATTGCTATGAAAAGAAGTTAATTCAAATTGTTAAAATCCATACTGAAAATAATGTTGCAGATTTGCTCACAAAAGCTTTTGATGTGGGTAGATTTCAATTTTTGATTGCAAGTATTGAAATGTTAAATCTTTGAAAATTCTTATCTCTTTGTGTTTTTGTAAAGTTTCGTAAGGATTAGTACTGTTATTAGGTCAATAAATTGTTTCTGCTGCTAAGTATACTTAGTGTTGCTAGTTATACTTAACACTGCTATGTTAATGTTGCCAGTTATACTTAGTACTGCTAAGTATGATTGATGATGTGATTATTTTGAATTGTGTTATGTTTGGTTTTTGTGTTTTTGGGACTAATCTTTTGTAGGATAAGCTGAGAAAAGTGATGGAGTGCTGATAAATAAGTTGTTTGGAGTGGAAACTGACTTAGTGCTGCTAGGCATAAGTTAGTGCTACTAAGCCTAACTTAGTCCTGCTAGGTTTCTGCTGCTATGTTTGAGAGTGCAGGGTACTGTTTTAGAAATTTGAATGATTAAGGGTTTATATCCTTCAATTCTTCACACAAGTGTTTTTACCCGATCAAAACTCTCTCAAACATAAACCCTAACTTGTTTTTATCAATTAATTACAAATCCCAGCAAAACCCTACACGATTTTGCAAAATTTACAATGTCGACTCTGTCTTTTGCTGACCAACACAACATGATTGCATTTTTGAAAAAACCCAAGGAAAGTGAAGGTTTTTCTGACATTATTGATTTTATTAATGCTACTCATATTAAGTATGCATAAACAGTTAAACCTACCATATATATTTCCAACATCAAACAGTTTTGGGCTACTACTAAGGTCAAAACTATTGATGAGGAAGTACAGATTCATGCCCTTGTGGATGGGCAGAAGATTCTCATTACTGAGGCATCTGTTAGGTAAATTCTTAATCTAGCAGATGCTGAAGGAATTGAAAATCTTACAAATTCTACAATTTTTGAAAACCTGGCACTGATGGGGTATGAAAGGAAAAATGATTCTTTGAAATTTTCAAAAGGTGCCTTTCCCCCACAGTGGAAATTCTTAATCCACACTATCTTATAGTGTCTTAGTCCAAAGACAACTGGCTGGAATGAGTTTAGCAGTAATATGGCTTCTGCCATAATCTGCTTGGCTACAAACCAAAGATTCAATTTTTCAAAATTAATTTTTGATAATGTGGTTAAGGCCTTGTGTTACTACAAATATCGTCTAAAAACGTTATTTATATTTTGTTAACAAGAAATTATAAACATTATTTTAGCAAAACATAAATATACTTAAGTTTTTACATATAAAGTAACAAGTCTTTCATAAACATAAGTTTAACATTACTTAGGCAACATATACATTTTACAAAGTATACTAGTAATTCTAAAAATGGAAATGTACTATGACATCATGGCATGCATCATTTTTGAGATCTTTGAAAGATTTTGAGATCTTTGGAAGATATGGAGATCTTTGAAAGATATGTTGAATATCTTGTTTAGATTGCTACTCAAAGAATCAAGGAAAGATTTGGTGTATCTTTTGGTTAGATTTGTCAAAGATTTCTTGAGATTTTCTGTTAGGACATGGCGGAACCAAATGGATACACGGACGGAACCCTACTTTTGGTTCCGTCCCATCCGTGGTCTGCTGAGGTAGTTTGCCTATAAATAGCAAGCCACACCAAGTTGTTTTACGATCACTTACAAGCATAACAACAACATACATTCTTTCATTCATCATTGTTCATATCTAACTCATTCATATTTCATTTATGTGAGCTTCTCTTGTAGCAAGAAGATCACAGATTCATTTAAAGGCTTACAAGCTCAACAAAGCATTGCAAGACTTGTTAGTTCATCACTGTGTGAATTGTAGTTATTCATACATCATTGTTTGTACCAAACTCTCATAAATCTCTGTAGTGATCGGTTAGTATTTTAGTCCTCAAAATACGTAGTGTGACGGGAGTGGTTGTGCCCTTGTAAAAGAACTCGACATTTAGCTTCGTGTCGGAAATCTTGTGTAAGCGACGTGTAAGGTTTTCTCCGCCGGATAAAGGAGCTTGTTGATAGTGAAGGATACTCTGATTGGATACTCTGTAGAAATCTTGTTGATACGTATATATGACTAATTTAGTGAATTTGACGCTTTAAATAAATATATACGTATGAATAGTCATTTTTATTGGAAAAATGAATTTAAAAATATTGGTGTGAGTTAAAAAGTCTCGAGAAAATCTTTTGACACATAAACGAGCCCCGGAAGCAAATAACGTAAACGATAGTTAACTTGTCACTACTAGTCCCCTTGTTATAAGTTACAAAACAGCCCCTCTATTTTCACATTGGGCAAATTTGGAACATATGTATTATATAAACACCTAAACTAATTTAGGGTTTCATTTGTTGCCTTTGATAAAACCTAGCCGCCCCGTCCACCTCCCTCCTCTCTCGGCCACCGTCGGTACACCACCACCACCCACATACGCCGCCACCAGCATCACCAAACACCACCACACACGCACCCTAACACCTTTTCGTGAAGAGTTTTGGAGTCCACACGCCACCACCGTCATTCTTTTTCTTACTCCCTCCGTCCCATAATAAATGTCCACTTTGACTTTTTTGAGTCTTTCTTCTTCAACTTTGACCATTAATATTTTTATTTGTGTTATATAATACTTGATGAAAAGTATATCAAATGAAATTACATTTAAAACCCAATCCATTCATATATTTTTCATCAAAGTATCACATAACACAAATAAAAATATTTTTGGTCAAAGTTTAATAAGAAAGACTCAAAAAAGTCCAAGTGGACATTTATTATGGGACGGAGGTAGTATTTATGATTGGTAAATGCAAGATAAAAGTAGATCGGGTCAAAAAGATTGATAAAAATACCGATTCACCACTTGTGTGAATCGTGTGGGTAATTTAAAACGAATAGAAAACGAGTTTTGTTAATAAAAACGTGTGTAAATATCTTGGTATCATCTTACTTCGAGTCGTGGTTGTGTTATTGGTTTGATACCGTGAGCATAAGCTCACGGTCGAGCTTGTTCATGGCTTATGGAGCTTGTTTGATCTTTTTGTTAGTTATGGTTTTTGTGTGGTTACGAGTTTGGGCCGAGTCCCAAAGGGTTTATAGGTTAGGTTTTGGTTTTGATTTTTTTTTGTTAGTTGGGACCGCGGCTAACACATTGGGTCTGTTTGGTTGTTTTGACATTGCGAACTCGAGCCGAGAGAGGTCTCGGCATGGTAAGACTATTGTTTTTGTTATTCTTGTTTTGGTCATGACGTGAATGTTTGAATTTAGATTAGTGATAAAAACCGAACCGTGGGAATTGTCTTGGCCAAATGGTTATATTGTGGTCGAATGGCAATATGTAGGGATACTTGAACTTGAAATTGATATTCGTGATGTTTTGTGCTATGCCGTGTTGACGAATTCGATAAGGATCCAATAATTTGTCGGTTACCTTATTAAGCTTTTAGCTTAACCCTTTAGACCTTTGACCCTTACCATTTATGAGATTGACTTGATGAATGATTGGTAGTCGGATTACTTGAGAATAATTGCAACACTGGACTTGAAATATATGTAGAATTGGAATTGTTATTGGACTTGGACATATTTGACTATTGGAATACGAAGGACTACAATACATTAGACTCAAAATGAATTAATGTGTTTGAGCCGTAACGGACGAACAATGAATACAATGTCTAACGAACAATAACAATTGTAACATTTGTTACTTAACCAGTATTTGGAAATTTATAAATTATTCGACATGGAAACGTTCTATTAACAAACGAGTCATGGAGAATTTGTGTTTAATAATAATAAAACAAGTATCCTTTATAACTAAATGAGATATTTGAAAAACACCACGACTACCAATCTATTCATCTTAATTAGTGTGCTTGCTATGTAAGTTTACCTTCGATTAACCCCGTCATTCTTCTTGACTTTTTGTCTTTTTCTTACGTCGACTCGTTGTTATTTTCCTTTTGACGTATGTACTCTTGAGTCGTGTCTTCCTACCGTTATACAAATGATGATACCAAACTTTTAAAAAAGGCTAAAACTAGATTATTTTGGAAATGTAAATGGTTAACTTGTGGAAATTTTTGCGTACTTAGTTTATTTATGAGGGATACGTTTTAAGACGAGACTTTATATTATTAGGTCGTGCCGAGTCCGTAGTGCTATGACGTGTTAGCTGCTGTTGTGCTTTACTACTGTTGCCTTGTTGTGTTGTGCTTTGCTTGTATGAGGTGAGTTTCATAGCCTCACTTTTACTTTAATAATGTTTTATTAAACTTGGGGTGAGAGAACATGCAAACAATTTTGAATGGACCAATTGTTATGTTTATTTATGTTTGCTATGTTAGTTGGCTAAGGTTACTGGTTATATGGGACCGCACTCGTGCGGGATTGATTATTATTATGTGGGACCGCACTCATGCGGGATTGATATTATATGGGACCGCTCCTGTGCGGGATTGATATTACTATAGGTGCACATATAGGGATTTGTGATTGCGGGTTGGCACACATTTGTGTGAGAATGAGATGTTAGTTAGTGCCTTAATCTAGTATAGCAAACTATATTTGGTCTGGTTCATTTTTATATTATGTGTCTAAACCTATGAACTCACCAGCATTAGCTGGCCTTTTAACATGTTTTCTCTGGTAATTAATGATGATTGTGTTGGAGGATGTTTGTTTGAAGCTTGGCAAGCGGCATGGTTATTGGATCAGTTTAGACTCTCATAAACTATTTGGGACCTATCTTTTTGTTTATTTTGGGCTTGCTTACGTACTTTTGGATAAATGTAAACTTTAAAATTTGGATTTAAATACTTTATTAAACGGATGATGCTATCCCGTTTTCTTGTGCTTGTGTTGTATACCAATCCCCGTAGCACCCCTGAAGCTTTGATAAGTCTTCCGCTGTACCAAATTTTGGGGGCGTTACAATTAAAAAGTGAATAAAATATGATGATAAAGAATATTTAGAGCGTGTTTGTTTGCTATCCGGAATCGTAATTAGTATGAATTTAATAAAAAGGTGGTATGGGATTAAATATATGATTACCATTTCTTTTTGTTTAGTATTAAAGTTGAGGTATAGTTATCATATATATACCTCATCCAACAACTAAAAGTCCCCTAAGTGATGGAAACCTACCCCTCTCCCTTCCTATCGATCTATCATTCTTATTTCTACATTTAATTCCGAATCATGCATACAAAGCATTTTTTATTGGATTCAAACCATTCCCTAATTTTGAAACCCATCTACCAAACATTCCCATATTATTTAATAAGGAGATATAAATTAGGCCATAAGAGAGGCTATTTTGATAATTCCAAAGCAAAAGAAACATCAGCTCGAAAGAGTAATGCCCAGTAGCAAGGCCTCGTTGAAGCACGACAATGACTGAGAATATCAGATCCGTAGTAAGCATATATTTATCCACGGAGTTTACAACCCCGAGCCTCATTAGTAGTTTTATACCTTATCTACACAGCAACATCTACCGCATCCTTTATTAGCATGTAATGCATCTCTGTAAACCCATCCTCGCCTTTAACATCAATAAAACATCACTGGTTATCCAAATTCTTGCCCCAAATGTTTAACAATTCTAGTTTAAACTTACTACTGCAAAGTTTAAAACATTTCTTCTCTGTAATAACATAGATCTCCATAATAATCTCGACGGAAGAAGAAAATGCAACTGAATTAGGATAACTAGAGTTGCCAAGGTGTATATACTCATCGTCGTGATGTTTATGGGATGACACCATTCATGGTCGAATGGAGGGACATAAGCAAAATTAGGCTCCAATAAGTGAGACCCCCCATCTGGTATTAACCCACACTTGTCTGATATGACATTGAATCCAAACATCTTACCCGTTTCAAACTTGGGATATGTTGTAATAAAGGGACGAATGGAGAACACCTCAAATCGGGAATTCCTAAGTGGATCCATAATGAAAATCAAAACAACAACCACAAATTAAAATAAAAAATAAAAAATTAAATTTTAGATAACTATAGTCCTTGTCATGTATACGCTAGACATGGAAAACACTTCTGCAAGACATAGTTTATAATCAATGGTTTTTGTGTCACGTTTGGGTAATTTAGAAAATACTAATATTAGCAATTCTTTATTAAACCTAACATTATAGAAATTTACGTTTAAATTATATATAAAACTTCAGTTCTCAATGTTGGTGACACACACAAACTATCTTTTATCAACTCAAATTCAGAAACTAAAAAAGAAATAACTACAATGGTTGAAATGAAAACGTACGTTGAAACTTGAAACTCACTAAAAGATAGCTAGTTTGGGCCATTTCATAACCAAACAAACTGTAATATTAGTTTTAAAAAACTAATCAAAACGCAATTTTGATTATGTATATATTACAATTATACATTACAAAATGACCCCAACCTTTAAAAAAAGTAAGTTACAAAATATCATTTTTCAAAGGCATAATGAAAAGGTAAATTACTTTATGCATACAACCCTATATTTCTACTTAAATTGCATGAAATGAAATACACGAAGCATAGAAATATCGATTATTTGATTTTTATAATCTGCCTTAAAAATTTATGAAATTTGATAAAGTGAATTACAAGTATAATTTATGTTCTACTGATCAAAACAAGATAAACCATGTATTTCATAAATGTGCTTGCTAAAAAGTACATAGTCTTATGCGTGATATGAATTTTGAGGATATATGATTTACTTATTTGATTACAACTATTTTGGACACAATGGATTAATAAGATTAGCCAAACACCCCCTTAATTTTATCAACTTGTTTAATATAATCTAATCCAACACTAAATATGATCTTATGAGAAAAGACAAACGCTGGGCATATATTTACAAAGATATTGTTGACGTCTTAAGTCACTTTTTTTTAATATAAATGATGATCACCTATCAAGATATAAATATTGAAAAAAAAAACAGTGAGATTATACCTTTTATTTCCGAGACCACCTATTTCAACAAGAAACGGGTTGTTTTGCTTTTGTATCATAAAATAAAAGCAGAGGGTTTTGATCACCAGTTCGAGCAAACATATTAAATAGTAGTAGGAGCGGTGTTCGCTCCTGCAAAAAAAGATCAAAGAGTATAAGTGATTCGATAATCTTAGTATTGTATTTGCGTGTGTTTAAAACCTGAGTATAAATAATATTTAACGTTAGTGAATAGCCTTACGTATTGGTACATGAAAGTTTAATGTAAGTTGGGTGGGTGGTTAAAAAACCTTAATGTTAGTCATATTATACACACTACAAAAAATAATGAAACTAGCCATTCTTGTGTTTGATCCAAGCAAAACCCACAAATAAATCTAACAACATAAAAACAATACATTCTTGCATACAAATAAAATAGAAAAAACAAAAAACATACATCCTTTTTAAAAAAGAATAAAACTAACATAAAAACATACTTTGTTATATCAAAATCAGTATGAAAACATACATTTAAAAAAAAATTATATATATATATATATATATATATATATATATATATATTATATATATATATATATATATATATATATATATATACATTAAATGGTTAAAAAAGATAGATTAACGAGCTTAAAACAAACTAATATATATATATATATATATATTATATATATGCATTAAATGGTTAAAAAAAGATAACTTAACGAGCTTAAAACAAACTAAAAAAAAGCATTTGTCTAGATAAATCCACATAAACACATAGATAATAGATTTATTTAGCCTAAAAAAACACTGAATAAGCTTTGAAGTACATCACCAAATAAAAAAAAGAGTAAAAAATATGGGTCTATAGAAAAGAATCTTTAAAAATGAAAAATATATAAATTTATAAGAAACGCTGAAAAAATAGCTCAAAAACTAGCGTCTGGTGGTGGGGTTCGGTGGTAGGAGGCTCAGTGGCGGTGGGTGTCGATGGTGGTGGTGGGATGCTAGTGTTATTATTTGGTGTGTGTGTTTCTTTATGTGGGAGAAAGAGTAAGTGCATGAGAGTAAATGCATGTGAGTAAATGGGTAGGTATTTGTTAGTACTGTGGTAAACGAATTGAACACATTTTTTTTTCCCTTTTTCAAACAATAAGATAATATATTGATTAACATCGAGTATAAATGATATTTAACGTTAGTGAATAGCCTTACGTATTGGTACATGAAAGTTTAATGTAAGTTGGGTGGGTGGTTAAAAAACCTTAATGTTAGTCATATTATACACACTACAAAAAATAATGAAACTAGCCATTCTTGTGTTTGATCCAAGCAAAACCCACAAATAAATCTAACAACATAAAAACAATACATTCTTGCATACAAATAAAATAGAAAAAACAAAAAACATACATCCTTTTTAAAAAAGAATAAAACTAACATAAAAACATACTTTGTTATATCAAAATCAGTATGAAAACATACATTTAAAAAAAATTTATATATATATATATATATATATATATATATATATATATATATATATATATATATATATATATATATATATATGTAGGATCGAGTACTTCGAGCTTGATTGAGCTTGGTATAAACAAGAACCTCTGCAATACAAGTGTTTATGCGGAAACTAAACAGCAAGTATTATAAAGAAGAAAACTCTAAAAGAACAATGATCCTCTATGGATCAAACTATTGAACTAAGAATCGTTTATTGAATATTAAAAGATGTTCAAGGCGTACATAAACTCATAGATGGGTTTATCTTTTATACTAACAAGATCACCTAACCCTAACCCGTTCTACAAGAAAACGTGTAAAGAGATTAACAACAATCTCTTCTAAAAATAAATCATAACAAACATTCTAAATATACGGATAACAAATAATACTATCCGCAGCAACAATAGTATTATTTGTTATCCGTATATTTAGAATGTTTGTTATGATTTATTTTTAGAAGAGATTGTTGTTAATCTCTTTACACGTTTTCTTGTAGAACGGGTTAGGGTTAGGTGATCTTGTTAGTATAAAAGATAAACCCATCTATGAGTTTATGTACGCCTTGAACATCTTTTAATATTCAATAAACGATTCTTAGTTCAATAGTTTGATCCATAGAGGATCATTGTTCTTTTAGAGTTTTCTTCTTTATAATACTTGCTGTTTAGTTTCCGCATAAACACTTGTATTGCAGAGGTTCTTGTTTATACCAAGCTCAATCAAGCTCGAAGTACTCGATCCTACATATATATATATATATATATATATATATATATATATATAAATTTTTTTTAAATGTATGTTTTCATACTGATTTTGAGCTTGGTATAAACAAGAACCTCTGCAATACAAGTGTTTATGCGGAAACTAAACAGCAAGTATTATAAAGAAGAAAACTCTAAAAGAACAATGATCCTCTATGGATCAAACTATTGAACTAAGAATCGTTTATTGAATATTAAAAGATGTTCAAGGCGTACATAAACTCATAGATGGGTTTATCTTTTATACTAACAAGATCACCTAACCCTAACCCGTTCTACAAGAAAACGTGTAAAGAGATTAACAACAATCTCTTCTAAAAATAAATCATAACAAACATTCTAAATATACGGATAACAAATAATACTATCCGCAGCAACAATACTATCGGCAGGAACAAGATAACACTGTCGGCAGCAATGAGCTTTCAGCAGGAACCAAGCTATCGGCAGGAACCAACTTTACACTATCGGCAGCAACAATGAAACTCTTATTTCCCAGAGATCCTAACAATCCTCCCCTAATCTTGAGGTTAACTAGGTTAACCTGCAAGATTCCCATGTGATAAGGCTTTCATAAACTCAGGCTTGAGGACTGCGACTTAGCAGCAACAATAAGAAGTAACCAGCAACAACTTCAATAACTTCAAGATTCCAACTTCTATAGCATCCAGCAGCAACTTCAATAGAGCAGCAGGAACATGAAATCTTCTTCAAAATAGATTTACTGGTCACCATAACATCACTTGGACTTGGCTGCTACTAATGACAAAATGTACATCAAATCGCTTTAAGTTTCATACTATTCTCATCACATCCAGGTGTGTTAACTCCTGTGAGAGGTGAATCATTGAAAATTAATGGATTTGATGTCTCTTTACCAATAGCCATCACTACTGGAGTAGCCAATGTTTAGGGTGTTGAAACCATGGTACATTGATAACCATCTGATTTATTAGCAAATCAGCAATGATAAACGGATTTGACTTGTCTTTACCTGTAGCCGTTTGCTCAGGACTAGTCAATTCTTTGGTTTCAACTGAACCTTGGTGAATTGAATACCAAATATGGATACCAAGTGTCTTTACCACAAACCATACTTTTGTGGACTAGCCAATCCTTTGGATCCCATAAAGGGTTACATCCATGGTGAATTGAGAACCATTTTCAACTCTCAGAACTGAATCATGGGTGAGTTGAAGTACCCTATAGCTTTGAGCAAGCTATTATAGCTGTCAACGGATTTGATTATCACACCAGAGCCGTACCCTCATGGTGAGTCAACTCTTTCTTGTCTGCAAGACATGGTGAGTTGAGCACCATTTATTGTGTAGGTGTAAACACCAACACTGTACCTGCAAGGTGTTGCTCAAAACCACTTATTAGCACACAAAATATACAAAGATTTTTTTTTTTTTTTTTTTTTTTTGAACTAAGAAACACAAACAAAAACACACCAAAAGAAAAATAAGAAAAGAAAATAAGAAAGAAAGATAGAAACTTTACAACAACAACAAGAATAATCCTCCCCTTAAGCTTTATCCTCCCCTTAATCTGCATTCCTCCCCTTAAACTCAGCAACTCACCCCTTAAGCTGATGATCCCTTAGCTGCAATTTTATCCTTGATGAATTTAACCAATTGTTCAGCTGTGGTTAGATCATTTCCTATTGCATGCTTAGGAACTTTGACCTTCTGTGTTAGCATTCTCTTTAACACTCCTTCAGTTAAAGGATAAGCAATATCCACAAACATAGTGAGGAACTTGCCAGAGGTGAGTTCCACAACATGAACATTGGAATAAGGATATAATTTCCAAGAGAAGACTCTCCAGGATGATTGATTACCCCACACTAGTTTAGCCTTGTCTCCATCCAATTTATTCATCAAGACTTGTAAGTCTCCCCAAAGCAGCAAACCATTACCAGTTGGAGTATTAGATTGATAATGATTATCCACAATCTCATAAAGACGCTCCAAATCTTGTCTTTCAACCCTATCCAAGATCTCCCTTAGAAATGTAAAGAACTTGACTGTCCCATCAAGAGAAAACCAAACATTTACATCACCATCTGAAGTAGATCTAATCTCCCAATGAGCAATATGACCCCAAGACTGAATGGAGTCACCTTCTGAATCACTTTCAGAAGCAACCTCAATCAAATCATGATCATCCACTTCAAGAATATCCACAGAAGAAGAGTGGAAAGAATGACTCTTCTGCCTTGATCTTAGACCATATCGAATAATAGGAATAGACACAGAAGGCTCAGCAGAGATAGAAGCATTAGCAGTAGGAAGATCAGCAGGATCAAGATCTTCTTGTGGTACCTCAGATGCATCATCAGTAGAACTTGGAGCAATGAATGAATCATCCTTAGAGCCTTCTCCAGACTTCATTCTCTTTGCAACATCAGACTCCAAAGATGAAGATGTTCTTTTCCTGCTTTGTGGAATATCAGTATCTACTAAAGAGTTGAGCTTTGCATAAGTATCAAGGAACAATTTTTGAATTGCACCTTCAGGCCAACTTTTGAAATCACTGATCTTGTAGTTAGCTTCATTCCTTAGATACACCTTCATAAAATTGATATTATCTCTGTTTGTTGGCATCTTATATCCTAACCTTTGTCTTTCCTTGATCCTGTGCATCAATTCATTCCAAGTGGTTGCTCTTTGTTTCTTCAAGATGAATGCCTTGAGCAGATCTGACCTTGTATCTGAATCCAATTCAGACATTTGAAGAACCATAAATCCATGAGCTCTAATAATCATGTCAGTGTTCAACAAATATTCAACTTGTGCACTAAACACTTCTGAAGAAGGATCATCTGAACTTGGGTTATTTATAATCCCAGCAACATTTTTCTCATCAACAGACAATTGTCTTGCAAGCTCTTCATCTTGAGCAAGCTGAGCTAATCTAGCTTCTTCAGCAGCAACTTCCTGTTCATGCACCTTTGCAGCTATCTCTTCATCATTTTCAGTTGCTTCAGGAGGAATGATGTTACTTTCAGCAGCAACAGATGAACTTCCAACAGCAGTAACAGGATCCTTAGATGCAGAAGAAATATTTTCAACATTAGCAGTAACAGCAGACACATCAGCAGCAATGGCGACATCAGTAGCAATGGTCCTTGCTTCAGTGGAGACCTGTGCTTGAGGAGTGATGTTGTGCTCAGAAGTTGTAGGAACTACAGTATTTGCACCATCAAGAGAAACAGATGCTAGAACATTAAGCCCATCAAATATCATATCATCCTGATCTTCCTCAGACTCAGAAAGAATAACCTTTCTTTTCTTTTGCATTTGACTACCCTCCAATATGCTGATCTTATCATTTAGTTCTTGGATAGTTCTACTAAATGCTTCATTAGAATCCCTGAGCTCCTTTTCCAAGCTCTCCACTTTCTCACCAAAAATCCTTTTTGTCTCATTAAGTTCTGACTCCAATGCCTCAATTTTCTTCACAGATCTTTCAAGTAGCTGAGACATAGAGGTGAGATCAACAGCATCATCAGTTCCACCAGCAGGAACACTTGAAGTATTAGGAACTTCACTGACTCTGGGTGGAGAAACATTAAATCCCTCCCCTGCATTGATGTCAGAACTAACTGGCTGCCTAGTAGGACTAGGTGATGAAAACCTTGAAGAAGAAGGTAAATCCTCTAAAGGAGATGGCTGGACAATAGGTGTATCAGCTGAGATGGGCTGCTCATTGAATTCAACATTGTCATTAGTCTCAGGTGTAGGTGTCACTGGTCTGGGTGAAGGTGGTAATGGATCATCAGCAGCAATAGATGCAGATGCAGCAGCATCAACTGAAGTCTCTTGCTCAGGTGCATTAGGTGATGGTGGGATATTATCAGCAGGATCAGCATTGTCAGCAGGATCAGGGATATCAGCAGGATCAGGGTGGTGTAACATATGAGGCAACAAAGGCAAATGTTGGCCAGTAAAGTTCATCTTCATCAGGGCAAACATTTTGGCAGTCAACCTATTTATAATCTTAGGGGATGTATTAATGGTCTGTACACCTAAGATGATTTGAAGAAATCTAGGTACATCAAAAAGCTGTTTTTACCATTACTTAGATTCTCAATCATTCCCTCAAAAATATATTTTGCCCAATTAAAGATCCTACCCTGAGACAAACAGACTAAACCAGATGCAATAGGACTTGGACATTGATCCCAACCACCTGACTTAACACTAAGACACTGGAGTAAAGTATGAATCAGAAACCTCCATTGAGGAGACAACCTACTTTTCAAGAAGGTGCAACTTCCAGCAACAGGATACCCTATAGCTGCCATACCATCAAGAATGTCTTGCCTTGGAAGATCATATTCTCCTTGTTCCTCAGGAAATTGAAGCTGAACTCGAATCAACTCCTCAGTAATAACCACTTCTTGATTATCTATGGTAGCAACAATATCATTTTCCCTTCCCACAACATGTCTTACTTTAGCTGTTCTCCAAAACTGTTTGACCAAAGAATCATATACCGTTACTGGGCAATATGTGAGCGCATAACAAATAGATGACCCACGAAGAAATTCCAGCACTTCATCATAACCAGCACTTTTTGAAGATGATTCCAAATAAGCAACCTTGTTATGATCATCTTTGTAATGAAGAGTTGTCATTGTATTGAAGGAATGATTTAGGGTTTGAAATGAGAAGATTAGGGTTTGATAGGTTTCTAAGAAATAGAGATGAGAGATGTGCAATTATATGTTGAGTTTCCAAAAATATCACTTTAAATTGCTGCTATTTATTGCACGTATCATTGATCAATTAACTTAAGAAAGTTTGACCTTTCGGCAGTAACACTTGGTCAATCGGCAGCAATAAAATCTTTGACCATTCAGCAGGAATGAAGTGGTTTGACCGAAGTCAATCTACCGAACATAGTCATTAAGAATAACTTACCCATATTAATTCTCAATACCAACCAGCAATAAATTTGCACTAATCTCCATATCGTTATATAACCCTCAGATCACATAACTTTATCATCACAAAACCCTTTATTACCACAAATCAAACTAAATCTCCAAAAATCAAACCACAGAATGAGTTCATCCAAACATCCAATCATCGAAATCTCATCAGATTCATCCTCCTCTAGTGACTCAGGATGGAACAACTACTTCCCCAAAACAACATCATCCTCTAGAACCAAAGGTAAGGCCAAGGTTGAGGAGGATTCATCTGATCCTCTTCCATCTACCCCTTCTTCTTTTGAGTACTTTAGCTCTGATGATGAAGATTCATCAGAGTTGAAGTCTTTGGTGTATTACCAGGGCGAATGGGAGACTTTCCCTCCCAATTTTCCTTTAACAGATGAGGACAGAAGACAGATGAAGGAAACTGAAGCTCTGCTTGCTGAAGAGATGGAGAGAGCAACTGCAGCTTTTTATAAAGTACCGGTACCAAAAGGCAAGGCTAAACATCAAGAAGGTTCAAGCCGAGAAAAACCAAACCCTAGAAGTCGACACAATCGACAACGTGAAGGCAAAGATCCAAGACAAAGGAAGAATCTCACCAGAACCACTCCCAAGCCAACCCAGCCAGCTTCACAATCAAGCAACCCAAAACCACAACCAACCCAACCAACTCCACAAGCAGGTATCCCTACTTCACAACCAATCCATCCATCTTCAAGGACACGATCCAGAACTCATCAGAGGTCAACTACCTCAAGCTCTTCAAAGCCATCCCCTGAACAAAGACAACCACGGCCAGTCATCTTGGCACTTGCAGTCCCCCATGTTTATGAAGAGATCATTCGCCAGAGAGGAAAGAGGTACATGCCTGAAAACATGGGTAAGGGTAAAGAGAAGATGGAATAGGTGGTAAGGTTTAGGTAGATTTATGGTGGATGATTGGAATCTTTTGTAGCTTTTGTATGATGTGGAACGATGTTTTGAATGATGTTGATAAGTATCTTTTGTAACTCGAAATCTTTTGTAACCAGCAACTGAATGTACTGATCTTTCTTATGATGAATGAAAATTGCTGTATAAAGCTTTAAATCCAAGCATTAAGAAGCTGCAAAATAAAGTTAACTAACAAAAGACACTGAAAATCCTGCAAGATAAGATTAGAGAAACACAAACAAAACTTAAAAGAATGAAAAGCAAGACAAAATTACAAGCATTAGCCTCCCCTTAGGCTAAAGCTACCCTATAAACCAGCAAACACAATTACAACAACATGAACAACCAAACAAAACAACTACCAAGGATACCATGGAGAATAAGCCATTCCCCCTCCAAAGACTTGATTAGAATAGACAGGCCAAAAATCCCTGTGATAATATGAAGATGTACCAGCAGAAATGGTTCCCTGAAAATCAGCAGGAACAGAGGAACCAGCAGGAATAGGTCTATCAGCAGGAAAAGGACTCCTATAAAAATTCATTCCTGCTGCTTGTGGAACATATGGTGGGATTTGTTTAACATTTTTCCACAATGATCTGTTCTGATGTTTCCCACCATTCAACCTTTTCTCATGATAATCACAATCTTTTATAAGATGATATTGACTACCACACACAAAACATGTCTTCTTCCTAACAGCCTTGTTTTTACTACAGCTTTTCTTAATATGGACACCATTATCACTAGTGGAACTAGAGACACAGTTGTTTTTAAAAGAATTCAATGAGCTGTTATCTGAAAAGACTGATTTGGGAGTAGATATACCATTTGTTGAACTTGAGGACCTGTGATATTTGGGAGTGGTTGACTTTTCACTTGAGTCACATGAAACAAAGTCTTTAGACTCTGCTTCAGAGGATTTGTCACTTGTGTGACAAGAGACACAATCATTAGATTCAGGTAAGTCTTTGGACTTTTTACCATAAACCATTTGTGACTCATCTGAGTCAATATCAGAGAGAGAGTGTACAGGAGAAGGCATAAAAACTCCTCTTATAGGTGGAGAAACAGCATTCATTCCACCTTCTTTCACATATTTAACAGGTTTTTGATAGTCTACAGGTTCAGGGTTAAAAACACTATACTCATTAGGGTCATAAAATTGATTTGACCCTATCAAGTTACTATACCCTAAACCTCTTTTTGTTTTCGTAGACATAGAACTATCAACTAACTTGTTTAGGTTTTTAGATGAATCTTTCCATTTATTAAACCTAGCCAAGGTATTGTCTAGTTTAGTCTGCACATCCTGTTTTTCTAACATCATCTTAGCCTTTTGAGACTCAGAATGTTTAAGCTCATTAGTGGTGTTTTTCAAGTCCCTTTCTAAAACCTTTATCTTTTCCTCATATGCTAACTGATTCTTTTGAAACCAAACCTTTTGCTTTTCTAATGTTTTAACTGCTTTGTCATAAGCCTGTACCTTAATAAAATATTCATTATACTTGGATTTCATGTCATCATATTCAATATTAAGAGTTGAGTACAATTCTTGACATGCTGAGTTACATCTTTGTACCTGAGATGGGAATCCTAACAGAGCATATTCTTCCAAATTTTCTTTTTCTTCATAGGACTTATTGTGGAACAAGTTCCTAATCCTCCTTGCGCATAATTCAAAATTATCTCCTGATAGGGACATTGTGAAGAGATTCAAGAGAGACACACTTCAACACTGTTTCCTTCTTTATCAGAGATCCTTACCAGTCTCTGATACCACTTGTAGGATCGAGTACTTCGAGCTTGATTGAGCTTGGTATAAACAAGAACCTCTGCAATACAAGTGTTTATGCGGAAACTAAACAGCAAGTATTATAAAGAAGAAAACTCTAAAAGAACAATGATCCTCTATGGATCAAACTATTGAACTAAGAATCGTTTATTGAATATTAAAAGATGTTCAAGGCGTACATAAACTCATAGATGGGTTTATCTTTTATACTAACAAGATCACCTAACCCTAACCCGTTCTACAAGAAAACGTGTAAAGAGATTAACAACAATCTCTTCTAAAAATAAATCATAACAAACATTCTAAATATACGGATAACAAATAATACTATCCGCAGCAACAATACTATCGGCAGGAACAAGATAACACTGTCGGCAGCAATGAGCTTTCAGCAGGAACCAAGCTATCGGCAGGAACCAACTTTACACTATCGGCAGCAACAATGAAACTCTTATTTCCCAGAGATCCTAACAATATATATATATATATATATATATATATATATATATATATATATATATATATATATATATATATATATATATAATATATATATATATATATATAATCTACATTATATATAACAGGAGGCGTTACACGTAGATAATGCCACATAAATGCCACCTCAATGCCACATAATCATTAAAATGCCACATAATCATAAACTATGCAAAATTCGGAGTCTACTTATAGTGTGCGATGCAATCCTTTTCCATTTAGAAAATTCGGATTTAATTTGTGTAAAAAAGGAGTTGTCAGGATTTGAACTTGGGATGGGAGGCCTAAATAAACTACACCTGAACCATTGGAGCATTCCAATGGTTGTGATAAAATTTGCAACTCATAATTGATATTGCATGAAACAATAGTTGTCAAAAAGAGATTAGGGTTTAACTAAAACACAAAATTCCAGCGTATAACCAAAAACAAGAAGAAAAAACCAGTTCATTATCATATATCCTTTTTCTCAAAACCCTAATATCATTCATTCGTATTTTCACAAAGGTATTTGTCATTCATCTAACATTCAATATGTATTCGTCAGTCATGCATCATATACTTTCATAGTGTAGAGGTATAGATTCACTTTCGGGAGGTGGAGGAAACACCATAAACTCGAACTAAAGATTAACTTTGAATTTTCGGTTTATTGATTGCCGAGGTGTGTATGTTGTCTAAAGAGAGAAGTAAAGACAACACACACACCTCATGTGTTACAAATGAATCCTCAAACCCTCCTACACAACTAGGAGGGTATTTATACAAAGATATCTATGCCTTATTGGCAAGACTAGTCCTCGTATTTACAAACTATGCAATTCCCTACATATGACAAAACTTTAAAGCTAACAATCTCTCCCCAAAGTGATGTCATACGGGAATTGCTTACAATGTTCCCTACAAGTAAAATTCAATACAAAAACATGAGAAAGATCTTCAAACTTCATTACTTCGTTCAGCTTGCATAATCTTCTCAGCCGCCATTTCTTTACTTGCAGACGAACTAAGTGAGCAAATCTAATTAGGGTTTAATTCAGAGTGCCCTGTGTGCTCTCCCCTAATTAGCGCTCTCCCCTAAACTGACAACCTCATATTTTGAATGCCCTGAGTGCCCTGCAGTTCGAGGGAATAGAGTATCAACATCTTTATCTCACCAAATGCATCCCAGTTATTTTTCCCATGAGAGATCAGCCCGTACATTTCTCTCCCCTGCTGGTTGCGATTAATCGGAATCAGCATACTGATGTGTACATGAAATACAAACTGGAAGCCCTTTATAAGGAATCATATCAGCCCGTGAGAAGATGTCGATATACCCAATTTAACCTCCTGTATTAAAAACAACGGCTTCATGTAGTGACTACTGATGGAGAAAACCCACCATGACGAACTTGAGACTGAAGTAGAATAACCCAAACTTGTGACTTAAACTTGCACGATAGTGTGACTAAGAACCTATACTGAGCACTACAATGTAACTCCTTAAAGCATAGGTCGTTTCATATACCCATCCATCCTTCCTTAACTGTATATGAACATCTCTTGAATTATCCATATCTTTGTGTGACACTGAGTACTACAACGTATCTCCTTTAAGTGATAGTTAACTAGGTCTTCGTCCATCCTCCCCTTGACCTATGAAAAACTAGATAACCCCAAGACTTAATCACTATTCCCATGAGTGCCTAAACAAGGATCTCGAAGAATCATGCATCCAACCAACCCCGATATCTTCAAGATACTAAGTACACGTACCCGAGATATTCCACTTCAACTTCAAATAAGTAATAATGAATCATCATCCTTGTAGCCACAGCTGATAATTTGACCATTGTCATCTGATTGTGAATCTTGATCAGGATCTTTTCGGCTATACGTGGTGATGTTGAAGGTGCCGTCCGACAATTTCAATTGTGATTTTGATGTGAAATATGCCATAAAATGACATTATAATGATGCTGGAAAATTTTGAGTTTAAGAAATTTTTACGCCAAAAATTCCCCGAAAAATTCGAATTTTGGCCAAAAAATTTGAATTTTAGGCCAAAATTTTCACTCTTGAACCAGAATTTGAATCTCGCGTAAAAATGGACCGTAAAGTCTCCTGTGAAAAATAAATTTTACTCAAATTTTCCCGCCAAAAAACTTTTTTTTTTTTTTTTTGCCAAATGCGATAAGGTTGTCCAATCGCGATAACAGTGAAGATGGTCAACTGCGATAAATCTCAACTGCGATAAACCTCAAATGCGATAAACCTCAACTGCGATAATCCTCAACTGCGATAAGTCTCTGAGTTGTCAACTGCGATATGGTCAAATGCGATAGAGCTAAACAGCGATGCCAAATGCGATAAGGCCAAATGCGATAAGGCCAAATGCGACACCTATCGCAATTCTCATACAAGAAATGCGATAATCACTACGAATTGCGATAACCTCGCTGCTTTTCTTCAATTGCGATAAAACGCAGCTTTTGCCCACTTTTGTTGACTTTCTTCCACTTGCAACCTTATCACTTAAGATTTTCTACTGACAATCTTTCACCAACTAGAGCAACTTGACCAATAATTCATAAACCAATGAATAAGATATTCAATATATTCCAAAACACAAATCTTATACAAAGATAATGTGATTTTCGATCAAAGAAGCTTAGAACACACAACTTTCTGCCTTTGTTCATGCGTATGAATCCAGAAAGACCATAAAAGCTCACGTTTTTTATGATAAAAACGCATCAGTTGGGTTCATTAAACACACAACGAACATAAATATAGCACTAAACTCGGCTGATGAAGAAAATGAAGAAAAACCGAGATAAAACACAACAAAAATCACCTTTATCACCTTAAAAAACACCACGAGCAGCCACCCGGTTAGCTCTTGATACCAATTGTAGAGGTATAGATTCACTTTCGGGAGGTGGAGGAAACACCATAAACTCGAACTAAAGATTAACTTTGAATTTTCGGTTTATTGATTGCCGAGGTGTGTATGTTGTCTAAAGAGAGAAGTAAAGACAACACACACACCTCATGTGTTACAAATGAATCCTCAAACCCTCCTACACAACTAGGAGGGTATTTATACAAAGATATCTATGCCTTATTGGCAAGACTAGTCCTCGTATTTACAAACTATGCAATTCCCTACATATGACAAAACTTTAAAGCTAACACATAGTAACAAGAACATCTCGCTCACAATATATATGTTTTAACTGCAGGTATACAATCTGATGAAAGATAATGTCGCAATCGAAAGACAGCTTTTGTATCAACAAGTCAGTTACGGCAATTCTAAAGGTAAAAACTCTTCGCAATGAAGGTGCTGCTCTTGAGGTATATTTAATTCCATTCTTTTCCTACACTAGATGTTGGTGGATGTGATAGGTGCACACGTATTTAAAGTCTATTTTACTATGATATGGTTAGAGTTCATATTTTACATGTCTACTCAATTGTAGGCATACCCCTTATATATATATTATGAAGCAACCATGTAAAGTGAAGGATGAAGATGGAGTTTCGGTCTCTGGTAATGTTCAACAAGTCAGTTACGGCAATTCTAAAGGTAAAAACTCTTCGCAATGAAGGTGCTGCTCTTGAGGTATATTTAATTCCATTCTTTTCCTACACTAGATGTTGGTGGATGTGATAGGTGCACACGTATTTAAAGTCTATTTTACTATGATATGGTTAGAGTTCATATTTTACATGTCTACTCAATTGTAGGCATACCCCTTATATATATATTATGAAGCAACCATGTAAAGTGAAGGATGAAGATGGAGTTTCGGTCTCTGGTAATGTTGGGTTTCTATTGCTGTTCTTTTAATTTAAATACATCTAAAGAAAGTTGTTAATATATATATTCGAAGTTCTGTGTTATGTATATTCAAATATATACTAATAAAAAAAGTGAACTTATCATTTGTATTCAATTAGTTAATATGGTGCATACGGTCTTAATATAAAAAATATTTATTTAGCATTTTAGCCTACCTTTGATCTAATTTGTGTATTACTCATGTGACATCAAAGTGCTTTTTTGAATAAACTTCTTATGGATTAAAGGTTTGGATAAGGAATACTTTACCGATTCGATTCAGAAGGTGTAACCTGATGTGGAGTCACAAATCCTGAATGATGATTATGCAACGTGCTTTTAGCCCTTTTGGAAGATCAGTAATTCAATAGAGATTTAATTAAAAATAGTCACACAAGTAAACGTTAACAAACAGATTATAAAACATGAACGAACGGACAATACTTTTGGTTATGTTCGTTCACATAAAAAAAAGGACTTCAAATCATGTACATCAGTACATGTTTGTTTAAAAATAAACAAACTTAAACGAATAGTGGTTCATGATTGGTTAGTTGAATTTTTGGTTTTTTTACTGCTTTAAAGGTTGTTAACTGATGATTTTTTTGGTGTGTTATGTATATATAGTGCATTAACAAACCCTAAGGAACGTCATGAGATTGTTTGTCATGATATCAAGCAAATAAGAATGTTTCTGATGAGGTTATTAATATATCCGCTGTTTTTGAGGTTGTTGATTCAATGTTTAGCTGTTTCTTTTTAGGTTAATTGTGAACCTTTTGTGATATATCTTACGGTGAAGGGGGGTCACTTAATGTTTCTAAATCAGCCTAAGAAGTTCTGTACCTTAATAGAGTGGTCAGAAGAACTTTGTACATCAATGGCTACAGTTGCATTTGGTGCAAAACGATCTGAAGTATGGTGAGTTTTTCCTAACCCTATTTTTGCTGCTATAAATAAATACAGGTTTTATGACCAAGCTCAGCAGTTATCTTATGCATGCACATGCATTTGAGAATTTTTACCATACTTTGAAACCGTCTTCGGAGATACGAAAGAGTAAGAATAATGGATTGGAGCAAGATGAGAAGGTGAATGCTTTGCGTGAGATGTGTGGGAAGCGTGGTGTTAATATTGATGCCTATATCATTCCTTCTCAAGTTGCATTTATTTTTCTCATTGTTACTGTATTTATTATGTTTAATTAACTGTGAAATTTAACTCATGCTATAATACCGAATCTCCTTTACCTTATTCAGTTAGTAGCATATAAAGAAAGTGTAGTCCCTGTTGATCATGCAAAAGTGAGACGAATTTGCGTGACAAGTTTTAAAATGGCAGTTACGCCCCTGGAGAAAAGTTAAAAGTTTAGGAATATTTTGTTAAAAGTGACACGAATTTGCGTCCCGTTCACAACTTGATTCATGACACAGGTATTGTATATTTCTTGGTATCGCAACTTTTTGATGAAAGGGTTCCATGTCGTGGTTCTCCTAGCTGCTGGTCCTGGAGTTCGTGATACACAGGTAATCGTTCTTCAGACTTTTGTTTTTGATTATGATTTTTTATATCCTTTTACAATGTTGATCTGCTGGATTTATATTAATACAAAGTTTGACATGGCAGTGTGGCTTTAAGATGTTCACAAGAGCTGCTGCAAGGAAGCTTTTTACTAATATTCGTTTAAAAAGGTATGAAATTTGTGAGCATGCTTTGACTTGCTTCCTGTTTTTAAAGTAAGTGTTCCTGGGTGGATGTTGGACAGGGTTCAGAATTTAGATAAAGAAAATTGGCTAAATAAATAGACGAGTGATTTAGCACATTAGCATGACATACCCGATTTTCTTTTGCAAAAAGCTTATTACACTCTCTTATGCTTTAACATGCTTATAACCATTCTCTTATAATCGACCCGACCCGATTTGACCTGTAAAAGAACCTGGTATGAATTTGACATGTTGTCCAACCCACCAACCACCCATCCTGCCGCACCTATGTTATAGCTACTTTCCATCAAGTTCTGGTGCTTGTCTCTTTTATCGGTGGATCTGACACTTCATTTATGATGTCTATACAGGTGGTGCTTTGATGTCGAGTTAGTTTATTTGAGCAAATTCTTTCATATCCCTATAGTAGAGATTTCGGTAACCTGGTCTGAAATTCCGGGATCTAAGGTGAGTCCATTAAGTATCCTGAACATGGTGTGGGAAATGTCTCTCATGTCTCTGGGATATAGGGCTGGTATCTGGAAGATATCCCCTCGAGAATCTTAGTTTAAAGCAGGCTAGGTTAATCGACAATTTCCTCCACCCTGAGCTAGCGTTCTTAATCACCAGTTTTCTCTGATATGCATACCATCAAGTGTTATTTCTCATGCAAGTTACATTGTCCAGATCAGTTTTTTAGTGCGTATTTGAAGAAATCTCATTATTCTTTAATCAGAGATTTTATATGTAAGGAAATCTGTACACAAGGAGACTAGATGAATTTTATGTATGTTGGAGACATTATGAGTGATGGTTATACCAGTTAAAAGATGTTTTGTTTCAAGTCATTGTTTGGTTTCTCAGACTGTTCTCACTTCAAGATCTTTAACTCAGATTTTGATCCTCAGGGATCCTTTTACTCAATCATCACTTATAATGTCTTTGGTGGTAGGGATGCTCTACAATCTATTAATATTCTGGATCAAATCGATATATGTTGTTAAAACATGACACTATATAGTCCAACTGTTGTCTAAATTAGTAGTACTGAATTTGCACTAAAGGTTACCAGTAAAAAATTGCAATTCGTGTTTTTACCCAACATATATGCACACATCCTTTTCAAACTTTTCAAAAATAAAATTACAGACTTCTCATTGTTACTGTAGGGCGCCCTTGATCACTAGAGATTGATGAGGGAGTTGAGGAGATTCGGAGTCTGGATGGATGGGATAGGATTGGAAAGTCATTTTGACTTGCCAAACCTTCCTTTAATGCGGGCCATTCTTGACAAATTTGCAACTTTACAACTTCCGATTTGGCTTACATAGGTTGATATCATCAATCGGTTCAGCCAAGATAAACAGGTAATTACTACCAAGAATCTCATTAATCTTTACAAAAGCAAAACCATTTATTTTAAGCACTAATGTTTTTAATAAACGAAAACATACGAGGCATTTGGGTTGACCCTGGTGGAGGCCATGACTTGCGGGTTGCCCACATTTGCAACACTTCAAGGAGGACCTGCTGAAATCATTGTTCATGGGAAATCTGACTTCCACATTGACCCGTACCACGGGGACCAGGTCACCGAGTTGCTTGTCAACTTCTTTGAGAAAACCAAACAAGACCCTTCGCATTGGGATGCCATTTGAAACGGTGGCCTACAGCGTATCCAGGAGAAGTAAGCAAACCACAAACCTCATATCTAATTATTAGTCGCCTTAATTATATGTTGGATATTTGTTTCTAACATGAAATTTGTTGGACAGATACACATGGAAGATTTACTCAGAAAGGTTGTTGACCCTTGCTGGAGTTTATGGATTCTGGAAGCGTGTGTCAAAGCTTGACAGGATTGAGATTTGTCGTTATCATGAAATGTTTTATGCTCTCAAGTACCACAAATAGGTAAGTTAATCTGCTAATTTGCATTGACAACGACTGAGATATTAGAGTAGATGCTAGCATGCTTTGACCCTCAAACGGAGCATGTATCAGTTACCTACGCATTTTATTTTTTGCATTATTCTCATTTGTTTTCCTCTTTTTAATATCAGATTTTTGCTGTTCAAGCCAAATGTAACAAGTGAGTTTATGATATATTAGTTGTGAAATATGGATTTTTTTGATTAATCATTGATAAACATGCTTATTAATAAAGATTTACTGTAACATTTTCGTGACTTTTATAGGAATGTTATTTGGAAGACGTCGCCAACTATCAGGAACTCCATCAACACATATATACGTCATTCCAGAGATTGGCGAGGTTTGAACTATGACTGCGGAAGTGCAGAGTAAGAGTATTTCACATACAAAGTTATTTACAACTACGCACACGCAAATATTTGCAGTAAACCAATTGTATTTTACAAGTCTCACGCCAACGATGCCCTGCTTCTGAAGACAGAAAAGGAAATATCAGAAAATGTCGGCCGCCAATAACACAAAAGCATGCTTCATTGGGCAGAACTGATAAGCCAAAAACGGAGCCAATATGTGGTTACAACTTTTATCTTTCTACACTCCTCCACAAAGCATCGAGTAAATTAGTCGGGGAACAAAATATCATGCATTCAGAAGAAGATCATGTTGCACCCACTCTGATAGAACAATCATTCTATCAGGTAAACACTTGCAATACGTGGTTCTATATTTTGACTATTCTTAGTTTTCCGGCTTCTAATAATATAGCAATAATAATTATGATGAGATTGATACCCGTGAAGTAATGTTTGGTTGTTCTCTCATGTACAAATATATAGCTCTCTTATACATATTCATTTAACCATATTTGACATTGCAAACGTTTGCAAATTGTTAGGATACCAATCACGAATGGAAAAGGAAAGTGCAAAACATGGGAACTTAGCCACACAACATCTTCATCAACTTTTGGTTTGCAATACACCACAGGGTTGTACATCCAGGTAATACCCTTAGTTATGTTACTGATTTGAACAAACAAACCCCACATGTCTTGATCTTTATCCTCACATGATGATCTGTATAAGATAGTTACATTTAATCCTTGGAACTTGCATTTGTTAGGGCATATAGACACATTTTTACTTTATCATCATTTATATGTTAGGTGTTCAATTGGAATTATTAGTACAGTCGTATAGGTACTCAAAATTCATAAAGCGCCTATTCGTGGATGATAATTAATGAGTTTTTTTTTTTTTTTTTTTTTTTTTTTTTTTTTTTTTTTTTTTTTTTTTTTTTTAATTAAGAGTTTACATGTAAAAATACCTCCTGGTAATTTTTTGTATTCCTACGGTCTCAGTTCCATTCAAATGTCATGTCATTTGTCACCAACATTCACTATATTACATCTATTATGTGATTTTATTTGTTTGATGAGTAAAAGTTATGTTTAGGATCACGGGCTCATAATTTAACAACTTGATGAGCCTAATATTGACCGTAGCTTCTGTTAGGTCTTTAGTATCAAACCGGATAATGTTGAAGTACACAGATCATATTGGATAGTTTTAGTAGCATCAACATCTCTAAACCGGTTTCCCTACAATAGTTTTTGACATATCAAGATGTGGAGTATGCATTACAGATTGTTAATATATCTTGTGTATTTTTACCCTTCTTTTAAACCCAGCTAGCACTATTATGGGTATTACTAAATGCTTGATTGATGGCACAACTTCTTCAAAATCACTTATATGCAGTAAATATGAATTACAGATTTGACTATTAGGACTACATGATTATTTTAATGAAATACAACTACGGGCCTTTAGTTTCTTAGAGTTTGTTTGTTTTACTGACATGGGATTGATTTTGACAAAATAGATGAGTTGAAGGCAAACTACAAGTGCGGGACAACACATGTTACAGAACCGAAGGAGGTATACGGGGTACTTGTCATGTATGGTGTAGATGCCACCAAACTACACCACGGCCCAGATATATCTGCGTTTACCAATCTTTGCAAGAAACAAAACTCATGTCGAACACAACTTCTTTTTGTATAATTTTTGCGCATTATCTTAGTTTGGTTATTTTTAAACCAACTCATGTACTCATTTTCTATGTTACTGAAATTGTTTTTCACATTTACGCAAGATATACAAGTACAAATTTAAAGCTTGAACCTCTCCATAAATTTACACAGTAGATATTCAAAAATGAAAATTATGAAACTTGCCCGCCCATCGAAATACCTTTGACAAATTCCAGATACTTCAATGTGATTGGCTCATATCTGGAAGCAACATTAGGGGAAGCACCAAGACCAGAACTGTGCGAACATGGAATCGAAGAATATTAGGTGTATGCTTTTATGCAGCCCATGGTATTACCAATGGGCTAAAGGTAACTTTTTTATCTGATAGAACACTTCACATTATACGCTGCCTTTTATGGGGTTTCTTCATAAAAATTGAAAGAGCCAAGGAACAGCAGGTTTCTCTATAGTAAGCTTGACTTGCAGACAGTTTATTGAGAAGATATGCTAAAGAAAGACATTGGCGACCTCCAAAATGATATCAAGTATGATTTAAGTACACATTGTTCTGATTCTTTTTTAATCGGACTGCTAATATGTTTTTATTATTCATTCTAAACTATAGGCAAATGAGCGTAAATGTGTAGAGCTGGTAATCCAATTTCCTGAATCAATCAGACCAATTTTGAGGCGAATTGAGGCTATGCAGGTTTATTATTTTGTTGACACATTGTTTCTCAAGCTCTTTTGGCGCTTTCACTTACATTTCTTTACTTATTGGTTATAGATCCGCTTGTGGTGCAACAGGCCTCCATCCGTGTCCATGCCTTTGATGGCGTGAATTTCTTCTCAATCCTTCTTTTCTGTAATCATCATCCATTTCTTTCACCTTTTTTTTTTTTACCCAAACTCAGGGTTCTATAGAGGAAACTCAAAGTATAGAGGGGTTACACTGCACAAATATGGTCGATAGGAATCTCGAATGGGCCAGTTTTTTGGGAAAAAATGAGAGCATTAGTTAAACTAAATTAAACTTACATTAATTGACACATTGGGATCAATGTCTTTTTAGCATGCAGGTACATCTACCTAGGGTTGTTTGAAAGTGAACTTGAAGCTGCAAGGTTAGTTCATAATCTTCATCTCCGTTTGTCTTTTGGTTAACTTTCATATTCGTTTGGTCCTCAGTTTTACATTGCTGAGTGATTTTTCCCGAATTAATCAGGGCCTATGACAAGGCTTCAATAAAATGCAACTAAAGATAAGCAATCACCTACTTTGAGGATAGCTCATATGATGGGGCGCCAATTCCCATGACAAAAAGTGGAGGTACAATACTAAAAGGTAATCTTTCGATCACAGGTACTGAAATTGGCTATTCAAGCAGCCCTTATTAACATGTCAAGACACCTAAAGGGCTGCTGGAGATAAGCTATCCAAACAGCCCTTGATAGCATGTTTCGGACGCTAAATGCTTGCTATTTATTAAATGATGATTTGTTGTGTAGATTGGAACAAACTACTGCTGGTGACAGGAGTAGATGGTCCCAAAAATTTCTGTTATGTTTTTATGGTACTTGGAAAATGGTTGAATGCATTGGATCAGGTTCTTCATTAAGCGTGTAGTCAAATGATCATCTACTCCAAAATTTCATCTTCTCTTTTGATGTTTGAACTTGATAAAAAGGTAAGCTTCAATAATATTATCATCTTCTCCTTGAAAATGAGAATTAGTGTTTTTTTTTTTTTTTTTTTTTTTTTTTTTTTTTTATTTTTTATTTATTATTATTATTATTATTATTATTATTATTATTATTATTTATTTATTTATTTATTTATTTTCGAGCTAAGAAGCATTAATATATTGAGATAACCCATTTTCACATCATTCATTTTATGTTATATAAGTTATGGACTATACGGCATACAGAATAATATAAAGATAGCATAAAGTAATAATCTGGTAGCATTCTTGGCCTCTCCATATAGTATAGTTATGAGAAATACGAGGTCCGGTAGTGCTGTTATGGTGTGTAATATACTTACTACAGTTATGATAAAGTGTATTAGAGACTCATTTGAAATGGTCAATAACTGAATAATACCAAGTGTACATCGAAAAAGAGTTTTTTAATTTGCCCAGACAGAATCGTAGATTACAACATTAATCAATATACAAGTAGAAAAAACAAGGATATAAGAAAATGCATATTCGCAAAAAACACGTTTCTTCTTTGGGAACCCCATATCAAGTGCATGGTTGATATATACCTTCCTATCCTTCACCATTGCTGCAGTGGCAACCCGATGGGTGAGCACAGGTGATCTTCCAATTAGTAAAGCGGTTATCCAATCATCGTTGCTCTCAACTAATTTTACACCATTAGCTCCAGCCACAACAAGCTTAGGTATTATCTTTCTTCAAAATTGACTACCCTACACGCTATATTTAAATTACTAACACCAGTTTTGGATTATGGATGTTTAAATTTGTTTTTTGTTAGTGATTTTCAAAAGGAAGAGATGGCGATTATGCATTTAGTTTTGATGGAATGGGGCTCTTGGTTTAATGATCAGTTTTAATTCAGGTTTTTTACGTAACATTTTTGATGTATCTTAAGAATCTTAGTTACTTGGTTTTTTATTCAATCTAAAGTAGGAGGATAGAATTGTAGAATGTAATATTGCATTTAAAGGTGATCAAACTGTGGAGCCTAATAATATCCTCTAAAGGTATGTTTTTATTTGCTTATGGAATTCTATCCTCCAATGATAACCAGATGATAACATTTGTAATCCACAAACTCTTCCCTCATCGGCATATGGGCACTCTACACTTGGATTAAATAGAAGAACAGAGATGCATAACGAGTAGGTAATAAAGATTGATCTAAATTGATGTAGATACAATTTAATACCTTTTTATCGTTATTATTTGAAAATAAGATTGTGGTCTCATTTTCATCCTTTCTAGGCAGGCATGCGATGATCCTTGATAAAGATAACATATACATTCGCGACAAATAAGATATAGAGGTGTCGTTTTTTAGCTTATCAGAAGTTTCTAAGGCCATCAAAACTTTTCGGTCGACAACAAGCTGGGAAAAGGCGGGCTTGGTCCAGTTTACAATACCAAGAGCCATTATGCACATACTCCCTACGGAAATTCTACTATGCATGATGGTTGTTTAGATTTTGAATAGAATACATTATTTTTCTAATTTTGTTATAGCAATATAATCAGATTACTAAAAAGATATTAATTTTAGTTGAAAATAGTTGTTGATTCATTACATTCCTTCTTTACAAGCCCATGTAAGTTTATGCATTCGATAAATATGTTGGCCAATTTTCTCACACAAAGAAGTATAAGTGGATGTCTCAAGAGTGAAGAGCATAAAGGACTTGAAGATTTTTTGTGTGATAAGGATGGCAATTACGCAAAACAACAAATAAGCTTTGTTTCGCATTTGAGTTTATTTGATTGTATACTTTTTTCTTATGTACTACTTTGTAATTTTGTTTCTTTCATATTCGATAAACATTTATTTTTTCCCGTTATTAATGTATTCAATAAATAACATTCTATGCTTATATCTTATTTTTTGTTAACTAATTTTTTTCAACGATATTCATAATTCATGCCCGCCCATCGGGCAACAAGACTCCTACTCCCGTAAATGTGGTGCAGAATGCATTGAAGTGTTCGTTAAGGAATTGATATATACTTGCTACAAGTGATAAGACTTATGAGAATATTGGAGAGCTTAGAGAAGTCCATATCGAGTGTCTGGTAGCGAGCTTGCACCAAGTCTACGTAAGTTTATATATTATTTTCCGATAACTAATACCTTCCAACGATAATTATAAGTCATGCCCGCCCATCGGGCGGGCTTCGAAATCTAGTATATATATATATATATATATATATATATATATATATATATATATATATATATATATATATATATATATATATATATATGTATATATGTATATATATATATATATATACACACATATATACATATATGTGTGTATATATATATATATATATACATATATACATATATATATATATATATATATATATATATATATATATATATATATATATATATATATATATATATATATATATATATATAATATACATTAAATGGTTAAAAAAAGATAGATTAACGAGCTTAAAACAAACTAAAATATATACATATATATATATATATATATATATATATATATATATATATTATATATATATATATATATATATTATATATATAGGGGGACTTTCTTACGAGAACCATTTTATCTGCGAGAACTGAGAGAACCACAAAAAACATACATGCACGCCTTTTAAAATAAAATAAAAATACATGCAAATCATCAATAATCGTAAGTATCCACCTATGTTCTTCAATATCATCATGAACTCATCCTCTTTTTTCACAAAAACCTTACACAAGGCCGCAATATTGTCGTTGCACGCCTTATAAGAACATACATGCACACCTTCAAAGAAAAATGTTGTATTTCCAATTTCTTATCAAATTCTTTAGAACAACTATGTTTTTTTAAAAACATATATGTTGTTTTTAGAACATATGTGTAAAAATACAATTATTGAAGGCGTGCATTTATGTTTTTGGTGGTTCTCTCAGTTCTCGCAGATAAAATGGTTCTCGCAAGAAAGTCTCACTATATATATATATATATATATATATATATATATATATATATATATAATATATATATATATATATATATATATATATATATATATTTATATATGCATTAAATGGTTAAAAAAAGATAACTTAACGAGCTTAAAACAAACTAAAAAAAGCATTTGTCTAGATAAATCCACATAAACACATAGATAATAGATTTATTTAGCCTAAAAAAACACTGAATAAGCTTTGAAGTACATCACCAAATAAAAAAAAGAGTCAAAAATATGGGTCTATAGAAAAGAATCTTTAAAACATGAAAAAGATATAAATTTATAAGAAACGCTGAAAAAATAGCTCAAAAACTAGCGTCTGGTGGTGGGGTTCGGTGGTAGGAGGCTCAGTGGCGGTGGGTGTCGATGGTGGTGGTGGGATGCTAGTGTTATTATTTGGTGTGTGTGTTTCTTTATGTGGGAGAAAGAGTAAGTGCATGAGAGTAAATGCATGTGAGTAAATGGGTAGGTATTTGTTAGTACTTAGTACTGTGGTAAACGAATTGAACACATTTTTTTCCCTTTTTCAAACAATAAGATAATATATTGATTAACATCGAGAATACACTTGATTAAGGAAAAAAGTCTTGCCACTATTAATAAAATATTACACTTGTGAATCTATTGAAAGCAAACTCGTGAAATTGAAATAAGCTTGAATCGACCTTGCTTGAACTTGAATCTTTGATATTTTCCTTGCACTTGAACTAAAAATTTGATGTTGCTGCTCTTCCACTGAATCTTTGGTGTTGCTTGCTTTGGCAAATGAAGTGAACACTTAGCAAGGCATTCAACAAACAATTAATAAGATGTGCCTCTATATATATATCATATTAATGAAAGTGGCAATATTTATGGTCGTTTAAACGAACAAACACCAATAAAGGTGTGGAAGACCATATGTTCATCCAGGCATTTTTTGTTGTGAAAATTACCTAGATGGACATTTGAGGAAATGGTTTATGATAAGAAGACACATTTTCAGCCGATTTTCGTTACATCAAAAGGGTGTTGTGCGAAATGCATTTGGCACTTCCACCATTAGACGTGCAAACAATTGTCCATCTAGGTAATTTTCACAAAAGTCACAAAAGTCACGAAATGTCACGAAATGTATTTTGTTTGGAACATGGCATATAACAACTAACAAGTCCATTTTTATTAAGAAACCTTGACTTGAATTATCTTCAAGTTTTTCTATCGTTAAGCATACTAATATCTATACAACCCATATTTCTATACGATTGGTCGAATCAAGTTTGTTTTGTAAACTACCCTTTATGGATACTTACCACAAATTGAAGTTAAAGCAACACAGTGTAAGTGTTGTATTATGGGTTTAAAATGTTGCATTATGCCTAAAGTGACACTTTATTAAGTGCTACATTATGTAACGTCGCCTTAGGTATAAGTGACACTTTCAAATGGAATATGCAATATTTTTCTAATGTGTTGCCTTTGTTTTGCAAATGTGTTAATGAGAAGCGCAAAACTTTTTACATTCAAACACAACACTTTTTATAACTAATTGCAACACTTTTACACTCAATGCAACACTTTTTACATTAAAATGCAACAATTTTATACTTAGGTGCAACACTTTTTAAAATCAAATGCAACATTTTTTAATAGAACCACAACAATTTTAGATTCAAGCGCAACACTTTCTCATTTGCTGCAACGAAGTATGCAAACACTTTATCTTATGAAATGCAACACTTATAGTTGTTTTTCACAGTGTTGCAAAAAAAGGTCTACAAGGCCGATTAATCGCCGATTAGGTGCTACAAGGCCACCGACCTTGCCGATTTATGTAACTGGGTCAAACAAATAGGTCAACCGTGGTCAACGACGGTCAATGGTGGTCAAACTTGCTGGAAACCTATAAATCTTGCCGGAAGCACTCAAAACTCACTGTAAACTTATTTTTATCACTTATAGTAACTGTTTAAGTCTATTATAAGTTTTTTTTTTAGAAAATACCTTGCCGAAAATACCTAAAACTCACCAGAAATACACAAAACTTACCGGAAATAACTAAAATTTGTTAGTAATGCCAATCCGATTAATCACCGATTAATCCCGCCTAGACCGATTACAAGCTACAAGGTGTTCGACCGCCCGACTACCGATTCGCGATTTTTGCAACCTTGGTTTTTCATCATTAAGGCAACACTTTTCTATATGATTTGTAACACTTTTGTTTCACGTAATACAATGCTATATATGTGATTCTAGGAACATATAAGGATACACAAGCATATGATACATTAAATTATAATTTTACATAAGTTTATCTGTTTACGAAGAGATACAGCAAAAGCATTATGAGTTTTTGCGACCAACTACCATGATCTAGTTTAGGTATTTACAAAGATCTAGCAAAAGCATCATCAGTCTTTGCGAACAATTTCGACAAGCTGGTTTCAAAAAGGGTTTCAGTAGAGTGGATATATACACAAACCAGTTAACGTCAAACGATTGCATTCAAGTGGTACAGTCTTTAGTCCTTTTCGCCAGGCTTTGATTGCTTGTTTGAGCAGCAACTTGTTTTTTTATGGAGGCTAGCGTAGGACTATGTAGTTGTCTTTTAGCAGGGGTTGTTGGGATGTACTCGTCTTTCCGTTTGGGTGGATCAGCAAGAGCGGAGGTAGACCCAACCTGTTGTTGCAGATCTGTAAGAAGTGACGCCTCCGTGGTTTGTATGCTTTTACCACGTGTATTTTAGTCTCTGTTTGACCAAGAAATTCAATCTCGTAGTGGCGTATAAAGGCAACAATTGTTTGTCCTCGAACTGATGAAGCAATGGCTCCAATATCAGTACCCTGTAATACACGTGTAAGTAAATGGGCGTTTTCAGTTTAAGAGTATAATACATTGTAACTTTTGAGTCCAATAGAAATCTTTTTGGTAGTGGCACCAATTTAGTTTGATGAATGAAATAAGTGCAGATCATATCACCTCGTCACCCGCCTTTTTAACTTCCGGTGCATTGAATGGTATGAATGTTTCCACATCAAGTGTGGATATAGTGGCATGTATGCTTCGAGTTCCATCATTAATTACCAGTGTCACACGAGACCTGGACAAAACATGGGGAGGATATTTTTAATATAGATTATATAATGCATATTGCTAGTTGAGAATGTGACTTACATTATGCAGACTTCGGCAGGGCATGTGACGATCCAAGATAGATCAGCTTCTAGTGACTTGCGGCACTTGGCGCACGCTGTATACCAATAACCCTTTTGTTAAGAAGAGAGGGTAATTTTCCCTTTAATCCAAGCAGTTTTTACCTGTATATAGAATGAGGATGGTATGGTAATGGTGTATAATCACGGAATTAACGAATGACATGCTAAAGTATACCGTATTGGCAGACGGTTTTTAGTGACGCAATGGCTGTGGAAAGAGATTTGATGTCATGTTCTTCTGGATAAGACAGTAACACGCTGCGCTCCTTGTAGCTTTCTGTTTAAAGAAGTTGTTGAAGCTCTTGCTTGTTGTCGTTGAACCTAAATTAAAAATATATGTTTACGAAATAATGTCAAATATGTTCGATTTTGCAACAAATATAATTAAGCAGTTTCATTAAAGAAAAAAGTACCACTGTCTCATTTGTAACTCTTCTTTTACTGGTGGGTTGATAAATAGTGCAGATGATCCTTTTGTGCTCAATGAGAGGCCTGCACAACAGAGTAAAAGCTAGGAAGAAATATAATAAAATGGTGTGTGCTTAAATAGTTAACTGACAACTGTTTTCTATACTGTGTGACAATCGCAGAACATGTATCCCAAGTTTTTTCGGATTATGAAGCATTAAAATGAATTATAATTTGCATTGTTTCACTTAGAGTTGAATGTTGTCATTTTCAACCTTCATACCAAGTATCATACGTCCTGTCTAGATGATGCTTGGCAAGTGTATTTCCTTGTCTTCATTGAACGGAGTCCACAATGTTAGTAATTGAAGCTTTTTCCTAAAAGAAAGTTTGCATATTAGACATATAACGTGAGTGGTACACACAAATAATAAGACAATCTTACTTTTCATCGACAGTGACGATATCTCTTCTTGTTTTGGCTTCCTGCCCTTGTCCTCGTTCTCTAATAGGCAGGCATTTTAACGACTGCTCTAACATCTTTAATTTCAGATGGAGACAGTTTGGTGCTTTGCATTGAAGGCAATGGCTTGAGATAGGTACTGTTAATAACAAGGACAACTTACTTTGCATGTTTTCTGTGTCGGCGTGTTTCATCAAAGTCTGTAAAGTGAAAATCACATGGTATTGTTGCTGGTATATGATGTGCCACTTCCTCTATCAAGGTTCTGTTGGTTAGTACCCATGAGAGCTGATAAGAGCTTATTCAATACCTTGGATCATTTGGCGTCACCATGGCATTAGAGATGTAATATCGTTTATATGAAGCTGAAAACGGTTACGTAAACAAACCAAAATAGCTGAATAACTTTATACTCATTCATGCAACATACTATATTAATGGTGAGTATCATTAAACATAACTGCTGAAAGTATGTTAATAAAAATGATTATTAGAATATTTGTGGTTATTTATCGTTTTCCCTTTCTTATAACCTCATCAGCTAGAGAAAAAGAAGTAAACAAAACAGAGAGAATTGTCTATATGAAATAAAGTAGATATGTATAATCTGATGGTAGGTTCTACAAAAAGGTTTTTGAGTCTGTTTTTAGTCATATGTCTATCTGTATATCTTCCATTCAATCTAAACACTATGTTTCTTTGTGGTCCAACACTGCAACCACTTTCTTTATGTCATGGTTTATAAGCTTCAAGCGTAGTTTTATATGAGAAGCTTACAAAAATATAAAATAGATGGATTCTTTTTGTCATATTACTCCGTATTTACGACCTTATTCAGAACTTTTCTTTCATTTATAAAGATACCCAAAAAGTGGCTTAATTAATATGCACAGAACTTTTCATTTATAAGCAACATGTACAAACAACCCCTTTTTCAAATGCGCTCAGCAATGTTAAAACTAAAAGAATAACTAATGTGATTGTATACCAAGTTGTGACATCCAAAAAAAAAAAAAAAAAAAAAAAAAACAACTCACTTTGTTGAATTCAGTTTAGGAATAGAAAACTGAACATAGGCTATCATTCAAATGGTCAAAATCATATTGCAGAGACAATGAAGGAGTCAGAAGAGTCCGATTCAACTAAAATCACTAAACAAATCTAAATTTATTACTACTATGTATTTATATGTATCGTATAGTTTTTTTATGATATGCAAGATGCTTTTTTTTTTTTTTTTTTTTTAAAGAAAGATATGCAAGATGTTAATAAGCCGTATAGAAGCTTAAACAAACACCCCCTAAGTCTAATAGCAATTACATAATGTGCAATAGATCAACTATCACCTCTCATACTTCTCAGCCTTGGCGCCTCGCACTTCATACTTTGGGGTGTACTTGGCCATCAACTGACTGAACTCAGCAGTAAACCCTGCCTCCATCTCAGTCTCTTCCCTCAAGTGCGTATTCATCATATCTGAGATCTTCTCTTCATGCGATTTCTTGAATTCTTCCCATTGTTTCTCAAACTCCTTCATCTCTTCAAGCTTCTCATCCCTGTATATAGAAATCAACATTAATCAGCACCCTATTTATAACCTTACTGCAAACTTTATCAATGGGAACAACAATAATAAACGACTGTTATTAATAAAAGTTAAGTCATGTGCCAAACCTCATCTGAGTATCCGTTGTAGAATAAACTTGGTGAACACGTATACGTGCTTCCTCCAGCAGCTTATCAAACCTCGAATTTTGGGAAAGCTTAATATGGTCTTTGAAGAACTGTTCTAGGTAATCCATCTAATATAAAACACCATACCAGAACTGGAAATTAGACAATTCCATGATGAGTAGTATATACAAATCTTTATTGAAGATTGTTCAGTTTAGACAAAAGGTAATCATGCATATTTATACCTTCAACTTCCTAAATTATTTTAGAGCGATAATACCAACCATTAGTTTTCACATTCATGTTATGAAATTTGCAGCCAGATCGATCAGACAATTTTATAAAATTGACCTCTTCCTTGTTCTAATCATAGACAAGTCTATAAGAATTACCTCTTCCTTTGTCTCATGGTGTAGGAGTATAGTCCTCTCCCTGACCAGGCGGTTCACTTCTTGAGTTTTCCTCAGTTTCTGACACACAAAGTCAAACGCTTCTTCCATTGCTTTTGAATACTTCTGTTCTTCGGCAACCTTGTTCTTACACCAATTCAGAACATCCTGGACCACCTGGTTCAACTGATCCACATCAAAGTCGGACACTCCCTCTACGCCATTACTCTTGTTAGTACTCATCTGCAAACCATTCACAAACCACACACTGTAAAAAAAAAAAAAAAAAAATCTGTATGGCAGACTCTTTCAATGGAAACAATCGCTCAAGAACAAGCAATGGAGTACCTGAACTTAAAGAACCTTAAAACCTGACCGTAAATAAGAACACTGAAACTCAAAACAAAGTCTCCCTTTGCTACACGTAGCTTTTTCTCCCAATGTCGAATCGATGTAGGTGTTTCTTAGGGTTTGTGAATAAGGTAACGTGTAGTAGGGAAGGTATATATACATGATGATCAATGGATGGAACAGGCCCGTTTTTCTATTGGGCCCCAAAATTATTTCTATATATATATATAGTAACTATAAGGCCTAAATTGTTTTTTCCATCATTAGCATCGATAACTTAGAACTTTTTTTTAAGAAAAGATAACTTAGAACTGAATAAGCCAATTTTTCGACAAGTACTTTTTTTAGAGGTTTGTGGTTTTGATTTCTTTATTAGTTACTTAACTACGTATTGAACTTTTTAACCAATGTAACCTTATCATACATGTATTCAAACTATTCGTGTTGAAGGGGCCTTATTTGAAATAACGAACAAGACCCTCAAAATTCATGGGAAATGTCCTTGTCAATACCTTATATATCAGTTATAACCATAATCATAAAATTGGTACGACGCATAGCCTTCAATGGAACTATCTAAGATTGTGCACAAACCATAGCAAGCAAAACTACACGACTCTCTTTTTGGGTGCTTTAGCAATTATAAATATGACTTGCACTAACCACAAGGGGTGACCCGGCGGTAAGAATACGAGCCTTCCAAAGTGGAGGTCAAGGATTCGAATCCAATGGGGAGAAACTTAATCCTCTTGTGACCACGAAGGTTCACCTGGGCCAACTCCGGGCTATCCAAAAGGGTAGTCGCTCTGGGATTAGTCGGCTCGCAATGTCGAGTCGTCGGAAACTCAGATAACCCAAAAAAAATATATGACTTGTACTCTTGGTAGTCAACGGAGATAACTTCAAAACTGAGATGAATTTCTTGCTTTTCAAGAATAAATCTAAAACTAACTTTCATTACAGATTTTAACAAGTATTACATACAAGAAAATATGGCCAATATTGAACAAAATTCATTAAGATATTAACTTTTAAATTTTTACGCCTAAACACGCAGAAGTAAGAGATACTGCTTGTTTGGAATGAAGAGCAGAACCATTGACTTACTACAAAATATACAATACTTCGATGCAGTTAAACACTCCTTTTGATCTTGTCGTAACTTAATAAAAACATTTAGGCATGCTAAGTAACAAAAGGTTTGGTAGCTGAAAATTTCAACTTTCTTTGCATTTTCGGTTTCAAATCTTTAAAAATCTTCAAATATATGTGCACATTGGAATGAGAGTGTATTAAACACTTGTTTACTGCAATTTCTGTAATGCTGTAATCATAGGTGAACAAATCTAGAATCAAACCACCAATCTTGGATCTAAATCCAAGTCTTGTATTATATCAACCACAAACCAAGTAACAATATTCAAGAACTGATCTCAATCAGTTTAACAACTTAAGAATCAACTCAATGAAACCAAACTAAATCCTCCAGGTGAGGATCTATTATCTAAATTGATAATAGTTCTTTACAAAGATCACAAGAAAAGAAATACTTGTTGTATATGTAGGGTATTGGGTATCCTGATAGCAATTAGAAGTCACGAGAATGCACGCTTTCAGATCGATTAAATTGGAGTGGATACCAATTAACGACCGGATAAAATCTAATTGATTCAAGTTTGTGTTATGTGGTTATGTTTGCAATCACAGAAAGACTGTGTGTTTCGTATATCTCCAATGAGACAACATAGGACAGTTTTGTATGTCCTAAAACGGTTATAAATGGTTATCAAGTGGTTTAATAAGAAGTTAATTAACTGCCACGCAGTTATTCGAAGTACAAACCAACTAGCAGCATGTTTCCAACATAAGCAGCAGGATCACAACATTAACAGCAGGTTCAGAAACACTAACAACATGTTAGTAATTAATCAGCATGTTCATAAACACTAACAGCAGGTTAGTAAAAGACTTAGCAGCAAGTTAACATTGCCAACAGTACCTTTATGAACTAGCAGTACCTTCCAATTACACTAGCAGTACCTTTACCATAAGTGAACTAGCAGTACCATTTGTAACTGGCAGTACCAACTGCTATGTCTAGCAGTACCTTCTTATAAACTCCATAACCAAAAGTACCTAGGTACATTAGCAGTACCTTAGCACTTGTTAGGCCTGTTAATATACAACTAAGTGTCGACCCTTACTTGTATATTAAACACAACTCATAATACACTAAAATACCAACAAACCTCCCCCATTTTAGTGTAATCATAAATTAACTAACTATACATAGCAAACAATCAAACTAATGCATAAATGAAATGTCGAGACGATTGAATTTCATGTTAGTATATTACACATTCCAAATATTCGAATATCAAGGTTTCCCGAAAGATTGAACCTTGTAATATCACTATTGAATACCTGAAGATAATATACACATTAGTTTTGCATACACAATTCTTACTTGACACATTATTTTACTAGCCTATGTCCCTATCCTTTCTTTAAGTACATCGAAGCCAAGTCCCAACTTCTTGAAGCAGCTAAACTTCGTACTCAAATAGGTAATTCTTTTAGTCTTGCACCTGCAAATGCAATTTTTCAAAAGAATTATTAAGAAGAACACTTCAACCTTCCTTATCTTGCAGTACCGAACACATACCTTTGGGATAATTTCATATTGTGTTCCAAACTCTAGATGTTAAGCTTTCCACATTCAAAATTCAGCACCTAACGTCATATTAGGTGGGAATTGGGTATCTTAACATGAGAGCTTTCATATGGACTTTAAACCTAACCCCACAGCTGATCCTTTCACGAGATCTCTACTTAACCCTTTGGTTAAATGATCAGCTAAATTCCGATGAGTTGCAATCCACTCAACGGATATGACACCTTGCATTATGAGCTCACGAACCATGCTGTGTCTCACACCTAAGTGTCTTGACTTGCCATTATACACTTTGACTATATGCCTTAGCCAAAGTAGCCTGACTATCACACCTGATAGAAATAGAAGTAATCGGCTTTGGCCATAATGGAATTTCATAAACCAAATTCCTTAACCATTCAGCTTCATTACCAGCTGCTGCCAAAGCAACAAACTCAGACTCCATAGTTGAGTTTGTAATGCAAGTCTGTTTCTTAGATGCCCAACTAATGGCACCTCCCCCAAGAAGGAACACCCATCCAGATGTAGAAGAATGATCTTCTTTATTGGATATCCAACTTGCATCACTAAAACCTTCAATAACAGAAGGAAATCCGATGTAAGTTAACTTATAATCCATTGTTCCTTTCAAGTATTGAAATACTCGATCCAAAGCTTGCCAATGAAATGTACTAGGATTGCTAGTAAACCTACTAAGCTTTCCAACTGCATAAGCAATATCCGGCCTAGTACTTATCATAGCATACATCAGTGATCCAATCCTTTTCGAGTATTCAAGTTGAGACACCGCTTTACCTTTATTGGGTAATAGCTTAACTTGTGGATCCATGGGAGTACTTGTGGGAGAACTATCCTGGAAATCAAACTTATCCAAGATCTTCTCAATATAATGAGATTGAGATATAGAAATACCCTTGTTCTCACGTATGATCTTAATACCTAAGATCACTTCCGCCTCCCCCATATCTTTCATAGCAAATTTAGATGACAAGAATTCCTTTGTCTCATCAACTTGATCTTGGTTTGTACCAAAGATCAACATGTCATCTACATACAAGCATATAATGACTCCATTTCTAGAATCATCAAATTTACTATAAACACATTTGTCAGATTGGTTTAAAACAAACCCATTCGACAACACAATTTCATCAAATTTTTGATGCCATTGTTTAGGAGCTTGTTTTAACCCATAAAGAGATTTAACCAACTTACACACCTTGTTTTCATGTCCAGGCATAACAAACCCTTCGGGTTGTTTCATATAAATCTCTTCATCTAATTCACCATTCAAGAATGCAGTTTTCACATCCATTTGGTGAATTACAAGATTGTGTATAGCAGCTAATGCTAATAACAATCTAATAGTAGATATCCTAGCAACCGGAGCATATGTATCGAAATAATCAATACCCTCTTTTTGTCTAAAGCCTTGGATAACCAATCTGGCTTTATATTTGTCAATAGTACCATCTACTTTCATCTTCCTCTTGAAGATCCATTTACATCCTAGTGGTTTACAACCAAGAGGTAAATCAGCCAATTTCCAAACTTTGTTTTGCAAGATAGAATCCATCTCATCTTGGACTGCTTCTTTCCAAAAAGCAACATCCCTTGAAGCCATTGCTTCACCATATGTCATAGGATCCTTATCAATATTAAAACAATATTGATATTGAAAATTAGTTTCATTCCTTGATCCTTCAACTAAGTAAAGTTGAAAATCATCACCAAAAGTTTTGGCTTGTCTTACTCTTGTACCCTTTCTAGGTTCAGTACTAGTTGATGGAATATCCTCAGTATTAACTGGTGCCATCGAACTAGAATTCATGTCCCTTGGCCTAGGTATAGAGGTGAATCTTTCCTCATCAAAGATTGCATCTCGTGATTCTATCACAGAATTCACAGAAACATACTCATTAGGTTCTAATACATAAAACCTATATGCATATGAGTTTTCAGCATACACAATAAATATGCAATCTATACCTCTTTCACCTAAAGTTTTTCTTTTAGGTTCAGTGAGCCTAACAACAGCTCTACATCCCCAAACTTTGAGAAAACTCAAGTTTGGTGCTTTTTTATGCCAAAGTTCATAAGGAGTTTTCTTATTGCTTTTACCAGGAATACGGTTTAGCAAATAACAAGCCGTTAACATGGCTTCACCCCAAAATCCTTCACTTAACCCAGAATAAGACAACATTGAATTCACCATTTCCTTCAATGTCCTATTCTTACGTTCAGCCACACCATTTTGTTGTGGTGTATATGGAGCAGTAGTTTGGTGTATTATTCTAGTAGATTGGAAATAAACTGGATCATAATACTCCCCTCCACGATCAGTACGTAAGACTTTAACCAAATCTTTTTGATGAAGTTCTACCTCTTGCTTATAAATACGAAATTTAACAAGAGCTTCATCCTTTGAATGCAATAAATAAATATAGCAATAACGTGATGCATCATCAATAAAGGTTATGACATATTTTTTATTTCCTAGAGATGGTGTAGCATGCAAGTCACATAGATCACTATGAATAATGTCTAACAGTTTGGATTCACGATTTGCTGTTTTAAATGGTTTTCTAGTGATCTTAGTTAACATACAAGTTTTACACTTATTATTGTCTAATACAATAGATGGAATCATACTCATTTTAGACATTTCTTTCATTCGTTTATAATGAACATGTCCTAATCTAGCATGCCATAATTCCATGTTACTAATTCGAACACTAGAAAAAACATTAACCACACAAATCGAATTAAAAGTAGAAGGCATATCTTAATTCAACATAATCATACCATTACATAAATATCCAAATCCAACAAAAGAACCATGTTTCGACAAGATATACTTATCGGATTCTAACACTTGTTTGTACCCACAATTATTTAATAATACACCTGACAACAAGTTTTTGGGGATACCGGGCACATATAAAACATTACATAACGAAATTGTTTTTCCAGAAGTAAAAGTAATATCAACTAGTCCAATTCCAAGTATTGGTTCTGTTGCGACATTTCCCATAGTAAGAACACGTCCATCGTCAATTGTTGCAAGTTCCTTGAACCATCTTCGGTCCTTGCATACATGACATGTCGCACTAGAATCATACCACCAAGCAATATCATCATCCTGTACATAGAATGATTCACAAATTAATGATACATAATTCAAAACCGAATTATTATTAATCGTTATTAATGTACCTGCTTGTTTTGGATCTCCTTTGGATCCACCACTAGTACCAGCCTCGTTTTTTGCCTTTTCCACTACGGCAATCACGCTTGAAATGTCCAGGTTTCCCACATTTCCAACAGCCCCCATCATTCGACTGTTTTACTTTCTTTCCAGAACCCTTCTTGTTATCATTCCCTTGAAACTTACGTTTCTTGTTCTTATTGTTCGAACCCTTTTTGAAACTAGAATTAGTTTCTTCAACCATATTGACATTTGATCCGCCAATATCCTTGTCCTTGTCATTCACCCAAGTTTTCTCCATACGCCTACACCCTTCCTCAATACTAATGGTACTTCCCAACTCAACCAAATTGTATTCTTCCTTCTTGTGTTTCAAATTAGTTTTGAAATCCTTCCAAGAAGGCGGAAGTTTGTCAATGATAGATGCTGTCGCTATGGATTCATCCATATTTAAACCATGTTGGGTAAAGCGACCGAGTATACTAAGACACTCATTATATTGTTCCATAATGGAACGCCCATCTATCATTTTGTAATTCATGAAATCACTAACCAGAAATTTCTTACTAGATGAATCTTCGGCCATGTATTTAGCCTGAAGTGTGTCCCATAATTCCTTTGCAGATTCTATGTTTTGATAAATATCAAAAAGAGTATCACACATACCGTTTAAGATGGTGCCACGGCAAATAAAGTCATCATTCCAGAATTTGTTGCGTTTCCTGGTTTGATCAATGGTTTCGTCCTCCACTTCCTCCGGTGCTGGTGTTGTCAAAACATACACAACCTTCATGGTTGTTAACAAGAACAACATTTTCTTTTGCCATCTTCGAAAATCCTGTCCTTCGAACTTCACTAACTTCAAAAACTTTGATGTCATATCTCGTACAGATTCGCCTGCCATCTTGTGAATTTAATCGATATTTGTTGTATATGTAGGGTATTGGGTATCCTGATAGCAATTAGAAGTCACGAGAATGCACGCTTTCAGATCGATTAAATTGGAGTGGATACCAATTAACGACCGGATAAAATCTAATTGATTCAAGTTTGTGTTATGTGGTTATGTTTGCAATCACAGAAAGACTGTGTGTTTCGTATATCTCCAATGAGACAACATAGGACAGTTTTGTATGTCCTAAAACGGTTATAAACGGTTATCAAGTGGTTTAATAAGAAGTTAATTAACTGCCACGCAGTTATTCGAAGTACAAACCAACTAGCAGCATGTTTCCAACATAAGCAGCAGGATCACAACATTAACAGCAGGTTCAGAAACACTAACAACATGTTAGTAATTAATCAGCATGTTCATAAACACTAACAGCAGGTTAGTAAAAGACTTAGCAGCAAGTTAACATTGCCAGCAGTACCTTTATGAACTAGCAGTACCTTCCAATTACACTAGCAGTACCTTTACCATAAGTGAACTAGCAGTACCATTTGTAACTGGCAGTACCAACTGCTATGTCTAGCAGTACCTTCTTATAAACTCCATAACCAAAAGTACCTAGGTACATTGGCAGTACCTTAGCACTTGTTAGGCCTGTTAATATACAACTAAGTGTCGACCCTTACTTGTATATTAAACACAACTCATAATACACTAAAATACCAACAAACCTCCCCCATTTTAGTGTAATCATAAATTAACTAACTATACATAGCAAACAATCAAACTAATGCATAAATGAAATGTCAAGACGATTGAATTTCATGTTAGTATATTACACATTCCAAATATTCGAATATCAAGGTTTCCCGAAAGATTGAACCTTGTAATATCACTATTGAATACCTGAAGATAATATACACATTAGTTTTGCATACACAATTCTTACTTGACACATTATTTTACTAGCCTATGTCCCTATCCTTTCTTTAAGTACATCGAAGCCAAGTCCCAACTTCTTGAAGCAGCTAAACTTCGTACTCAAATAGGTAATTCTTTTAGTCTTGCACCTGCAAATGCAATTTTTCAAAAGAATTATTAAGAAGAACACTTCAACCTTCCTTATCTTGCAACAGAATAAGATTATCATTTCATCACCCTCCCTTAATCTTATTCTGAAACAGATCAATAAGATTAAGCCTAGAACAAAGCAAACTATGCTGTTTTGTATCCAATCCTTTTGTTAGAACATCTGCTATTTGATTAGCAGTGCCTATCTTAACAGTTTCAATTACCCCAGCTATAATTTTTTCCCTTACAAAGTGTAAGTCAATCTCAAGATGTTTTGTTCTTTCATGAAAAATAGGATTGGCAACAATCTTAATTGCTGAATTGCTATCACAAAACACATTAACAGGTAAAAGATTTTTACAATTTAAATCCTTTAAAATTTTTAAAATCCAAATAACCTCAGAGGTCACAGAAGCTAGAGCTCTATACTCAGCTTCTGTTGAAGATTTAGAAATGGTGTTTTGTTTTTTACTTTTCCAGGAAACCAAGCATCCACACATGAAAACACAATAACCAGTTACTGACTTTCTAGTGACAACACACCTAGCCCAATCTGCATCAGAGTAGGCTTTTAATTCAATAACTGACTTAACACACTTCTCAATATTCACACCTTTACCTGGAGACCCCTTAAGGTATCTTATTACCTTTAAAGCAACATCCAAATGAGACGTCAAAGGACAATGCATGAACTGACTAAGACAAGAAACTGCATAAGTGATGAACTCAAATAAGTACATTTTATTATCATCATTTATCCTATTTATTTACTTGTTTTATTATATTATATATGAGAATCGATACATTAATGTTTACTTTAGTGATTCTCAGGTAAAAACAAGCATTATGTGAAACTTGGTGATTTTGGACTAATTATGGAGCGAAACAAGCGAGATGTCAAAAGTCTACTGAAATCCAGAAGATCAAGCTCGTTCTACTCCAGATACGCCACAATATATTTCTAACATACGGCGTATCACTATCAAGATCGCACAAGTTACAATCCAAGACGGCTAAAGTACATGCGCCGCATACAGAGATCAAGTTACGCCGCATCTGAAGGCGGTGTACGAATATTCCTGAATATATTAATCTTGGACCCCTCGCGAAGTTAAGTCAATGCGCCGCATCTATTAACCCAATGCGCCGCATCGATCCCTCAGACAGAAACTATAAATACCCCAAGGTCAGACGAATTTAAAAAGACTTTTGGAATAAAAACCGAACAGAGAGATACATAACCCTAGATCCGAATTCAGACGACCAAGCAGCACAAGACACACCTAAACGAAGATACAAGAGCTGTAAGAAGGTCCTGCATGTATTCAATTCATTAAGTAGTTTTGTTTTATTGTATTAGTACGCTTTAATTCATCAGGATTGATGGGCTTGTGTCATGTGACTACGGAAGATCATGCACTCCCCTTAATATTGCTTTCCCATTAATTAAAGTTTATATGTTGATGTATTTGGTGACTTTTATTAGTGCATTGATAACCTCTGTGTCTAGCTGAGTCTTGCTTGGGTCGCCATGCCCTCTTCCTCGCCTATCTATTCTAGCGTATACGAGACGTGGGCATCACAAATGCCCAGTACTCTAGAAGAGTAGGATAGACATAAGTAATCATTAAGGGTTTACTCGCCGATAAGATTAGAGCCAACGAGAAAGGTTTAATTATATACACTTCATATAAAACTAGCAATAAAACAAGTGACAAGCTACTTAATTATCAGGACAGGTCTTCTTATTGTCTCGAGTATCTATCTGTGTACGTGTGTGCTAATCGCTGATTCGTGCTCATTAGTTTAGTTTACTATTTAATTATAACCAAACTGTGCCAGTCTCTCAGGCTGAACCCCCTTGCGTTAGATTAGGTTGTATAACTAACTTAGGATATTAAAATACTGATTAGAATAACTAGATAATACGTTCCACTCTTAGTGATCGACACTCTGCTTACCATTATATTCATACTGACCGGGTACACTGCTCGTTAAGTGTGTGTGTTATTGATAAGTCGGCTAAATATAAATTTAGAACTTGAGTAGGCATTAATACTGCTAAACCGCAACGACACATCACGCGCATCAAGTTTTTGGCGCCGCTGCCGGGGAGTGATTTGTTATTATCTGTTAATTTGATTAAGTATTTTAATTATGTTTTTATTTTTAGTTTTTTTTAGATTCTAACCACTAACCCCGTTGTATATTAGATAGATTGCATTCATTTTATAATTTGCATATTTACTATTTTTGTGTGTTTTTGTTTTCTGTAATTTTTGTTTCTTTTTGTTTGTTTTTATTTTTGTTTTTCTTTATTTTTCTGCATACTGCTTTCGTTGTATTGTGCTGATACAAACGATACGGCGCATCTGTTCTCACAGATACGGCGTATTGCGTTTAATTTTTATAAAATACAACGCGTTTAATAAATTCGAGTACGACGCATCTTTCCCCAAGATATGGCGTATTCTGTTTTTAATAAGAAATTTTTCTAAACCCTAACGCCATACGACGCATCTGTTTTAACAGATACGGCGTATTTTCTATTTAAATTAAAAACAGTTTTTCGAATTATTAAACAGAAGCGACGCATCGATTTTTATCGATACGGCGCATCTACTGAATCAAAAATCTTGTATTTTGAAACGTAACGAAAATACGGCGCATTAGCTTTTGTTAATACACCGCATTTAATTTTAATAAATATATTCGATTTTTGATAATTTAAACTTGATACGGCGCATTCTAATTCATAAGCGGCGTATCTGTTTTCTGAATAAAAGTCTGATTAAAATTTTAACGTAATAAGATACGGCGTATCCAACTTTCTGGGTACGGCGCATCGTCTGCAGATATCAACCATTTTTATTCTTTATATTCGTTTCTTAATTCATTAATTTCTCTTCTAGCAAACAGATCCTACTGACGATTTTACCTATGATGACAGGTTTTGCTATGGAAGATATGTCAATGAACGGATATCTTGCTAAGGTACCTATGAAAGATAAGCACAATGAAAAGTCCCGCACCAAAAGGCCGTTAATTCTGGAAAGTGATGACGAGTGTGATAACTATGAAGTTAGCTTGAGCAAGTTCCCAGCATTAAGCAGTACTAAAGACTCAGAATTGGAAAAGGAACTCTTACTTTCGGATTCATTCGATAATTTTGATGCTATTACTTGCAACTTACCTACGATCAATGCTTTACTCGAATCCGTATCTCAAACCAACATGCCCTTCTACTCAGTGGAAGTTTATGAAGATGTCAACTTCAATTTACTCACGATTGATGCCGATTTATTTTCTTGGGAAACTCCTCTTGAAGCTACTTATATGGAATTCAAACGCTTATGCAATATTGAAGATGGGATATTCTCTTATGATTTACTAATGAGCTACACTGAAGATGAATTATTACTCTTATGGCCTATCATTGAATCCAAAGGATTAACTTGGACGACTATCGAAGAAAAATATGGGAAATTCCAAATTGAATACATGAACTTAGCAAATGCAGTCAACAAATCGAGCAACAAAAGCTATGGTAGAGGAAATATCCAACCTATACAAACTTCTTATATGCCTTATTCCAAACAGTATTGGGGATTAGATAAAAGCAATCTGGATGATGAAAGAATTTATGCTGAATCGGAGATACTATTTCATAAAAAGTTGGTAAGGTTGATGGATCTCTTTAGAAGAATGGCTTGAACTTAAATACGGTGATCTCAAATTTGCTCCTACAAATGAAGTCAAACGGATTGTGACCTCATGGTTGACACGAAGTTTTAAGGAACAATTTAATGAGTTCATGGAGATAAGGAGGAAAATGATTGGTAATACTAGCTTTGACGTTAACTACGATCCTAACAATGTTGATTTTTCAGATTGGTTAGCTAGTAAGTTCAATAACCATAAGATCATGGACCGAGCTACTAAAGATGTGTTATGGGTATATTGGATGAGAGGGGAAGATGAGGAAGTAGAAAGCAACAATGGATCATCTCATGACGATTCAACGATCGAGGAAGGCATTGAAGAATTGTTCAGCATAGACATTGATGTGTTCAATTATGAGACACCCTTGTGCAAACAATTCAAAGAACTTAATTACCTTCTTCAAATCGACGCTGATGTGCTAACTGGAGATCTACCAGGATTCAAAACTTATGATGAGTTCAAAAACACCTGGTACTACGAATGGAATGACCAGACACCATGGGTTTGGGATAAACCATGGGAATTTGGGCATATTAATCACACTTGTAAACCTTTCCGTTTCAAGGATGGAAGTAGTGAATGGCCAACCTGTGATTGGAAGAATGATGGAACCTGCAATGGGGGAAGTATAATTGGAATGAAACGGGTTGGAAACGATGTATACTTTGAAGACTATGATTGGTATGAAAAAGTTGAAGACTCCCCACGTAGAGCAGAGGCTTTGCAAGAAAAAGGTAGAATCGAATACTTAAAAGAACTAAAGGGAGCATCGAATACTACTTTATGGGAATGGGTGCATAGAAAATGTGATGATTACACAAGGCTTAATCGACGCTTACAATGGGAATTGAAAAGAAAGTGGGACGAGATTCAAGATAATTATCAAGCCATTAACATGGTTAATTATGATCCCTACGATGATGACAATGAGTCACGTGGAGAATTAATTGATGAACTTGATGACTATTTGAATAAGGATCCTTATTTCAAGTTTGTTGATAAAGACGAAGAAGAATTCATCGAGAGAAAATGTCGACTACTTGGGATCACTTATAATAACCCACCCATGATAATTTCTGAAAAATTTAAAGTCATCAAATACTCTTTGGGACCATATGAGGAATATGTTGCGACGAAGACCAAAGAATATATTAGATTAAGTCGAACGGAAGAAAATGTTGCAGAGCTATACGGTAACATCTTTCGGATGAAAGAAGAAGGATGGAACGTAACAAGAACAAAATAAGGAGCTGAACGTGAGTCTAACTTGAAGACTCTGGAATAAAGACAAGTGCTGACCGGAGATAACCCGATGAAATTTTTACTTTTCTATTCTGTGTCGAGTCTGTCAGACCTGCAGAAGATACGGCGCATCTCCATCATAAGATGCGACGCATCACCAGCACTGGTCATATCTTATTTCATTTTCTGCATTTTTATTTTTGACTTTAAAACTTTCTGTCAGTTTATTTAATGCGGCGCATCCCTGGTTAAGGATGCGACGCATCTTTTATTCTGATTCGTATTTATTCCAGGCTCGATGTAACACCCCAACCCGGCAAGGGTAGAAGTATCACATTAATGGCTTCATATCAGATCAAAACAAAGCATACATTCAATAGTAATACAAGGATTCTCAAAGGTTACAAATGAAATACTGAATACACAAGGTTGCAAAGGAAATAAAGCTGAATACTAAGTCTACAATGCAATCCTTCTAATGACTTCTACTTCAGAATAACTATCAAGGTCTTCTAAGTCCAACAGTCTCTTCACTCATACCCAGCTTCCAACTAAAACCTGCCGCACACGAAAAGAAACGTGCGGCTGAGCTTAAAAAGCCCAGTGAACAGATACATAATACAAACAAAGATAACGAAGCAGAAATATAATGAAGCATTGGGAATGTCATAAGGTATAATCAAAGTAAGAAGAAATAGAAGATATATAGGATAGTCATCCACCACGAGCCCATACTCAAAATCATATCTCAACATCATAATACTCAAAGTCAAGATCTCACAATCAGAGGGGATACCTCTCAGGCAACCAGATAATATGAGGGGTGGCCTCATGTATCAAAAGGGGTGGAGTGATCAGCTCCCATAAATGTGAAAGGCGTGTATAGCACACAGGCACCAGTCACCTCAAAGTCATACTCAAAGTCATAGTTAAATCCACTAAACATACAAATCTAGGATTGCAATCCATACGCCCCCAAACTCAAAGTCATCTCAAAATCATAATCTCAAAGTCATAATGGCCATATCATAATATAAGAGGGACGGTGTGAGAAATCACTCACCCACACATGAGTCATGCCAGTGGTGCATCACAGACATGGCCAGGTTACCTTCCTGGCTAGGTAACATAAAATGGCTCGGGTATCAAACTAAGAGTCAGGTCTTAATGTCATATCAAGGTGCATCTCAAGGTCATAATCAGAAGGTATATCTCAAGGTCATATCAAAAGGTTCATGTCAAAAGGATCATGGCAAAGATTTAAAATCATAGCTCAACATCAATGCATAGGTGAAAAGACACCCTTACTAAAAAGGGTAGAGTATCCGTACCTTATACCGCAAGCGAAAACACATCTAGAAATATAAAGATCGGAATCAACCTCCTTCTTCAGCGAATCTACACGAATACATGATCGTCTTATTATTAATATCTTATTTAAATCAGATTACTTGTTTTCGTCGGCTTTCCATTTTTAGTAACTTCCTTTTTTTGTAGGTTTTCTTGATTTAATAACGTTTAGAATTAAAGTACGTTAATTAAATAGCGTAGAGTACATAACGACATCTTTTAATAATTTAGGGTTTAAACTGTCATTTATTAAAGTTTAGAGGCTAAAGTGTAAATTACATAGTTATGAAAATTCTTATAATCGCACTTTTCAAACACCTCGACTTCATGCAACAAAATCTTATGCAGGTTTAATGTGTTATTATCATTTATGGCTTGAAATCCTTATATTTATATTGAGCTCCATACTTTGACTTTAGCCTGACTCACCCATTGACCCCCTTTTGAATCTATTCATTCGACCCATATTAACTACCCAACTCTCAACACACACGTATGCACACCTTATACGATTAATCCTACACCGTGACACACAAGTTTTAAAATAAACCCAACGAGACACGATTATTTTACTCTAACATTTCAAATGAAAAACAGTTACCTAATCCCTTCTCGTATGCCTTTTTGCGAACACCAACAGCTCCAATTAAAAGACTCAATGTTTTGACCAAGCCTCATGTATATAAATCGATCTCTTAATCCCATGCATACGTACAGTTACAATTCGCCATTTAAATCCTAAATACTAGCATATGGCCTTATATTTTATAATTTGACACCAACACACTCACAAATTTGACACCCCATTCACACATATATACAATCAGATCTTCATACCATAACCTTCATATAGGCATACACTTATAATTTATACACTTATATATTGACTTAACGACTTTATTTCATGCAAACAATAGATTTTAAAACCGACCATGCACCCTCGACACACTGGTTCTTGACATTTTATTCGAAAACTGTTTAGGCGAGACAATCTCGATACACAACATCACGCGACATGGTCCGACTCTCCTACAGCAGGCAACGTCGTTAAGGTACAACTACCGCTTTAATCGACCACACAACTCGACGCACACCAACACAACGACACACTATCCTCGTCACGAAAGTCATACCCCCTTTATTTTTACGTTAATACATATGTACGCCTCTTTATATTTCGTATATAATCTCCACATTTAATATCGACCTTGATGCTCACAGTAGAATTCGAATGACCCGATTTATTTTACATATATATATCGTACGTATTAGATGAGTTTCTAAAACAGAATTGAGGTTGACGCCTGCTGTACGAGTTTATTATTCATGTGACCTTAATGTCTGTTATTAGTTTATTGATGAAACAGGGATTAGTTTCTCACGTACTGCACGTATATATGTTCCATGTATCGCTAGGGAATCACAAAGACGATAAAGGTGATACCTCAAGAACGAACCTACGAACGGACCAGCAATGTGGGTACTTGAAGCTAACCCTATTCGAACCAACCCTCCTTCAAACTGGACACGCCCACGATCAACTCAGTGTACCCAACGATCACCAAGCTATACGATCACCCTCGCGATCCTGCTGCAACGCCACGATCAAAACCTTGTCGAGTCACATCCTCGAACCCGTAGTACACCTCGACTAGACCATCAAGTAGAAACCAAAAGAAATCTCCTTTTTTGTTAGGAATATAAATATTCAGATGAAGGCTCGGTCACCCCGAGCATCTAATTAGCATTTCTATAGCTCGTAGGCTTATCTATATTAGCTTAGTATTATTAGTATTAGTATTAGTCGTATCTATATTTGTGGAGTGGGTCGGGGCTTTCCCCACTGTCAGCTCGCTCCACAGTCCACTAGGGACATAATATGTAGTAGTATATATATCCCTTCCCACACAAGGGAAGGGTTGGACCTTTTGAAGCTAATATTACACTAGTTACTTTCTCTCTCTAAAGGCTCCCACTTCTCTCTAGAATTCTTACATAGTTCGATCCAAACTAACCTCAAACTAGTGATTCATGTATTGTGAATACCCTACAATTGGTATCAAGAGCCATGGTTAGGTCCATGAGAGTTGGTATTCACGAATTAGTGTAGTTCTTGAGGTTTTTTGTTGGATTCGAATTGTAGTTTTTTTTAAGTTTTTTTTATTTTGTTTGTTTAGTAGCATAAATCTCAATTTGTACTTTGTTTAGTGATTAGAAGTTGTTTTTCTTTGTACTTTCTTGATTAAGATTAGTATTAGAGTGGTATTTTGTGTTTGGATTCACTGATTTAAGGCTCGTGTGGTGTTTGTGGGTGATTCGAAGGTTTTTCTTTCAAAAGTTCTTGGATGCGGTTTGTGTTGTTGGGACGATTCTTGAATGCGGTTTGTGTAGCATCGAGAACTCGGTTTGTCTTTATACTAGTTTAGGCAAAAGGACAAACGGCATTGATAGTGACAGGTTTGGAAATTTGAGCCAACGCGGTTTGTCTCTACGGTGCGTACGCGGTTTGTGTCTACGGTGTGAACTCGGTTTGTCTCTTAGACGCGCACGCGGTTTGTGTCTACGCGGTTTGTGTATCTAGTGTGAACTCGGTTTGTATCTCCACTGTGAACTCGGTTTGTCTCTTGGCACATACGCGGTTTGTATATCCGGTGTGAACTCGGTTTGTCTATTTGACGAATACGCGGTTTGTATCTTTGGTGTGAACTCGGTTTGTCTCTTGGCACCTACGCGGTTTGTATATCCGGTGTGAACTCGGTTTGTCTCTTTGACGCACACGCGGTTTGTGTATCTGGTGTGAACGCGGTTTGTCTATTTGGCGAATACGCGGTTTGTGTCTTTGGTGAGAACTCGGTTTGTCTCTTTGGCACACACGCGGTTTGTGTCTCCTGTGTGAACTCGGTTTGTCTCTTAGGCATATACGCGGTTTGTCTAGGCGGTTTGTGTCTTGGTGATTTTAGAAATTCCCGCGAAAGATTCGATTTCTCGGTTAAATCACAAGATCAGTAAAATCCCGTAGTTACTATGGCTACCACACCAAGTACATCATCAGATGATATTCAGGCAGCAGGATCTGACACTCGTCCACCTATGCTAGATAAGACGGATTATGAGTCTTGGGCACAACGAATTAGGCTTTACTGCTTGGGTAAAGATAATGGTGTTAACATTCTTAAGTCTATTGACGAAGGACCTTATCAGATGGGTACCACCAGAGACGTTGTTACAACTGGTGAAGATGGTACTGTAACTTGGGGCATCGACAGACCTAGAAACTACAATGATCTTAATGAAGAAGAAAAGAAGAGGTATGATGCCGATATTAGAGCTTCCAACATAGTTATTCAAGGTCTTCCAAAGGATGTATACAAGCTCATCAATTTTAACACTGAAGCCAAGGCTGTGTGGGACAATGTTAAAATGTTGTTGGCAGGGTCAGAACTCACAAAGGAAGATCGTGAGTCACAGCTGTATGATGAGTTCGAGCATTTCAAAATGAACCCAGGAGAAAATGTCACAGATTACTATGTGAGATTTCATAAGTTGGTGAATGATATGAGAATGATCAGAATGACTATGCCCAACATCCAACTTAACTCAAAGTTTGTGAACAACATGACTCCGGAATGGGACAGATTTGTTACTGCTGTCAAACTCAACAAAGGCTTAAGGGAGACTAACTATGAACAGCTGTATGCTTACCTGCAACAACATGAGAAGCATGCTGTCTATGATCGGGTGCTGAGAGAAAAGTTGAATCCTTCAACTACGAATGACCCACTGGCTTTTATGACAAATGTACAACCAACAATCCAATCATCATCCTATCCAAGCTATCACCAACTTCACTCACAAGTACCTGCTATGAGTTCACAACTTGACTCAGGCTACTCTCAGACCGACAAAATGATTGACAACCTCACCAATCAAGTATCTCTACTGGTTCAACAGTTTCAAGCATCACTCCCTCAGACCAACAATCAGTTAAGGAATTCTTCCAACCCACGCAATCTAGCAATGGTGGAGGACGGGAAAATTGTGGTCCAGAATGTGCAAGGGAGAGCTGGTAGAAACATGGGTCGAGGTTATGTGCAGAACAGAGCAGGAAATGCCAATCAGGGGCAAGGAAAATAGATCAAGTGTTATAATTGTGGGGGGCTTGGACACATTGCTAGAAACTGCAATCAACCTAAACGTCCTCAGAACTCAGATTACTTCAAAGACAAGATGCTGTTAATGCAAGCTCAAGAAAATGGTGCTGTATTGGATGAGGAAGAATTATTGTTCTTGGCAGGAGATGGAGGAAATACTTTTGATGAAGATGTGGATGAGAAACCTGTTCAGGATCTGGCACTTAATGATCCTAACGTCTTCAAGGCTGATGACTGTGATGCATTTGACTCTGATGTGGATGATGAACCTACTGCTCAAACAATCTTCATGGCTAACTTGTCTTCCCTGGCCTCATCTCGTCAAGCTGGTTCTTCTAATGCATCCGTGATTTCTGAGGTACTAAAAATTTATGACACATATAATATTGTTGAGGGACATCAGATTCCCGAAGAAGTACATCAGGCGGTTGTTTCTGACTCAAGTGATGTTGATATGGAAAATAGCAATATTGTCTCATATGAACACTATTTGAATAGCAACAACTCGCCTGATGTACCAAATGGTGAATCCTTTGTCAATAATGATGTGTGTGCTATGAGTAATGTACGTGCCTTAGACAATGCGAGTAATGTGAATAATGCATGTGTGTACCATGAGAACCAATTGCCTGTCCCTGATAATAACTTGATCACTAGACTTAACATCTATAAAGAACAAGTTGCTATGTATGAACAGCGTGCTAAGTTTGAGCTTAATGGTCGTGAGCAGAAATTAGAAGGTCAAATGAGTACACTTATTAAAGAGTCTAGAGTGCGAGAAGAAACATTAAAGTTAGAGCTAAGTTCTTTGAAAAGTCAACTAGAAGAGTCTGTCAAACAAAAACAGGAAGCACAAAAGTGTGTAACAACACTTAAGCAAGAATTCAAACAAAAAGAAACAACTCTTTTAAATGATTTCTCTAAACTCAAGACGTTAAAAAATAAGCTTGAAGATAAGTTGTACACACAAAATCAAACCATACAAACTGCTCAAATGATTCATAAGCACAGAAAGTTGAGTGATAAGCATAGTAAAATCATGATAGGTGAACCAAAGTCGACCATCCTTAGGGGTATGCAAGTACTTCAACCTGCCCTATATGATGGTAATGTGATGATTAAGCCTATTCATGACCAACCTGAGCATATCTACACTGATGAAGAGGATGAGTTAAGTGAGAAAACGAAAGAAAAAATGAATGTGAAAATGAGGGATCCCGAGTGCATAGCCCGACGAATAATAATCAAACCCCATGATTATTATGAGGAAAATCGTTTGACTGTGTTTGTTCCTCAAAAGAAGTTAACACCTGAACAGATATTTTGGAAACAAGATAGTGAAAAACTTAAGGAAGATAAACTTAAGGCCAACACCCCCCTCATTAGAAAAGTTGCGTCCATAACGGTGTATCCTCCCAATACACCTAGGAATCTGGTGCCTTTGTCTCTTCCCACTGAATGCAAAACCTTTATTAGCTTATATGTGCTTTGGCAATTATTTGCTGATTTTGAGAAAACATGTAAGAAGAGAATCACACCAACTGGCATTACTGAGGGGGAAAGGTGTTTTGAACATGCAAAAAGGTGTTACTTAACTGAGGTCATGCCATTCTTTAATCTACTTAAAGAACACTTTGAAGGGTTGCAAACTGCCCTTAAAGCCGAAATAAATGAAATGAAAGTAGTGTTTAAAGATATGGAAAATGAGGTGAATGAACATGCAATAGAACTTAAGAGTCGTGAGATTGAAAGAAAAAACATACTCATCACTAATGACAACTTGATTGCTAAATGTATTGCACAAGATGTATTTTACACTGTCACTGATTCTGCATTGTCTGCTTGTCAATTTAATGAGTATGCTATTGCGTTAAATGTCACCCAGAATCGTGTTGTTGAGCTTGAGGGGGAGAATTTAAAATTGCTTGAAAAAATTCAAAAAGATGACCATGATAATATGGTTAAACGTTTCTCAAAATTGGAAGTCGAATTTCTCAATTTGCAATTGAAATATCAACACTTAAATGAAAAACAGAAAATATCAAATGACAAGACATCCTTGGATGCTCCTGAATTTGATACGTATTTTGAATTAAGCAAACGAGATGAGACAATTCAAGCTCACACGAACACGATTCGACTGCTGAGGGCCCAAATTGCCCAATTGAAATCCAACAAGTGTGAAGCATATGGCACCAATAAACCTTCGTCTTCAGATTCTCAGAATTTTCAATATCAAAACACCATAAATAAGTTACATTATGAAAATGAGTGTTATCGAGAAGAAAATTCAAAGGTTAAACAACATTTCAAAGAGTTATATGATTCTATTAAAGTCACAAGAAACAATCACAATGATCAAATAACCTCTTTGACAAATGAAATTGAGAATCTGAAGGTTCGGGTGAAAGGTAAAATGCCATGCACCACTTGTAATGGTGATGCACCAAAGGCTACTAATAGTAAAAAGTATGATGTTGATGTTGGGGACATTCCGCTTAAGCTTAGAAATAACAGCCTTGCCCATCAAACATATCTAGATCATCTTAGAGAAGGCCTTGACACACTTCGTGAGGTAGTTGAAGAGGATAGGAATGATAAGCCACTTGATCAAGCAGTTGTCTATGCATGCAAACTCACGAAAAGGATTCAGGAAAACTTAGAATATGCCATAGGCTCAATTCCTAAGTTTAGAGGCCATAGAGATAGATTTGTTGCATCATCATCCAATGTTGTGAACAAGCATGTAGCCTTTGACCTACCACCCAAAACATCAGAACACAACACATCATTATCAGGAAGGCATGTGGCAGAAAAACATACTAATGTTCCCTTCGATGCTTCTACAGGAGTAAAAAGTGACACCCAAGCTAGCGGGTCAAGGTCTAGAGGAAATGAAAGAAAGGATATGACTGCGCCAGCTAAGAATGATCACTTGAAGAATGTAGAAGCCCAACCTAGGAACAATAAGTTTACAATGAATAGGATGAATCGTGTTGATTCTAGTATCAAAAGTACTGTAATTAATTCGAATTCTAATGCTATCTGTAAAACTTGCGACAATTGTTTAATTTCTGCTAATCATGATGAATGTGTTGTGTCTTTTCTGTTGTCTTCTGCATCATCCCATGTTAAGAATGGTAGGATAACTAAAGCATGCAAAAAGGTTTGGAAAGAAACAGGAAAAACATTTGCTAGCGTAGGCTATCAATGGAGACCCACTGGAAGGACATTCAATTTAGGACAACCGTGCACGTTACCTAAAATGAATAAGCATAAAATTGTAAAAGTTAAGGAATGGAGACCTACTGGAAGAAAATTCAATTTAGGAAAACAGAGACCATTGCCTAAAATGAATATACATAAAATTGTGATGAATAAGGAATGGAGACCAACTGGTAGAATCTTGCCTTTAGAATCACAATGCCCTCCATCTAGGTCTTGTCCTGTCTCAAGTTCTGTCTCCATAGAAAAGATAGTAGCATCTGTGAAATCTGTTGTTCCTGAATATGTGTGTGCTGACCAAATGGACCCCAATTGCACTTGGGGATCCACATTTTTCAGTTATCCATTGTTGTCTGGTTTCAAATGCAGGTCGTACAAATCGTCCTGTGGTATTTGGACTCAGGCTGCTCAAAACATATGACTGGAGATCGCTCACGGCTCAAGAACTTCGTGAAAAAGTTTATCGGGACAGTTAGATTTGGGAACGACCACTTTGGTGCTATTATGGGTTATGGAGATTATGTGTTTGGTAATAGTGTAATCTCAAGGGTATATTATGTGGAAGGACTAGGACACAATTTGTTTTCTGTGGGTCAATTTTGTGATTCAGATCTGGAAGTGGCTTTCAGAAAGCATACCTGTTTCGTCAGAGAATTGGATGGTTTAGATCTCCTCAAGGGCAGTCGGGGCACCAATTTATACACCATCTCAATTGAAGAAATGTTGAAGTCCTCTCCAATATGCTTGCTTTCTAAAGCCTCTAAAACAAAATCATGGTTGTGGCATCGGCGTTTGAACCACTTGAACTTCGGTACCATAAATAATCTTTCCCGTAAAGATCTTGTTAGAGGGATGCCCAGACTGAAATATGAGAAAGATCATCTCTGCTCTGCATGTCAACTGGGTAAAAGCAAGAAGCAAACCCACAAGCCTAAAACCATCAACACCAACTTGGAAGCTCTTCATACCCTCCACATGGACTTGTGCGGTCCAATGAGAATACAAACCATTAATGGAAAGAAGTACGTTCTGGTGATAGTTGATGACTATTCTCGGTTCACATGGGTAAAGTTTTTGAGAACCAAGGACGAAACTCCAGAGGTTATCATTAAACTGATAAAACAGCTGCAAGTAAGGCTCGATAAAACTGTCAGAATCATCCGCACAGATAATGGTACGGAGTTTGTTAACCAACAACTCCGTAATTTCTATGAAAGTATTGGCATCACGCATCAGAAAAGTATCCCTCGCACCCCTCAACAGAACGGGGTGGTTGAACGAAGGAACCGTACTCTGGTGGAGGCTGCAAGAACCATGCTTATATTTTCAAAGACTCCGATGTTTCTTTGGGCAGAGGCTATTGCAACAGCATGTTACACTCAAAACCGATCCCTAATCCATCCGGTTCATGAGAAGACTCCCTTCGAGTTAATTCATAACAAGAAACCAGATCTTTCCTTCCTACGTGTGTTTGGTGCACTCTGCTATCCAACTAACGATAGTCAAGACTTGGGAAAGTTAAGAGCTAAAGCAGATATAGGTATTTTCGTTGGATACGCACCAGACAGCAAAGGGTATCGAATCTACAATAAAAGAACCCGTAAAATCATGGAAACCATTCATGTTACGTTCGATGAGCTGAGTGAGCTACCCGTTTCAGGACAAATCAGTTCTGGACCCGATCTTCACCTTTTGTCTCCTGGACCCATTAGTTCAGGACTTGTACAGAATTCCACGCCTGCAGATTCTTATGTGCCACCTACATGTGAGGAGTTGAAGAAGTTATTCGATCCTATGTTTGATGAATACTTTGAGCCAACGAATGGAAACATCCCGAGTGAACCAGCTATAATTCCTATGAATGAGGCTCAAGCCTCACAAGGTTCAGAAGGTCCTGCAGCATCAGTATCAGTCAGTCACAATGCTCCTGCTGCCAGTCAATCGCCTTCGTCATCAAACACTCAAACTTCTCCAGTAATGCAAGAATCTTCAGATAATAATTCTTTGGAAGTTAATCCTCTTGCTCCTGTTGAAGAGGTTCCATTTGAAAACATATTTGCTCCTGAACATCCATCAGACACATCCTTACCTGAGGAACGCAGCACTGCTACTTCTGTTCATAACCATCAACCTCACGACCATCTCAGGAAATGGACCAGTGATCATCCAATCGACAACATCATAGGCAATCCCTCACGTCCAGTATCCACACGTAATCAACTAGCCACTGATGCACTATGGTGCTTCTTCAATTCCGTACTGTCTAAAGTCGAACCAAAAGATGCCAAAGAAGCAATGACTAAAGATTGCTGGTTCCAGGCCATGCAGGATGAAATCCATGAATTTGATCGACTTGAAGTATGGGAATTAGTGCCTCCTCCGGAGCGTGCAATGATCATTGCTTTAAAGTGGATCTTCAAAGTGAAGCTTGACGAGTATGGTGATGTCTTAAAGAACAAGGCACGGCTAGTTGCTAAAGGGTTCAGACAAGAAGAGGGCATTGATTTTGAAGAATCGTTTGCTCCGGTTGCTAGAATTGAAGCTATAAGAATCTTCCTAGCTAATGCGGCTAGTCGTAATATGATAGTCTACCAGATGGATGTCAAAACGGCATTCTTGAATGGTGACTTAAAGGAAGAAGTTTATGTGAGTCAACCTGAAGGATTCGTGGATGCTGAACACCCTACTCATGTTTACCGCTTGAAGAAGGCTCTTTATGGGCTAAAACAGGCGCCAAGGGCATGGTACGATACATTGTCCAAGTTCCTCCTAGCAAACAAATTCTCCAAGGGTGTTGTTGATCCTACACTATTCACCAGGAAATCAAGAAACCATCTACTGCTAGTTCAGATATACGTAGATGATATCATCTTTGCTTCAACAGATCCTGGTGAATGTGATAGTTTCTCAAAGGAGATGAATTCCAAGTTCCAAATGTCCATGATGGGACAAATGTCATTCTTCTTAGGACTACAAGTTTCTCAAAGTCCCGGAGGCATATTCATCAATCAATCCAAATACGCCAACGAGATCCTGAAAAAGTTTGGATTCCATTCAAGTGAACCTGTTGACACTCCCATGGTTGATAGAACGAAGCTGGATGAAGATCCTTCAGGGATTCCAGTTGATATCACACAGTATCGAAGCATGATTGGATCTTTAATGTACATCACGGCTAGCAGACCAGATCTTCTGTTTGCTGTGTGCATGTGTGCTCGGTATCAATCCAGACCAACCAAGAAGCATGTTGAAGCAGTGAAAAGGATCTTCCGATATCTTCAAGGCACGGTTCATATGGGTCTCTGGTATCCTAAGGACACTGCAATGGAGTTAACGGCATACGCAGATGCTGATCATGCGGGATGTCAAGACACTCGTCGAAGTACTTCAGGAGGAGCTCAATTTTTAGGGGAAAAGTTGGTTAGTTGGTCTTCTAAGAAGCAGATGAGTACCTCAATATCATCTACTGAAGCTGAATACATTGCTATGTCTGCTTGCTGTGCACAAATCCTTTGGATGCGATCACAGCTTTCGGACTATGGATTCTCATACAACAAAATTCCCCTGTATTGTGACAACAAAAGCGCCATTGCTCTTTGTTGTAACAATGTTCAGCACTCCAGGTCAAAACACATCGACATCAGGCATCACTTCATCAGGGAACAGGTGGAAAAAGGAATTGTGGAGCTATACTTCGTAAGGACAGAGTTTCAGTTAGCTGACATCTTCACCAAGGCCCTCCCAAGAGAAAGGTTTCAGTTTATTCTCCCACGCCTTGGTATGAAAAGCATGACTCCTGAAACCCTCAAGTGTCTTCAGGAAGAAAAGGAGGAGTAAAGGATTGTCTTCTTATATCCTTGTACATAGTTGTATATATCTTAAATCAAAAAGAAAAATACAAAAATATAAAACCTATAAAAACCATAAAAATCGAAAAATCAGAAAATACCAAAAATAGTTTCATCTAGGCATGTCTTCTGTTTATCGATAACATTTACGGACTTAGAAATGTCATTCAATAATGGCACGGGTCTTTAAATGAAGCTCGAGCAGAAGTTAAAATGGAGGATTAAAACATGTCTAAAATGGCTTGCTATTACTTTAGATAGCAACCCGCGCTTCAAACTGGGGAAAGCACGTCGCCAAAAAGACGGCTGTTCCTCCAACTGGGTGATGTTCACCTGGGCATGGATTACTTTATATCCATGTTTCTTCGATCTGATGTACGTGTCAGTGCATCACTTCGTATATAAGAAGAGAAGTCTTCTTTTCATCAAGATTCTCTATCTTGATTGATTCTTCAAGAGAGTCTTGATGTTACACAAGGTGGTAAATTGAAATAAATTTTCACAAATGTCCGTCGCTCAATTGAATGACTACAACTATGTTAATGGGAAACGGATCATCAATTGAGGGGGAGCATATGTGTTCAAATTTCCGACACCTTGCCACATTTGTGCAAACATCAGCAGTGACACTCTCTCGCTGTTTCAAAGGGAGCATAGTATGCTTCAAAATCAGAATACATTTAAACCTGACCACATTTTCTCCCAAATTTTTCTAAATATATTTAAATCAATTGGGATCACAAATCTCAAACGGTTTGAAATTTATGATCGGGGGAGAGAATGTGATTTAAAATATGGAATCTGATAAAATGTGATGATTTGGAAGTTAATGTATGCTCTCCAGTATGTGCCAAACCATTTTGTATATCAAGGCACATATTGAGGGGGAGCAAAATGTTTTGGTAATAAACGCAAGCTCCTCTCCACATGTGCTAAAATCTTTCTTATATCAATGCACATTTTGAGGGGGAGCAAATGGTTTTAACAAAACAAAGAATGTGGCATATCATGTGGCCGTGACTCAGACTTCACCAATGAATTGACGATAGCTAAAGTTAGTAGTCGAAAGGACATGTCCTGGACGGGTAATAATTTCAAGCCAGTTTATCTGGTGATGTAAGCGTGTCTCGCAAAGGACGTGTCTGAGTAGAATGTACCGATTTCGAGCGACTTTCCTTGAATGTGATCTGGACGGGTAATAATTTCAAGCTAGTTTACTAGTGATGTAAGCGTGTCTCGCGATGATCATGTTCGTGGAAAATCAATCAATTCAAAAAGTGCGAGCTCTGCCTAACATGTGCAAATTTATAAAACAATCAACCGAGCACATGTTGAGGGGGAGCATTTGAAAAATATAAAACTCTCAAGTGTTTGCAAAAAATTGTGTCTCAGAATCATGAACACTTTGAGAGATTTTTCAAAGATTTGGTTTGGCAATCGTGGATGAATACCAAAGACCGACCACTTTCATTAATGCATGGAGTTATAAGGATGGTTAGGTTAGGCTCAAGTTCCCACGATCCCGCCAGAGCCGGAGGGATCTACCCAGGGACAATCCACTAGTTAGTGTAGAAGTCCTTAGGTATGATTAAAAAGGAGAATAGTGGATAAGGGAAAAGTGCCGACTGAGATGGAGCTAGTACTGGAACAAACCCAACAAGGTACTAGTAATGAAGTCTCGGTAAGCACTGAAGGGGTTGAAGAATGAAAAAGAATTGTAAAGAGAAAGGGTGAAAAGAAATAGCCCTCCTTACAACTTAGGCAGAAACCGGGTCAATACATATGCTGTCAGAACCACTTAGTTGGTTGCTGGCATTGAAGACAAAGTATCATGGACCCAGTGATACGCTGCACAACCCTCCCTAGCCACTCAAGGTCCCTCAAAGGACTCTTGTTTCACTTGTCACGGAGATCAATACACTTCTATCATCTCTCTCACTCCGAGTTAGATGATATTGAAAAGGTGGCAGTCCTCTCCAGCCTCCGATCACCAAATCAAAACGCACAATTGAGTCTAGAGCCACGAGATGCATAATAAGATCTCATAGGGACACAAATTATTTCTACACTGGGTGTTCAACATTAAGGACACCAGTTGTAATCTTAAGAGTCCTACGCAGATCTTAGCAATCTGCCAGAACATTTATGAGAGAATTTACTTATGTAATTCTCAATGATTGAATGGAAATTCCTGCCAGGGTCAACATCAAGCAGCCCTGAAAGCAGGTCACTTAGGTAATTCCTCGTGGATTACGCTTTGTGGTCGCGGCGGTTTCAACCGGTCTACAGTCGTGGAGTGATTTCCAGCGACTCACCTAATCGTTGATTTACTACGGTAAAATCTTAAAAAGCCCTCTGTGGGTTTTCGATTAGGAACGGTCTTGGTAAGGATTAGAGAGAGTCTTCACACTATGCTGTTAACGATCTCGAAGTCCAAACTTGTAAGTACCGGTCGAATTATTGCTAACTGTCGTATGCAGGAATTTCTGGCGGATGTTGCTGTGGAATGCTGTAGCTGGTTGCTGTTGTAGCTGGTTGCAGAAAAGATGCCAATCCATCACCACATGTTCACACTACATAATCATTGTTATTCAACAAAGTCATGATCAACCTAAAGACCTTCAACACGGCTTCTGCTAACTCTGATGCTGAAGATCATGACACCAACCAGTGTGAGCATGTCGGCGCGATGATTATCACGTCACAAGGAAACATACTGCTGAAAGATGACTTAAATACAAATGTTGGATGATAAAGTCGAAGAATACTCAAAGATCATCCAAGACAATCGATCAGTCATCAAATCATCACTGCTGAATGCACAAAGATACTAGAGTGTGAAGAATCAAAGACTACGAGCTATAAAGACAAGTTCAGAAGAAAGAATGCTAGAATTCGAATTATTATTTCCGGGGTGACCTCCCTTAGGGGGAGATTGTTAGGAATATAAATATTCAGATGAAGGCTCGGTCACCCCGAGCATCTAATTAGCATTTCTATAGCTCGTAGGCTTATCTATATTAGCTTAGTATTATTAGTATTAGTATTAGTCGTATCTATATTTGTGGAGTGGGTCGGGGCTTTCCCCACTGTCAGCTCGCTCCACAGTCCACTAGGGACATAATATGTAGTAGTATATATATCCCTTCCCACACAAGGGAAGGGTTGGACCTTTTGAAGCTAATATTACACTAGTTACTTTCTCTCTCTAAAGGCTCCCACTTCTCTCTAGAATTCTTACATAGTTCGATCCAAACTAACCTCAAACTAGTGATTCATGTATTGTGAATACCCTACATTTTTACTTGCCTTTTTGATCGTACAGAAGAATAAATAAGAAGGTTTCCGCCAAGGTTGGGTAGAGTTTAGGGTTTAGGTGAACATGCTATCGGAATTTGTAGCGCAGCCAAAAAGGTCGGCAAAGATGCATGGTGATTTAAGAGGTTGTGCCTGTTGAGGAGGATATATTCAGATATTCATAGAGAAATATGTGTGGAGTAAAAAGGAAAGGCGCGAATTATGGGCTAAAAAGGTGGAGGTCAGTTTTATCGAAAAGAATATACGAAATATGTGCTACTGTCAAATTGTGTGTTAAGGAAAGAAGCGTCTTTTATTTTAGGGAAAGATAGATAATACGTAAATTTTGATATTCAAAACGTATGGATTGACAAAGTGAGAGGCATGAGTCGTGGCTTGATTTCTTGGAAAGGATATACGTATTTTTTTATATTTTCATTTGTTTCATGATTTAGGTTAGCCAAGATGTGATAAGATCATTCACACATGAAGCTTATAGAACGTGTGAAAAGAGGTAGGCAAAACTTGTATCCATTTAGTAGGAAACATGTATAGGATGCATAATATTCAAATCTTATATTTATTTTGATAGGTGTAAGGTATATGATACGCGTATTTAATTATTTATATTTAGGGTAATATCAAATTAATAAAATAAAATGTTAACTCAAGTTTTAGGGCGTTATACAAAATGTTGCGTACATTCAAATATTTGCATATAAATACTTTAGGGTATACGTAAATATACGTTCTTCAAAAGTTCAAAATTTAAGGGTATTTTAGGTATTTTACGCGTTCCGAAATTTTGGGTTTTACAACTCTTCCCCTCTTAAAAAAAATTTTTCGTCCTCGAAAATTGAAGTCGCAAGGTGAAACGAAGTCGTGGCAAATTGCAAACGGTCGTCAAAACATTCTCACTCTCGAGCAGGTTCTTCTAAACCAAGTATTTTCTCATGACTCAATCTTGCCGATCAAATAATTTCGGTTTCCTCAGAAAGACATAACGCTCAGGATTCTCATCAAAAGAATGGTATACCAAACGTAATAGATGATAAACGTATCTCATCAGAAGAGGTTCAGGGAAGATGTAGGATTGATGGTTTTCGTCTGTGGAATAGAAATAGTCAAATCAGATGAAAACGTATCGAATTGTAGCGAACATGGGAGTAGTATAGGAGTTCAAACTCTTCAGATTCTCAATTAGGCTCGACTTCAGTATAACCTTTCATAGGTGTTCTCATAAACAAACAGGTTTTGCTCCTCAAAAATCCAAAGCCTCAATTACTCATAGCAGGTCTTAATGAAACATAATCAACGGATGCGAAACGTACATATAGCAAAATGTAGGAGTACTTTTTAATAGTAACGGATCGAATCCATACTGACAGAAAACAGACGGTAGAGAGTTCTACACAGAACCTAAGATTCTTATCGGAAGTACAGAGGTCAACCAACGCGTGTCGAATATCCAAACGTATCCAGTCGTATAACGATGAAAGCAGATTAAACGCATAGGTAGAATGAACCTAAAATCTCACTAATCACGGATAATTCAACAGAGATCAACTTCTAAACTTCTTAGGTATTCCCCAAGATATCCTATGCCCACAACAAGTGCACGTTATATGATGTAAGTATTATCACGTTGGCCAGACGTCATAATACTGGCATCATATAAATATGCCCTCATGATGGTCATACTTTATCTCAAATCGAAATCAAAACCACCTATCTTAATCCTCCTAGTATTTCTACAGTCACAGTCAAGAGAGAAAACAAAACTATTCGCACGAGTATCAAAATCCCAGATTGTGTAGCAGAAGTGGGGTACGCCGTCACAAGCATCATATCTTCCATAATTCGCCAAAATCTCTCAAAACAAAGTCATCACCGAATCATACGAAAGATAAACACGAACTGAAATGCTTCTAGGGAACTTAAATCATAGGAGGAACTTATTACTAGATAACGAAACTTAAGAGGGTCAACGGAAATGAAAGTTAGTCGCCAAACTTCCGCCTTCATGGAATCAATTCTTCCAAACATGAAAGGTCTGTTTCAAAACTCCGCTCATTCAACACATCCAATCTCTTCAAGTCCGGTAAATCTGTCCTCGTCTGTCTATCGATCGGGAAGTGAAACCACAATCGGGAACTGGTGACTGGTTCGTCGAGCCTCCTGCATTTCTTCTTGGAATGTGATGGTGTGTTGTGGATCTCTGGCACGATCTTTCAGTCTCTCCATCATACAGTCTGTTTCCGCTCTCAATTCATCTTAGTACCACCAAGATGAATAGGGAAGTGAGACTGCATGTCTTCGTCAGCTCCAGGTTCGCCGTCTTGATTAAACTTCTTCTTCTGCATCGCCAACACTTCTGTCTTGTAAGGAACGTCTTCTCTCTTCAGGGTAGCCACCGCAGTTATCAACAATTATCAATCTCCCAGAATGCACAAATGATCGTCAAATTTCTAAGAAGGTGCAAAGAAAGGATTTCCATGCTCTTCCTCGTTTCTGAACGTATTATTAAGTCATACAATGACCATATGCCCAGTACTCATGAGAAAATATCATCTATCAAATTCACCAAGATTGTCAGAGCTTTAGCTAATACTATTAGCGTCACTAACCGTCATATCAGTCGTTTACGAATACAGAAGGCGATTTCAAGAATAAGATCAATTCATCAGAAAGGAAACTTCGCGCTCTGAATCTAAACAAACACATAGTCGTTCCAGGGTGGAGGAATATTGGCTTCTAACAGTAATACGGTTCAGCTTCCATACATATCTCCAATTACCATCCTTCTTTATCGCGAACGAAACTAAAACATGCCCAGAAGATACACTTAAGTAAACTCACTTCCTGGTCTTCGGTTGCTGCTCTTCCCGGTTGCTCCAGTCAATTGGTATGATCCGAAAGACATCTTCGTTTAGTGACTAGAATCTCTCAGAATCATGTCAAATCTTACTTCATACTCCGGTGGAAAAACTTGGTGGTCCAACAGGGATTATAATCAAAAGTTCAGGGTGGCAAATAGCGTTCAATACAAGGTTCATGTTCAGAAAACTCAAGGTGCCAAAAGGCTTCTACGATGAGGTTCATTTATTGGTGTACGAAATGGTTTCTAGGAAAACTTCATAACCGTGAAAGTAACACACGCGTCTCCAGAGTAATAGAGATAGCAAAGGGTTAGACAATTGGTAATCGTAGTCGGAAGTTCAAAATTGCTGCAAACGCCAAAAGTGAGACATAGAAAGGTAGTTGTCAATATTTGACTGATCATCCCACAATTTCCTTGTCAGAATAAAATCGAAGTTAACTACTTAAAGAAAGACGGTTCGCAAATCATAGCTTTATCATTCAAAAGTGAGGGGGAAAACATTCTTATACTCGTGGTTACATACCAAAAGGCTTCTTATGAAAACAGAGATGGGTGAAACGAAATCAAATGGTGTCGGAAGGTCCATATATACTTATTAAAAGCAAGAGACAAAATAATAAAAGTATCCAGTACGTTACTGCCATGGAGATTCTCAGAATGCCCGAAGAGGCGTCAAAGTGATTAACAAAAGAATCAGAGTGAAATGCGGGTCTTTATCAAAATGATTTAACAAAAGGAATCTGAAGATAAGGATCAAATAGTGTCAGGCGATTAGTATGAAATTTTCAATGCCTTCAAGATTTAATCAGGTTCCAATCTCAGGTGGTGCAAAGCATAAGCTTTCACTTTCCAAAAGTGATATCAACAGGATCTAACCAAAAGTAAGGCACGAATCAGAGTGATGCGAAAGTAAAGATACTTAAACAAATGCCTTATAGTCTACCCATTCCTCACCGGTCAAAACTTAGGTTCCTATGGGAAATCCTAAAGCGATTTTCAAAGGTTGACTTACGAGTGTCTACAGGGAAGGCTTAGTGGTCATAACTTACACAGGTCAAGGGTAAATGTATTACGAAATCGCAGCCTGTGGGCTCTGATACCATAATTGTAACACCCCAACCCGGCAAGGGTAGAAGTATCACATTAATGGCTTCATATCAGATCAAAACAAAGCATACATTCAATAGTAATACAAGGATTCTCAAAGGTTACAAATGAAATACTGAATACACAAGGTTGCAAAGGAAATAAAGCTGAATACTAAGTCTACAATGCAATCCTTCTAATGACTTCTACTTCAGAATAACTATCAAGGTCTTCTAAGTCCAACAGTCTCTTCACTCATACCCAGCTTCCAACTAAAACCTGCCGCACACGAAAAGAAACGTGCGGCTGAGCTTAAAAAGCCCAGTGAACAGATACATAATACAAACAAAGATAACGAAGCAGAAATATAATGAAGCATTGGGAATGTCATAAGGTATAATCAAAGTAAGAAGAAATAGAAGATATATAGGATAGTCATCCACCACGAGCCCATACTCAAAATCATATCTCAACATCATAATACTCAAAGTCAAGATCTCACAATCAGAGGGGATACCTCTCAGGCAACCAGATAATATGAGGGGTGGCCTCATGTATCAAAAGGGGTGGAGTGATCAGCTCCCATAAATGTGAAAGGCGTGTATAGCACACAGGCACCAGTCACCTCAAAGTCATACTCAAAGTCATAGTTAAATCCACTAAACATACAAATCTAGGATTGCAATCCATACGCCCCCAAACTCAAAGTCATCTCAAAATCATAATCTCAAAGTCATAATGGCCATATCATAATATAAGAGGGACGGTGTGAGAAATCACTCACCCACACATGAGTCATGCCAGTGGTGCATCACAGACATGGCCAGGTTACCTTCCTGGCTAGGTAACATTAAATGGCTCGGGTATCAAACTAAGAGTCAGGTCTTAATGTCATATCAAGGTGCATCTCAAGGTCATAATCAGAAGGTATATCTCAAGGTCATATCAAAAGGTTCATGTCAAAAGGATCATGGCAAAGATTTAAAATCATAGCTCAACATCAATGCATAGGTGAAAAGACACCCTTACTAAAAAGGGTAGAGTATCCGTACCTTATACCGCAAGCGAAAACACATCTAGAAATATAAAGATCGGAATCAACCTCCTTCTTCAGCGAATCTACACGAATACATGATCGTCTTATTATTAATATCTTATTTAAATCAGATTACTTGTTTTCGTCGGCTTTCCATTTTTAGTAACTTCCTTTTTTTGTAGGTTTTCTTGATTTAATAACGTTTAGAATTAAAGTACGTTAATTAAATAGCGTAGAGTACATAACGACATCTTTTAATAATTTAGGGTTTATACTGTCATTTATTAAAGTTTAGAGGCTAAAGTGTAAATTACATAGTTATGAAAATTCTTATAATCGCACTTTTCAAACACCTCGACTTCATGCAACAAAATCTTATGCAGGTTTAATGTGTTATTATCATTTATGGCTTGAAATCCTTATATTTATATTAAGCTCCATACTTTGACTTTAGCCTGACTCACCCATTGACCCCCTTTTGAATTTATTCATTCGACCCATATTAACTACCCAACTCTCAACACACACGTATGCACACCTTATACGATTAATCCTACACCGTGACACACAAGTTTTAAAATAAACCCAACGAGACACGATTATTTTACTCTAACATTTCAAATGAAAAACAGTTACCTAATCCCTTCTCGTATGCCTTTTTGCGAACACCAACAGCTCCAATTAAAAGACTCAATGTTTTGACCAAGCCTCATGTATATAAATCGATCTCTTAATCCCATGCATACGTACAGTTACAATTCGCCATTTAAATCCTAAATACTAGCATATGGCCTTATATTTTATAATTTGACACCAACACACTCACAAATTTGACACCCCATTCACACATATATACAATCAGATCTTCATACCATAACCTTCATATAGGCATACACTTATAATTTATACACTTATATATTGACTTAACGACTTTATTTCATGCAAACAATAGATTTTAAAACAGACCATGCACCCTCGACACACTGGTTCTTGACATTTTATTCGAAAACTGTTTAGGCGAGACAATCTCGATACACAACATCACGCGACATGGTCCGACTCTCCTACAGCAGGCAACGTCGTTAAGGTACAACTACCGCTTTAATCGACCACACAACTCGACGCACACCAACACAACGACACACTATCCTCGTCACGAAAGTCATACCCCCTTTATTTTTACGTTAATACATATGTACGCCTCTTTATATTTCGTATATAATCTCCACATTTAATATCGACCTTGATGCTCACAGTAGAATTCGAATGACCCGATTTATTTTACATATATATATCGTACGTATTAGATGAGTTTCTAAAACAGAATTGAGGTTGACGCCTGCTGTACGAGTTTATTATTCATGTGACCTTAATGTCTGTTATTAGTTTATTGATGAAACATGGATTAGTTTCTCACGTACTGCACGTATATATGTTCCATGTATCGTTAGGGAATCACAAAGACGATAAAGGTGATACCTCAAGAACGAACCTACGAACGGACCAGCAATGTGGGTACTTGAAGCTAACCCTATTCGAACCAACCCTCCTTCAAACTGGACACGCCCACGATCAACTCAGTGTACCCAACGATCACCAAGCTATACGATCACCCTCGCGATCCTGCTGCAACGCCACGATCAAAACCTTGTCGAGTCACATCCTCGAACCCGTAGTACACCTCGACTAGACCATCAAGTAGAAACCAAAAGAAATCTCCTTTTTACTTGCCTTTTTGATCGTACAGAAGAATAAATAAGAAGGTTGCCGCCAAGGTTGGGTAGAGTTTAGGGTTTAGGTGAACATGCTATCGGAATTTGTAGCGCAGCCAAAAAGGTCGGCAAAGATGCATGGTGATTTAAGAGGTTGTGCCTGTTGAGGAGGATATATTCAGATATTCATAGAGAAATATGTGTGGAGTAAAAAGGAAAGGCGCGAATTATGGGCTAAAAAGGTGGAGGTCAGTTTTATCGAAAAGAATATACGAAATATGTGCTACTGTCAAATTGTGTGTTAAGGAAAGAAGCGTCTTTTATTTTAGGGAAAGATAGATAATACGTAAATTTTGATATTCAAAACGTATGGATTGACAAAGTGAGAGGCATGAGTCGTGGCTTGATTTCTTGGAAAGGATATACGTATTTTTTTATATTTTCATTTGTTTCATGATTTAGGTTAGCCAAGATGTGATAAGATCATTCACACATGAAGCTTATAGAACGTGTGAAAAGAGGTAGGCAAAACTTGTATCCATTTAGTAGGAAACATGTATAGGATGCATAATATTCAAATCTTATATTTATTTTGATAGGTGTAAGGTATATGATATGCGTATTTAATTATTTATATTTAGGGTAATATCAAATTAATAAAATAAAATGTTAACTCAAGTTTTAGGGCGTTATACAAAATGTTGCGTACATTCAAATATTTGCATATAAATACTTTAGGGTATACGTAAATATACGTTCTTCAAAAGTTCAAAATTTAAGGGTATTTTAGGTATTTTACGCGTTCCGAAATTTTGGGTTTTACACTCGATACGGCGTATCTTCTTCCATAAGATATGGCGTATCGACTGACCTGATGATTTACAGTTTAATTTTTTATGTTTTATTTTTACTAACTACTAATGTATTATGCAAGTTTGAACCTTCTTAACTCAGGTGTGTTTAAGTCTAAATGGTATTATAGATTCCTGCACTTCATGTGGATACATCATTTATGAAGCTTAAACGTTCTCATCCACAAGAAAGTTGATTTTTGCTCTTATACGAATAATGGAGGATCATACCGAGCAAATCTCAGGGGAGTTTTTCTGTTCTAATTCTTTTATTTTCCAGTTTTTAATCTTTGACACAAACAACGAGGACGTTGTTTAACTTAAGTGGGGGGATGGAGAATTAGAACACTTACTTGTCCTAAATGTTTTCAAAATATGCTTAAAATGCGCTTAATATATTAAAATTAAAATTTTCTAGCATGTTTTTGTTTAAAGTCTAAATTACATAACCGCACACATAACTCTTTTCTTTTAAAAATATTAAAACTTTAGTGTGCTGGTGACTTGTAAACTTTAGAACTTGGCTTGTATACTATTCGAGACCACCATAATAAGTATTATCTATATAATTGGAGTGACTTGTCTAAATTGGTAAATTTCTAGGATTACACCCAAATAGCCTTTATATGTTATGTGATATTAACTAACTACATTGGTTAGTTAACCCCCATATAAACCCTTTGTTTACTCTCACTTTTAGAGTAAGATACCCCTAGAAAAACCCTCAGAGCCATTCCTTTCGTTTCTTACACCTTTGTTATAATGTTTCGATACACCCTTACACCTTAGCCTACCCTGTAGATTAAAATCCGTGGTTAATTGCTTTAGGCAAAGTGTGTTTCCTTACATTACCTGTGTTCGCGTGCGTAATTCATTATCTTTGGTTAGGTCGGGAAATTGCACAATGCAATTGGTATGAAAGTAAATATTGTATAACTTTTAGTTTATTTTTCGTGTGTTTGCAACTTTCACTATTACAGTTATTTCTGAAAGTATGAAGAGTATGGAAAAATTATCCGGAAAAAATAGTGATAGAAAATTTGTGAAATTTTACACATTAAAAAAAAAATCGAAAAAAATAGAAAAGAAAAAGAAAAAAAATGAAAAGTTAGAAGTTTGTTTTAACCAACTTATGTAAAGTTTTGTATTAAGTGGGAGATATCACCACTATTTGTTGTTGTATATTATATTTATGGATTGAATGGGAGTTGGCCGTTATGGGAACGCCAACTAAGGTTATTCTTTGATTGAGATTTTTTTGAGCATAATTCGTGTCTACCTAAAGCGTGTGTTTCAAGTGTTAAAGCGTTAGTTATTCAATGATATGAGTCTTATTCATGGGATGGTTGGGAAAGTGATTTACCACACTTAGGATTTTAATTTATCTATTTTGTTTATTTTTTATTTTACACCAATTTGTATCCCAAATATTATCCATACCCTATATCATTCTTTATCCAAACCTTTGATTTATTGAGATTAGGGATTTGAGCAATCTTAGGTATCGTAGTCGTGGATTCGACTATGTATTTATGATTTTGTCGCCCTTTTTGATATAATATTATTGGTGAAGATTACTTGGTCCTATCTTTAGCTTATTCGAGTTAAGGATTTGAGCAATTGCGAGTATCGTGGTCGTGGATTCGATCATGTATTTGTAATTTTTTCGCCTTTTCTGGAATATGAGATCGATAGAGATTAAAAAAGGATGATCAACCATTAACCAACAAACCCTTTTTACCGCTTTAGACTTGTTACTCCTTGGCTTTAGTGGGGGAGATGCGTATACTTGCCAAGCCTATGATAGAATATTCGTCACGACTAAGCAACTAAACGATTTAGAATTGTTTTACATTAAAAATTATTTTGGTTTCTACTTCGTTAAGTGTTTGGCTGTGTGATTATGACAAAACGAATACGTGCTTAAATATAAAAATAAATCTTAATATCTTTTAGGATACATTTTCATATGATTAATTCTAAGGTTTACTTGGGGACAAGTAAAGTTCAAGTGGGGGGATATTTGATGAACTCAAATAAGTACATTTTATTATCATCATTTATCCTATTTATTTGACTTGTTTTATTATATTATATATGAGAATCGATACATTAATGTTTACTTTAGTGATTCTCAGGTAAAAACAAGCATTATGTGAAACTTGGCGATTTTGGACTAATTATGGAGCGAAACAAGCGAGATGTCAAAAGTCTACTAAAATCCAGAAGATCAAGCTCGTTCTACTCCAGATACGCCGCAATATACTTCTAACATACGGCGTATCACTATCAAGATTTCACCAGTTACAATCCAAGACGGCTAAAGTACATGCGCCGCATACAAAGATCAAGTTACGCCGCATCTGAAGGCGGTGTACGAATATTCCTGAATATATTAATCTTGGACCCCACGCGAAGTTAAGTCAATGCGCCGCATCTATTAACCCAATGCGCCGCATCGATCCCTCAGACAGAAACTATAAATACCCCAAGGTCAGACGAATTTAAAAAGACTTTTGGAATAAAAACCGAACAGAGAGATACATAACCCTAGAGCCGAATTCAGACGACCAAGCAGCACAAGACACATCTAAACGAAGATACAAGAGCTGTAAGAAGGTCCTGCATGTATTCAATTCATTAAGTAGTTTTGTTTTATTGTATTAGTACGTTTTAATTCATCAGGATTGATGGGCTTGTGTCATGTGACTACGGAAGATCATGCACTCCCCTTAATATTGCTTACCCATTAATTAAAGTTTATATGTTGATGTCTTTGGTGACTTTTATTAGTGCATTGATAACCTCTATGTCTAGCTGAGTCTTGCTTGGGTCGCCATGCCCCTTCCTCGCGTATCTATTCTAGCGTATACGAGATGTGGGCATCACAAATTCCCAATACTCTAGAAAAGTAGGATAGACATAAGTAATCATTAAGGGTTTACTCGCCGATAAGATTAGAGCCAACGAGAAAAGTTTAATTATATACACTTCATATAAAACTAGCAATAAAACAAGTGACAAGCTACTTAATTATCAGGACAGGTCTTCTTATTGTCTCGAGTATCTATCTGTGTACGTGTGTGCTAATCGCTGATTCATGATCATTAGTTTAGTTTACTATTTAATTATAACCAAACTGTGCCAGTCTCTCAGGCTGAACCCCCTTGCGTTAGATTAGGTTGTATAACTAACTTAGGATATTAAAATACTGATTAGAATAACTAGATAATACATTCCACTCTTAGTGATCGACACTCTGCTTACCATTATATTCATACTGACCGGGTACACTGCTCGTTAAGTGTGTGTGTTATTGATAAGTCGGCTAAATATAAATTTAAAACTTGAGTAGGCATTAATACTGCTAAACCGCAACGACACATCACGCGCATCAATAAGCAATATCTGGTCTAGTGGTAGTAAGGTAAATCAGCTTACCAATAAGTTTCTGATATTCTGTAACATTTTTCAACTTTGGATCACTATCAGAAAACTCACTAGACAAAGCAAGGTTAGGCTGCAAAGGAACAGATGCAGGTTTTCCAGCAAGTAAACCAAACACAAAAATAAGATCAAGACAATATTTCCTTTGAGTTAAGCACAATCCATTTTTAGTTTCTAGAACCTCAATTCCAAGAAAATATTTCAATTTCCCTAGATCTTTAATCATAAACTTGCTATTCAGAAAACTTTTAACATTCTCAATTTCAGGCAAACTATTTCCTGTGACAATAATATCATCAACATAAACAAGTAATGATATAAAAATATCATCACAATTCTTAGTAAACAAAGAATAGTCACTTTTACTTTGCAAGAAACCATTCTCAATAAGCACAGCAGTCAACTTAGCATTCCATTGCCTAGGAGCCTGCTTAAGGCCATACAAACTTTTTTTCAACCTACAAACTCTTTTGTCATGGGGATCATAATAACCAGGAGGTAACTTCATGTAAACAGTTTCATCAAGATCACCAAATAAGAAGGCATTGTTAATATCTAATTGAAATAAACTCCAATCATTTTGAACAACAAGAATAATCAAGCATCTAACAGTCACAATTTTAACAACATGAGAGAAGGTTTCATCAAAATCTACTCCCTCCCTTTGATTGAAACCAATAGCCACTAATCTAGCCTTAAACCTATCAACTTTACCATCAGACTTATATTTGATCTTAAACACCCATTTACTGCCAATAGCCTTCCTCCTAGCAGGAAGTTCTACAACTTCAAATGTATCATTCCTATGTAAAGCATCCATCTCAGCATTCATAGAATCAATCCAATGCCTATGCTGAGAAGCTTCCCAATAGTTTCTAGGTTCAGTTTGTTGATTAAGAGTGATAGAAAAGCAATAATTTCTTTTGACAAGTTTGAATAGTTAACATATTTTTCTAAACCAAATTTAACTTTGGAATCCACCACAAAGTCATTGAAGTTCTTAGGAAACACAGAAGGCCTAGAAGACCTCCTAAAATTAGACTATTGATGAACATCTTCCTGAGTATGAGTGTGTAACCCATTACCCTCAGAATTTTCACTATTTACAAGGTCCTCAAGGGCTGCAGGCCTCTCACCCTCACTGGTAGATGCAATTAGGTCAGAAGAATGCCCCCCAACATCCTCACTTAAAGACCTAAAAGTACTGCCTAGATGAGGAGGTGGACTGCCATGCCTCTTAGGGCTGGGTTTTCTTATGGTCTCATCATTGGGTGTATCAGGTAGGTCATCAAGAGAGTCAAAATTGAAAAAATTCAAGTGATTTAAATCTTGATCAGGTTGACTTTTAGAGGACATACTTTGCTTAAAAGGAAAGATATCCTCAAAGAATTGCACATCTCTAGAAAAGATAACCTGTTTCTGATCAAGACTCCAAAGTTTATACCCTTTTTTTAAATTAGAGTATCCAATTAAGACACACTTTTCAGACCTACTACCAAATTTATCATGATTATTAAGAATGGTGGCATAAGCAAGACACCCAAATGCCCTCAAATGCTCAAGAGGAGGAGCAACAGTATGCACAAGTTCATAAGGAGAAAGCCCATTTAGCACAGAGGAAGGTAATCTGTTAATCAAATAGGTAGCAGTTAGAATACACTCAGTCCACATATTCAAGGGAAACCCTCCATGAAACAGAAGAGACCTAGCAACATTAAGAAGATGCCTATGCTTCCTCTCAACAATGCCATTTTGTTGAGGGGTATAACTACATGAAGTCTGATGAACAATACCATTTTGTTCACAGAACTTAGTAAACATCTTATTAACAAATTCAGTCCCATTATCACTTCTAAAAGCCTTAACATGTGTACTAAACTGAGTTTTAAGGTAGTTGTAAAATACCATTAAATTTTCAAACACATCAGTTTTACCTTTTAACAGATATACCCAAACAGCCCTAGAAAAGTCATCAACAATAGTAAGAAAGTATCTAAATCCATCCCTACTAGTGATTTTATAAGGACCCCATAAATCTAAGTGAACTAAATCACCTAACTTTTTTGAAACATGATCACTTAAGGGAAAAGGTTCCCTAGTCTGCTTTGCCTTATGACAGATATCACAAGACATACAATTTTCTTTATCAGTAAAGCCTAAAACAGGTTTTAGCACATGTAAAACTTGGTCTGCAGGATGTCCAAGCCTGCAGTGCCAAGTATACTTAGACAAAAAACACACATTATTAACAGAAAACCTCTCAAGGTCTTTACCTTGATTTCCATCAAAGTAATATAATCCACCAATCTGTTTACCAGTCCCCAGAATTTTCCCTACCCTCAAGTCCTGATTTAAGATATAACAATTAGCCTCATCAAAAGCAATAATCAATTTACTATCCCTGGCAACCTTATGAACAGATAATAAGCTGAAACATATTCAGGGACAACAAGAACATCATATAAAGTCAAGTAATTTGTTAGAGGCATATTTCCAATTTTAGAAATGAAAGCTTCTGTCCCATTGGGATGAGAGACTTTGATTTTAAGATGAGAAACATCAACAACATTAACAAGAAACTTATCAGTATATGTCATGTGCTGATTAGCACCAGAATCAGTAATGACACCTTTATGAATCAGATTAGAGTGTAATTGACTATTAGAGCAAAAAAACTTATCAAAGTTTTCATTAAAAATTCTACTATTGTTATGAAAAATACCTGCCATATTGGCATGTACACCACTCCCAGAAATAGAGTTTTCTTTAATCAAGGAAATAAGAGTAGCCATTTGTTCATCTGTGAAAGCAGAGGAAGAACTAGTACCAACAGAATTATTAACAACATTTTTTCCTTTAGAAGATTGTCCATTTTTCTTTTTTCCAAAATCAGCAGGGTAACCAATCAACTTAAAACATCTATCAATAGTATGACCATTGAAACCACAGTGTTCACATACAAGAGAAGGACCACCAAGCAGTCCTTCTATTATCATTAGGTCTTGGTCCAGAGTTAGGTCTAGAGGAATTTCCAGAAGTTTGGGACTTTTGGAAGTTCCCTTTATTGCCCACATTAGAAAAAAACACAGATGACTGGGACCTTTGAGAGGTGCCAAACCAGACACAACAGACCTATGAGATTCCTCACTAGAAATAACAGCAAATGCACCTTTAACATCAGGTAATGGATCTCTAGCTAAGATATTACTTCTAATTTGCATATAAGAGTCATCCAAACCCATTAAAAACTGCATTAATTTCATAAGTTGGTTGTGTTTTTTAAAGTCTTCAGCTGCATGACAAGTGCACCTGGGCAGCTTGACAAGAGCATCAAATTGTTTCCACAATGTACTTAGTTTGTTAAAATACTCAGCAATGGAAGAGCCATTTTGAGATAGAGAGTTAATCTTATGATGGAGGTTGAAGGTAACAGATCCATCAACCCTATCAAAAGTGTCTTTTAACTCATTCCAAACATCAGAGGCCTTTTTTGAAAAAATTTGACCTAAATACAATTCCTCAGTTATAGAATTAAGAATCCAGCCAAGAACAACAGCATTAACCCTATCCCATTGTCTCCCTAAGACTTCATCAACATTAGATCTTTTACAGGTACCATCAATAAACCCAGTCTTATTTTTACCTTCTAAAGCAAGTAAAAAAGCACAAGACCACACATTATAGTTTTCAGTACCTTTCAGTTTAATAGAGATCACAGTTAAAGTAGCAGAGTCATTAGGGTGTAAATGCAGAGGGTCACTTAAGTCCAATTTACTTATTAAAGTAACAAGTTCATCTTCTTCCTTAGAATGTGGATGTTCATTCTCAGAATTATGCACAGACATGATTCAAGCAATCCAACAAACACACAGAGAAGGAGAGAAAGAAGTTCACAGGCTTTCCTTGCCACTCAAGGTGGTAGGTCAAGGGCGCACACAAACAATCGAAACAAGCAAGAACACAAACAATCAACCTCAATCTATCAATCAAGCAGATAGACAAGAAAGAAGGCAAAAAAACACAACAATCAATCAATCCTCAAACTAACAAACAAGCAGATAAGCAAGAATGAAAGAAAGAGCAAAAGAAAGAGTGTGAGAGGTGTTATAGAGCCCTCAACCAGCAATGATCGCGGAAGCACACTTTCTATGTGCTTGATTCACTTAGTCAAGAACACAGAGAGAAACCCAGAACCAAACTTCAATATCCACAGCCAACAACTTCCAAGAACCAAGAACAGAGTAGATCTACTCCAAGATCCACCCAAACAATTTCCAAGAACCAAGAACTATTGATTAACCGCATTAATCAACCCAAACAACTTTCAAGAACCAAGAATCTATTGTTTAACCACGTTAATCAACCCAGAGAGTCTTGAAGACCAAAACCCCCAAAATCCGAAACCCTAATTTTTTTTTCAAAAAATTAGGCGTTTTCAATTAACACCAGTTAATTGAGGAAATCAATGTGAAACCTGAACCCCCAAAGCGAAGTATCAGATATAGAGTAGATAGAGAGCCTGCTCTAATACCATGAACAAATCTAGAATCAAACCACCAATCTTGGATCTAAATCCAAGTCTTGTATTATATCAACCACAAACCCAGTAACAATATTCAAGAACTGATCTCAATCAGTTTAACAACTTAAGAATCAACTCAATGAAACCAAACTAAATCCTCCACTACTAATCAGGTGAGGATCTATTATCTAAATTGATAATAGTTCTTTACAAAGATCACAAGAAAAGAAATACTGAACAACTTGAAGATGTAGAACAGTTTGTGGTAGAGAGAATATATGAAATCTCAAATTAGGGTTATAAGGAGATGACTGCAACTCTAAGCTTATATAGCCAGCTCCAACTTTCCTTTTGACAACTTCAGTCCCTCCACTTTATCCTTCTTCTCATAACAGCACAAAGTAACAAAGGCAAACTGAAACTTCCAAAATATACAAAGTTAGTCCCTGTACTATATCTGCAACAAAATAAGATTATCATTTCATCAATAGGCACTGTTGCATGTTAGTAAATAAGAGATATACCATATTGACGGTCAGAGTATTCCTGAAGGTCTTCAATTTACACTAACAAAGATGAAGCCGTTGATCTTTTGACTAGTCCCGCTAGTTTATTAACATGTTGCAGGATACAGAGGAAACTAACCACATACAAGGCATGTGTACATTAGGAGAACATGGACCTACATAGTGAGACACGACGTTCTGAATTGATAGAATTGCACAAACTATGCAGCTTTTGACATAGAATGATATAAACAGTACAATCATACTCCAATTCTAAACAATATTAGACGGGAAAAGTACAAGGTAATCACCACCGGTGCATAAATTGTTTACACCTGCAGATAAGCTAACTAGCATACAAAGCTTAGCACATGACATTCTATGTAAATGACCTTTATTAAACCTATACGGGAAAAGGGCGCATCAGCATATGATCAGACTTAATTTGAATAGTCATCGGAAGCTCACCTGTCCTCACCTTGTTACGATTCAGTAATCCCATAATCAAAAAACATAATATTCACACCACAATTGAATGCCCAACAAACAACAAATTCATCAAAGCCATGTTGGAAAACATAATCCAATTAATCTTTGTAAAAGGAATAAAACCATGTTACTTCTGTAATGGGCAGCAGGTCGACAACATCAGCAACCAAAGATCAGAAACATGGCTGTAGGATCAGTTATTTTTATAGTTAGTTATAGTTAGTTATTTATGGAAAGTTGTGACTCTTGGGAAAAGTCACGATGGTTCGTGTAGTAGACATAGGTCCAACATTGTAATCAAAATAGTTAACCTTTTTCAGATTTATATATCAGAATTATATAAAAGGGTTCAACCTAATCTTCTTTGTTTCCTTATATGTATTCTTGAATGGTGATTACATGATGCTTGTTTGATTAATATCGATCCTGGAAGTATGGAAACCTGTGAATCCGAACATGGCATCAGAGCGAAGGGATCAAACAACAACAATTCATGTTCAATCACCATGAAGGAACACTACAACATTGACTGCTTTCGGAGGGACATTTTTTCCCTTTCGGCGGGGACATGTCCCAGCCAATACCCTTTCGGCGGGGACATGTCACCGCCGAAACGTCACTGCCCAATCCTCATCGCTGATACTTTCGGCGGGGACTTTTCCCAGTGTTTGGCGGTGACTGGTGGGTCCCACCGCCTTCTAGCCGGTCAAAGATTGTCCAGCGTGGCAGGGTTTTCGGCGGGGACATGTCCCCACCAAAAACTGGAAAAATTAATTAAAAAATTAATTAATCAAGTGATTATATTATTTAATTAACCATTTTGGTAGGAACATGTCCTCGCAGAAAATATATTTTACTGTTGTTTGAAATTCTTTCTGCGGGGACGTGTCCCCGCCAATAAGGTTGCACATATAAATCTGCTTCTGCCTTTTGGCGAGGACATGTCCCCGCCAAAAGCCTTTGACCCATTTTGCAGCAAATTGCTGCGAATGGGTAATTCCAGGTGTTTTCCGGAATTGGCGCTAGAAAAAACCTACCAAATGCAGCAACTCCAAGCTGTTGTTTTCCCCATTGCAACAACTTCGCCAAAACAACAAATTCGCCAACAAAGATTCGCTAAACATATACAACACCAAATTAAACCCAAATTCGCTAAAAATAATATTAATCCAAATTCGCCAACTTCGCTAAACATAGAACCTGTTTTTACAATAACTATCCAAATTCGCTAAACAAACCCAAATTCGCTAAACATAATCATATGAATAGAAATTCGCCAAAAATGGTTCAAAAACCGTGATCCACATGATATCCTACAAAACTATACATAAGCTAGCCAGGAACAATTTAGTGGGAATCCTAACACATAATAATCCATCTAAATCTACACAACTATGTCCAATAACCCAAAACAAATATAAAGTGACCCATCCGACCCATACACTAATCCCTATTCTCCCCACTATCCCCATTACCCCTAGTACCCCCAGTACCCCGACTACCCTCCCCTGTACGTCTAGACTCACCCGCCGACACATTCTGTGATCCTGATGTCCCCGGAAATCCCGCAGCTAGCTCCTTAGTAAAGCCCGGCTGTCTCCTCGCCCAATCTAGCAACATCTGCAGCGTGTTCCCTTGCTGCGTCACGGTCTCGCGCAGTGAGGATGAGGAGGCTTCCTCACGAGCTCGTAAGGAGCTGAGAGTCGGCCTGTGACCACCGCCGGGTAAAACTGGACCTATGCCAGGAATATGTCCCCTCTGCTTGCCGCCGATCACCTGGCGCAAGATATCCGTATCTGACATACGCGTCCCAGAGGAGGTGCTCTTTGACCGCAGCCGGATCATCTCATTCTGTTTAGTTACAAAAAAAAAAGAGAAAAGTAATATATAAGTCGTGATTTATTATATTGCATTAATGTTGGTGAGTTTTTGGAAATAAATTATACTTACGTATCTGGATTCGGCCTCCTCAGACTCCCAGACGTCCCCTCTGGTATGGGTGTGTCTGTACATGTCGATATGGTCTCTAGTATCCTCGGAGTCGGGGGAGGGGGAGCTCAACTGTTTATAAATAAAATCAATCAATACTCACCCAACACTATATATATATAAATAAAATGATTAAAAAGTGTCTTACGAAGTTATCAGCTATGACAGTGCTCAATCTGCTTATTATAAATAATAAAAACTATTATATAAATGAAATATTATTATTATTATTATTATTATTATTATTATTATTATTATTATTATTATTATTATTATTATTATTATTATTATTATTATTATTATTATTAATAATAATAATAATAATAATAATAATAATAATAATAATAATAATAATAATAATAATAATAATAATAATAATAATAATAATAATAACAACAACAAAGTACGTGTCGATCCAGAAATTTACCTGCTTCTCCCATTCTTCATCCGCCATGTTCTCGGGACGCTTTACCTTGATCTCGTCTACTTTCTCGACCCCACCTGCCTGTGTGAAATGTTTCTTTTTATGTGTAACACCCCAACCCGGCAAGGGTAGAAGTGTTACGCAAATGGTGACATATCAAAGGCAAGCATAACATACGACTTAAATAATACAATAGAAATTCAAAGGTTACAAATGATATACTGAAACTACAAGGTTACAATTGAGAAACAAAACTAAATACTATGTCTGACAATGCCAATCCTTCTAAACTCCTCTACTTCCGAAAACTATCAAGGTCTTCTAAGTCCAAAGGTCTCTTCACTCATACCCAGCTTCCAACTAAAACCTGCCGCACACGGAAAGAAAACGTGCGGCTGAGCTTTAAAAGCCCAGTGAACAGATATATATAATAAACGGAAACAAAAGCAAATGGAAATGAACAGGCATATCATAATGAATGAGATATAGGAAAAGGAAATAAAGAGTAAGGTTTAGGACAGTCATCCACCACGAGCCCATATCATAACATATCACATATCGTATCATATCATATCTTCATAATCATATAGAGGGGAGACCTCTCAGATAATCAGATAATATGAGGGGTGTCCTCATTCTTCAGGTGGAGTAGCTAGCTCCCATATTTTGTGAAAGGAGTGGATTGCACCCAGCCCCAGTCACCATATCATATCATATCAAAACATATCATATCAGAACATATCTAGGATGCATCCATACGCCCCCCAAACAAATCATATTGGCCATAACAAATCATAAAGCGCGCATATCATATCATAATGGGGACGGTGTACAACATCACTCGAGTACACTAGAGTCATGCCACTGGTGCATCAATGACATGGCCATGTTACCTTCATGGCTAGGAAACATATTTGGCTCGGGTATCAAACTGGGGTCAAAGGTCAAGGGTTCATATCAAAGCAAAGGTTCATATAGTCATAGTCCAAATCTCAAAGTTCATATCAAAGGTTCATGTCAAAGGTTCGAATGCCAAAGGTTCATATCATAGATTCAAATCAGAATCAAGAGGTCGAAGGCACCTTATTAAAAAGGGCAGAATATCTGTACCTTATTCCAAAGCAAAGCACAACCAAGAGAATAAGATGCAAAGGATCATGTCCTCTCCTTCTTCACACCTAGAGGGGTAGAAGAGAATTACAAACCTTTCCATTTTAAGTAACTTTCCATTTTTAGCAGGTTTCCATATTTAGTAAGTTTCCATAATTAGTAAGATTTCCATATTCTCATTTAGGTTAAGTTATTATTGAATCATAATATGGCTTTAGGGTGCATTTAAACAAGTCACAAAAGTTCAGGGTCAAATATGACAAGTTTTCATAGTTCAGGGTGATAAACGTAACTTTACCAAAGCTCAAGGTGTAAATTAGGAACCTCATAATTTACCATTTGAATACTTCCATTTCCAGAATTACACATTTAGTCTTCACGTTTCCAATATTTACGGATTACACCCCTTTACTTTATTAATTTACAAATTAATCTTATACTTACAAAATTTACAAATTTAACCTTTACAATATTCATATTACACACCAAGTCCTTTTTATTCTTCAAATTACAGAGATTAACCTTCAATTTAATTATGTTACAAACAGCCCTCAATGTTTCGGTAATTTACACATTTGGTCCTTATACTTTTTAAATTACAAATTCGAATTATATAATTTACTATAATTACATATTAAACCCTTAATTTACCAATTTTACATCATGAGTACTTATTTTAGTATGTTATACGAATGTTCCTTCAAATTTCCATAATTTACACAATAGGTCCCTCTAGTTATCACAGTTACATATTTAGTCCTTTAAATTACAATTTCAACCTTTAATTATCAATAATTGCATATTAAGCCATTAAATTACCAAAATTACACATAACCCCCTGAATATAATTTATTATTCAAAACAGCACCAACTTTCCAGAAATTACATATTTAGTCCCTCATTTTATTTATTTTCAATTCGGCATTAATATTACAAATTAAATCCACACTTTGCTCAATTTACAAATAAGGCCCTTGTATTATAATTTTTATATCTTCCCCCTGATCTATAAAAAATTACAAAAATATCCCACAAGTTTTAAAAATTACAAAACAGTCCCTTAACTATTTATCTTTAAATCTGTTTACACAATATTCATCAAAATCGAACCCTATAATTCCCCAATCATTTTATCATTATTCTATCATCATTATATCATCAATATTTCTAGATTTCATCCTTACAAACCCTAGATCAATCGGCCCAATATTTCTTTCCACAATTTTCCCTTTTATTTTCCAAAATCCGATTATAGCATAAACTCCAAAACCCATGAATTCGAAATCCACAAATCAAGATACAATTTTTCTCATGTTATATGATGCATATGGAACCCACGAAAATTATATACAAGGCTCCTAAAAATCGCATACATGTTTTATAATTTTAATTCGATTCTAGGGTTTATAGATCCATTATTTTTCGTTTGATCATAAAACAATGTATGGGTCAATTTCATTATTTTTCCCATGATATATGTGATTAAAGGAGTGCTAGAAAATTACCAGGAAGTTTATAGATCAAAGGATTACACGTTGTGGATTATTGATGCTCGGTTGCACTAATTCGACCCAAATAGATCACCACGAACACACGATCGACCCTAGAACCTTGTGGCTATTTTTACCACCTTCTTGGCACTATGAAGAACTCCAGAAAATTATCTTCTTGATGCAGAAAAATCGGATTGAGGTGTGGGGGATTTTTAGAAGTGGCGGCACTTTAGTTTTTAGGGTTTAGAGGTGAATTAATTTAGGGATTAATATTAAATTAGGTTGGACCGGTCATTGGGGAGGGTATGGGCCTAAAATACCGAGATTCTTGTTGGGGAATAATTAATGGCCTTAATTCTCTACTTAATGTATTTTAATTACACTTAAAACCATAATAATAATACTATAATTTCCATTCGGCAATCCAGGGGTATTTTAGTAATTTTGTAGCTTGCAAAAATATTAAATGGAGTTGTCAAAATTATTTGGTATCATACTTGTCCATTACCCGAAGTTTGGGATTGATTCGGTACTTTATATTCTTTTAAATAAATTTTTAAACTTGCAGGGGCAATTTGGTCATTTTACATGTTTTCAGATTTTAGGGTTTTACAACTCTTCCCCTCTAACAGAAAAATTTCGTCCTCGAAATTTGAAAGGAATCAGAAGTGAAAAGATCGAAAACAAAATAGAGACGTACTAGATCAGAATACAAAATGCGGATAACTAGCTCATATCGATTCCTCGGTTTCCCAGGTAGCCTCCCTCTCTGGGTGGTTCTTCCAAAGAATCTTTACGAACGGTGATGAAACGAAACAGAAGACACAACGGACAGCGAATGGAAATGTAAAAAGACTTGTTTCTCATGACTCTTCATTGCCGATCCAAAAGTAACTTCAGTTCCCAGAAATGACATATCATACGGAATTCAGATTGCAAGGATCATATTCAAACACGACGGATGGTCATCATATTCTCTCAGAAGAGATACAAGGATACGCAAGATTGCGACGGATATGCCGTCCATAGCATTCGATTAGACAAATCAGATGAGATCGTACAGAAAATAAATTGTAGGTGATATCAAATGGAAGAAATTTATAGCAGAACTTAAGATTCTTATCGGAATTACAAAGGTCAACAACCGCGTATCGAGAATCCAAACGTATCAAATCGTATAACAGCGAAACAGATTAAGCGTATAGGCGGAACGAACCTAAATCTTACAAATGCGAAATTTCTCACATCTCTAATCAAAATTCTAAGGTTTCTAAAGTACTCCTCGAAATATCCTATGAACACAATGAGGGTACGTCATATGACGTAAGTATTATCACGTTCGCGAACCGTCATAATACCAGCATCATATGAGTATACCATCATGATGGTCATACTTTATCTCAAGTCGCGAACAGAACTACTTATCTTAACCACCTATCAGTCTTTCTACCTCCTAAGGTTGGTCCAAAACAAACATCACTACGGATTCTAAATCGGAGGAATTTGAACGTACAAATAGCGTAACGAAATATGTATACCTCAAAATGAAACTCGTCGCCGAAACGTTAGGTCTTCCACAATTCATCATCCTTCACATAACGAAACCATCATCCAAACAAATGCGTAACGAACACAGAACGGAATTTCTAATAGGGAAAAGGCTCTTCAAGATCTTATCGAAAGGTAACGGAAACTTGAGTGGTCTAAGAGGAAATGAATTACGTCTTCAATATCTTCATCCTTTACAAAAATCAAATCTTCCGAATCCAAACGTTTACTACAAAATTTCATCCCTTCAACTTCATGATCTCGAACTCTTTCAAATTCCAAGTAGCCGCTCTCTTGTCTAATCATACGATCATGGTGTGAAAAGGAAATCATAAACTTGAGTCTGGTTCCTCAAGTCTTCGACGCTTCTTCTTGACACTTCGGTGTGGTAGCATGAATCTCTTACGTGATCACCGTGCATTCCTCCATTGGCGAGTCTGCTTCAGCTCTCAATTCATCTTAGTACAACTAAAATGACTAGAGAAACAAGGTTGCGTGTCTCCTACAGGTCTTCTAGCATGATTCATAATTCACCAACTCAAACTGCTGTGGACTTCCTGGTTTATGTGCTGAAGCTCATCTCCTACGGTCTGGTCGTCTTAATGCCCAACTGAAGTCTCTACGTGCTGCTTGGGGTATAATCGAGTCTCATCTCAGTCTGTCTTCTTCTCACCTGCTTCTCTCTTGGTAATGCCTGTCACGAACCTCTTCTGCACATCTTCTACAAGGTTTCTAACTCCGACAATGGTCTTCAGTCCTGGTCCTTTTCGTGAAAGCTCTTTAGTCCTCGGATACCTGGTGGTGTTGTCTGCTACAATCTCTGATCGTCAAGTAATCTATTCTTCTAGAACAAAGGGGTCGGTTCACTTCATACTAAAATGGTCAACGTGCTCCTCGTTCGTCTCTGAGCACAAACATACTGTCATGCTATGACAATTGTCCGAATACTTGTGAAAACATGAATCTTCTAGTCAATACAATTGACATCATTCAAAACTCACAGTGGTCACACGGGTACTAAAGCAACTTCAGGAAATCTTCTTAGGGAAAAACTTCATATCACAAATCTTTCTCTTCACAAATCAAATTGTAATGCTTCATGGAACCTAATCTCAACTAATCAACTTCCTTCTCAGATGTTCTTGTGGTTGCTTCTTCCGTCTTTCAAACTCAAATGAGGTCGTCTGCTACGGAGTTTCAAAAATAGAACAAACCAAATATTGATATGCGGAAATGGAATGGAATAACGATTACGGTTAAATTCACGATGGTCGGTGCGCCGCCGCACACTTCTCTCTTTCTTCTTCATAAACAAACAGGAGCATTCAAGAGATCACTGAAGTGAACAAACTCATATTCCATCAGTTCCTACAATCTCTTAACCTCTTCAGTATCATGGTTTCGCCAGTTCAGATTAGTTCAATGCAAACTTTACTTCCCAACGGATCTCAAAAGGTTCATTAGAAACACCAGAAATTCGTACAACAAACTTTCAAGTGTCGGAGTTTTCCAAGAGTGGATACTAACAGGCGTTAGGAGAAAATTGGAAATCAAAGAGATCAGAGTATGTGCTTCATACAACAATAATCTTAACAGATTCAAATGATTGAGAATATCATATCAAAATATGGTGAAGCAGATTCTTAAAGATCGCATTTCAAATATTGTAGTCTACGGTAGCTTCACGAAAGCCACCCATCCAAAATCAAAAGACCTCAAAGTCCAAGGTAAACGGATTCTTAGAACGAATGTGGTTGTCAAATCATACGGATAGTTCACATATCAAATTTAGTACATGGTTCATCAAAGTGTGGGATGGGAGAGTATTAGAATATATCAAGGTCAAATATATCAAATTGAAGGTTAGAATTGTGAACAGTTCAAAAGATTGGAATCTTATAACATAGGAATGATAGGGTGTGCACCGATAGTAATACGAACATCGTTTAACTGTCAGAGTTGAGATGTATGGAATATCAGTTATTAGCATCAGCATGCTTAGATAACAATTCCGTACTGGACAAATGTCAACATCAATCCTTCCAAAGGAAATTGGTTAACATAACAAGTTCATCATGAAAATGAAGGGAGATGAGACTTCCTCACCTTCTGAGACAAACGTTCTTATAAGGCATGACTAAAGGCAAAGGCAAGATTTAGAGTGATGCGGAAGCAATTACTACTCACATGGATTTCCTAGACTACCCATTCCTCTCCGGTTATCACTTATATTCCTATGGGAAAATTCTACGCAACTTCGCAAAGGTTATCCTACGAGCGCCTACAGTGGAAACTTAGGGGTCCTAACTTACACAGGCCAAGGGTAGATGTACTACAAGTCGTAAACCTGGCTTTGATACCATAATTGTAACACCCCAACCCGGCAAGGGTAGAAGTGTTACGCAAATGGTGACATATCAAAGGCAAGCATAACATACGACTTAAATAATACAATAGAAATTCAAAGGTTACAAATGATATACTGAAACTACAAGGTTACAATTGAGAAACAAAACTAAATACTATGTCTGACAATGCCAATCCTTCTAAACTCCTCTACTTCCGAAAACTATCAAGGTCTTCTAAGTCCAAAGGTCTCTTCACTCATACCCAGCTTCCAACTAAAACCTGCCGCACACGGAAAGAAAACGTGCGGCTGAGCTTTAAAAGCCCAGTGAACAGATATATATAATAAACGGAAACAAAAGCAAAATGGAAATGAACAGGCATATCATAATGAATGAGATATAGGAAAAGGAAATAAAGAGTAAGGTTTAGGACAGTCATCCACCACGAGCCCATATCATAACATATCACATATCATATCATATCATATCTTTATAATCATATAGAGGGGAGACCTCTCAGATAATCAGATAATATGAGGGGTGTCCTCATTCTTCAGGTGGAGTAGCTAGCTCCCATATTTTGTGAAAGGAGTGGATTGCACCCAGCCCCAGTCACCATATCATATCATATCAAAACATATCATATCAGAACATATCTAGGATGCATCCATACGCCCCCCAAACAAATCATATTGGCCATAACAAATCATAAAGCGCGCATATCATATCATAATGGGGACGGTGTACAACATCACTCGAGTACACTAGAGTCATGCCACTGGTGCATCAATGACATGGCCATGTTACCTTCATGGCTAGGAAACATATTTGGCTCGGGTATCAAACTGGGGTCAAAGGTCAAGGGTTCATATCAAAGCAAAGGTTCATATAGTCATAGTCCAAATCTCAAAGTTCATATCAAAGGTTCATGTCAAAGGTTCGAATGCCAAAGGTTCATATCATAGATTCAAATCAGAATCAAGAGGTCGAAGGCACCTTATTAAAAAGGGCAGAATATCTGTACCTTATTCCAAAGCAAAGCACAACCAAGAGAATAAGATGCAAAGGATCATGTCCTCTCCTTCTTCACACCTAGAGGGGTAGAAGAGAATTACAAACCTTTCCATTTTAAGTAACTTTCCATTTTTAGCAGGTTTCCATATTTAGTAAGTTTCCATAATTAGTAAGATTTCCATATTCTCATTTAGGTTAAGTTATTATTGAATCATAATATGGCTTTAGGGTGCATTTAAACAAGTCATAAAAGTTCAGGGTCAAATATGACAAGTTTTCATAGTTCAGGGTGATAAACGTAACTTTACCAAAGCTCAAGGTGTAAATTAGGAACCTCATAATTTACCATTTGAATACTTCCATTTCCAGAATTACACATTTAGTCTTCACGTTTCCAATATTTACGGATTACACCCCTTTACTTTATTAATTTACAAATTAATCTTATACTTACAAAATTTACAAATTTAACCTTTACAATATTCATATTACACACCAAGTCCTTTTTATTCTTCAAATTACAGAGATTAACCTTCAATTTAATTATGTTACAAACAGCCCTCAATGTTTCGGTAATTTACACATTTGGTCCTTATACTTTTTAAATTACAAATTCGAATTATATAATTTACTATAATTACATATTAAACCCTTAATTTACCAATTTTACATCATGAGTACTTATTTTAGCATGTTATACGAATGTTCCTTCAAATTTCCATAATTTACACAATAGGTCCCTCTAGTTATCACAGTTACATATTTAGTCCTTTAAATTACAATTTCAACCTTTAATTATCAATAATTGCATATTAAGCCATTAAATTACCAAAATTACACATAACCCCCTGAATATAATTTATTATTCAAAATAGCACCAACTTTCCAGAAATTACATATTTAGTCCCTCATTTTATTTATTTTCAATTCGGCATTAATATTACAAATTAAATCCACACTTTGCTCAATTTACAAATAAGGCCCTTATATTATAATTTTTATATCTTCCCCCTGATCTATAAAACATTACAAAAATATCCCACAAGTTTTAAAAATTACAAAACAGTCCCTTAACTATTTATCTTTAAATCGGTTTACACAATATTCATCAAAATCGAACCCTATAATTCCCCAATCATTTTATCATTATTCTATCATCATTATATCATCAATATTTCTAGATTTCATCCTTACAAACCCTAGATCAATCGGCCCAATATTTCTTTCCACAATTTTCCCTTTTATTTTCCAAAATCCGATTATAGCATAAACTCCAAAACCCATGAATTCGACATCCACAAATCAAGATACAATTTTTCTCATGTTATATGATGCATATGGAACCCACGAAAATTATATACAAGGCTCCTAAAAATCGCATACATGTTTTATAATTTTAATTCGATTCTAGGGTTTATAGATCCATTATTTTTCGTTTGATCATAAAACAATGTATGGGTCAATTTCATTATTTTTCCCATGATATATGTGATTAAAGGAGTGCTAGAAAATTACCAGGAAGTTTATAGATCAAAGGATTACACGTTGTGGATTATTGATGCTCGGTTGCACTAATTCGACCCAAATAGATCACCACGAACACACGATCGACCCTAGAACCTTGTGGCTATTTTTCCCACCTTCTTGGCACTATGAAGAACTCCAGAAAATTATCTTCTTGATGCAGAAAAATCGGATTGAGGTGTGGGGGATTTTTAGATGTGGCGGCACTTTAGTTTTTAGGGTTTAGAGGTGAATTAATTTAGGGATTAATATTAAATTAGGTTGGACCGGTCATTGGGGAGGGTATGGGCCTAAAATACCGAGATTCTTGTTGGGGAATAATTAATGGCCTTAATTCTCTACTTAATGTATTTTAATTACACTTAAAACCATAATAATAATACTATAATTTCCATTCGGCAATCCAGGGGTATTTTAGTAATTTTGTAGCTTGCAAAAATATTAAATGGAGTTGTCAAAATTATTTGGTATCATACTTGTCCATTACCCGAAGTTTGGGATTGATTCGGTACTTTATATTCTTTTAAATAAATTTTTAAACTTGCAGGGGCAATTTGGTCATTTTACATGTTTTCAGATTTTATGGTTTTACATTATGCTTGTACGTGTTGTCATCGTATCGCTTTTTTAGGTAACCTTCGATACTAGCGACAATCTCGTCTCCATGTGGACCGGCAAGGTGGGGGGTGAGATCAAAAAAATGCTGCAATAAAATATAATTAAAATAAATATACAAATTTAAATAAAGAGAAAAATTTAAATAAATAAACACATTTAAAATAAATAAACACAGTAATTAAAAAAATAAAAGATAAAAAAAACTTACGTGGAGCTGGTTATCCACGTGTGCCTTCTTGGTCTCTGGAACATCATCCCACGAATCGTGATACAATGGAATCGTTTCCCGTATCAAGGACCCGACATAGTTCGAGAACCACGAAGCGTGAAGGCCAACATGCTGCCACATGCCTTTGGCATTCTTAGTGAATCTGATCGAGACCGGGCGCCGAGTTTCATTCCTCATCGCGTGTAAGGCTTCGTTCTTGGTGGTACCGCGAACCACCTTCCCGCCTTTGCCTATTTTCGACCCAGGCTTCGTAGGCTTAGGCCTGGGAGCTCTCGAATTAGAGCCTGCAAGTAATCAAATTAAAGTGATGGTGACATAAAATAACAAGTTATCAATTTCAAATAATGATCAAGTTTAATTAAAATAATCGAGAAATTCTTACTCTCGCAGTTGGTGCCTAGCCTCCTCCCGGGACGGCGGGGTGGCTCGTGACCTCCATCACCACCATGGCTCCTAGCTACGACATCCGCCATCTGTACTAGAACATAGAAATTAGTGAAAAAACACATATACACATATATATATACACACATTCAAATAAATAACAATATATACCAAAAAAGATAATAATAAATAATTAAATAAATAAATAAACACATTTAACAACTCAATAACAATTTCATTCAAATAAGTGTCGTTTATCAAATTACAATTTGAGATCAATCTCCTACATCACTAAGATAAAAATCATCATTATTAGTGCCAGCTTCATCTTCACCATCGACGTGGTCTTCATGATCAGATGCTAAATCATGAGGAATGTGGTCATCATAATCCATATCATCGTTTTCGTCGACATCAGTGATAATTGGTGTTGGTGGTGCCTCAACTTCCGCTGGCTGGACATCTATATTTATGGTGCTATAATCCAACTTATCCAACTCAGCAGAGAGTGTGACATGTGATGAGTTGTTTTCATGTACAACATCTTGATTGTCTTCTACCACGATGATATCCGGGTTCCAAATCTTTCGATGATAAGAATCTTGGACGGCCTTCCAACTACCACGTTTACCCGGGAAATCAAGGTAAAAGACTTGTGTTGCTTGTGTTGCAAGAATGTATGGTTCATTTTGAAAAGATACACGGTCTGTCATAATTTGTGTAATGTTATTTCTATATGTACAACATTTTATGCGACCCTCGTTATTAGTGTCGAACCATTTGACTTTGAACACCACAACCTTGAACGGAACATACAAAAACTCAAGAATTTCTTCAAGCTTGCCATAATACATTCCTCCGCTAGGATTAGGAGTTGAAATTCCGCTGTTTTGAGTTGAACGACGTAAATCATGGTCGTGTACGATAAACTTCACACCGTTGACTACGCAAGAGTCGACTAAGACTGTAGTCCATGCTGGTCCACAAGCCAAAGTGAATAACTCGAAAGTACAACTTGGGTCATTCTTTACTTTTAATTCACGAATCTATGAAAAAGTTAAGAATAGATATAGATGAGTAATAGTCGTTATTTTTACAGGGTAATACATACAATAAGTCTACCTTGCTCCCAAACCAGCGAGGAAATCCTTCTTGTATGTCATTGCCAGGAAATGCCCTGTAAATGTTCATGATATTAGAATAAGTCGTCAAATAATAACTTACATAAAACACATTTTGAAATAAAACACGTACCTCTCGTACTCGTTCACGTACGGGTCGATTTCATGACTGTTGTGTAGTACATAACATACTACTTTCTGCATTGTGTCTGGTTGAACCCGAAACAATGATTGCCTACCATTCAGTTTACAGATTTATCAAAACACCTGAAATTGACTTGTTGGGCTTGGACCGTCCTCATTCCGGTCAGGACGATTAAATCTTGTCTCAACACCCCGAAAATAATGCGAACAGAAAGTTAATGCTTCATCAGCAATATAACCCTCCGCTATTGAACCTTCGGGCTTAGCTTTATTTCTGACATAATTCTTGAGCTTTTTCATGTATCTTTCAAATGGATACATCCACCTCATGTAAACAGGCCCACCTTCAATAGCCTCTTCGGGTAGATGAATAACCAAGTGAATCATTATGTCAAAAAAAGCAGGAGGATATATTTGCTCGAAACTGCACAAAATATTGATGAGTTGTTCTTTATCTTTCAACATGTCATCCGTCATCAAAGTTCGAGCGCATATTTGTTTGAAGAATGGACAAAGCTCGATTATTGGTGTTGCGGTGGTTTGGTCCTTCAAGTAATTTTGAAGTCCAGCAGGAAGCAACCGCTGCATCATTATGTGACAGTCATGAGCCTTCAAGCTTGTTATGTTGCTATCATTGTTGGTCACTTTATGCTTGAAGTTAGATCTGAACCCATCAGGTAGTTTAACACCTTTGATGAATTGACAAAAAAATCATGATATTAGAGTAAGTCGTCGAAATGGATACGCGAATCGAATTGGAACAAATAAATTTTGAAATAAAACGCGTACCTTTGATGAATTGACAAAATTGTTTTCTTTCTTCAGCTGTGAAAGAGTACGTGGGCTGAGGCTTAGAGCACTTCCCATTTCCTTTGTTGACGAGCCACAACTCTTCACGAATTTGCAAATTTTCTAAGTCTTGTCGTGTCTTGTTGGTGTGTCTTTTGATTTGTCATTCATTAACAAAGTACCCAACACACTCTCACACACATTTTTTTCGATATGCATGACATCTAAATTGTGTTTTAGTGTAAGAAAAGACCAATACTTTAGCTCGTAGAAAATGGATACTTTGGTCCAATTCAATTCGCGAACAGGATCACGTTTTTTCTTCGCACCCCCAAAACTTGGATGTTTCCCCGGGATACGTTTAGGCAATCTCCTAAGTTGATTCAAGATGACATCACTGGTAAATTTTCTAGGAGGTTGTCTATCATCGACCTCAGTATAGAATGCCCGTCTATTTTTTCGCCATTTATTGGTCGTTTTTAAGAATCTTCTGTGACCAACATAAGCGGTTTTGCTTAACACGCGAACAGATGGAGTGTCTATATTACATGTCGGACAAGCCAAGTAACCTTGCCCACTCCACCCAGACAAACTACTTCGAGCGGGAAAGTCATTGATAGTCCATAAAAGCGCTGCTCTCATACAGAATTCAGTGCCAGTGGCAGCATCCCTAGTCATGACTCCATCTTTCCATAAAATCTTTAGGTCTTCAATCAAAGGCCTCAAGTAAATATCTATGTCCTTCCCAGGTGATTTAGGGCCCGGAATTAACAACGTCAACATAAGACTGACTAAGGTTGCCGTACGGATTGAAACCATCAGCAGCCAACCCTAATCGGACGTTTCTTTTTTCATAGGAAAATTCTTTAGAATACTTCATGTCAAATTTCTTCCATAATTGACCATCAACCGGGTGTTGCATCTTACCGTCCTCCGTAGACTGCCCAGAAGCATGCCAAGTCATATGTTTTGCAGTGTGTTTAGACTTGTACAAACGTTGTAGTCTAGGAATGATAGGAAAATAACGCAACACCTTGTTAGGAACTTTCTTCCCCAGTGTGTTCTTGTCTTTCCATCTACTAGCATCGCAGATGGGACAATTCTGCAAATCTTCATTACCCGCCCCTCGATATAAAAAACAGTCATTTACACAAGCATGTATGGATTCGTATCCTAAACAGATCGTTTTATATGTTTTCTTTATTTCATAGTATGACGATGGGATTTTGTATCCTAGAGCGGGTGGGAAACATTCTTTGAGAAATTTTAGGGTTTCATTAAATGTGGTGTCACTCATTTTACCTTTGACCTTAATGTTTGTAAACTTTGCCATAAAGTCCAATGAAGACATCCAATTACATCCCGGGTATAGTGGCTCGTTGGCAGTGGCGAGTAACTCTTCAAACTCGTTACGTTGAGGAAGTGTCGTTGCTTGAGTTGGCTCGTTGCTTGTCTCTCCAATATTTCCTTCAGTTGGCTCTTTTTGTTCGTTATTCGGACAAATATCATGAAGGAACTCAGCCATATCACTCCCATGATGATTCGTGTTGGGTACTACTGTCTGGTCATCCGGTTCACCGTGATTATACCATTTCGTATAACTTTGGTCCCAACCGTATAAGTGTATGTGACCAAACAAATCTTCGTACTTTATCCAACCAAAGTTATGACAATGATTACATGGACATTTTACATTCCCATCAATATTCACAAAGGACTTGCAATACTCGCAAAAAGCTCTAAGACCTTTTAGAAATTCGAGGCTAACACGAGGTTCAGAGACCCAACTCTTATCAATTGGCATAACTGCGTTTTAATGATGCAATAAATAATTATTTAGAATTAAACATGTTCAAAAAAATCTACACGTAAATACATAAAGGTGGAATCACGGGTTGTGCGTTTTGTTCACCTAATCCAACTATGAAAGGCAATCCTAACCCACTCTTTGAATGTTTCGTCTCATATATGAATGCGTATAACTGAATTTACTATTTGAGAAAATTTCGGCAGCATTTCCCCTCAACTCCCCAAATATGTGCATTAAAGACATATTCGTATGAGTAAAGGGGAAACACTGTCAAAATTTTCACAAATAGTAAATCAATTATACGCATTCATATCCTAAATGAGACAAAACATTCAAAAAGCAGTCCCAAACAGGGGACTTTCCGAAATTAATTTCTAATAAATTAATTTCGGATGGGTTTTCTATGGGATGATTAACTTCGGACGGGGACTTTCCGAAATTAATCACTAAAATCCTAAAATCATTAACAATAGTCTAACACAATTAGATAAAAAAATTATAAGCACATAAAAAAATTATATATGCAAACTGTTTTCTTTTTCTTTCCGAACACCCTCTTAACCAAATGCTCTCTTCCCCCTCTTGCTCAGTTGGGATCAGTTTTAGCTTATTTTCAATCTCTATTTCCTTGTTTTTTCACAGTGTTAACAAAAAGACTTCACATAAGAATGATTAGTATTAACAGCCGTGTTCCCATTTTTCCTAATATCAATAGCATATTGCATAAGATGGTGTTTGTATAAGATTAATGTTGCTTGAAGCAAAAATGATCACTTCTGATGATGACTAGAAACAGGCGTATAACCTAATGCCTATTTAAAAAACACAGCACATAACATCACTCCCACATAACATCACTTAACAAACACAGCACGACTATGTTCCTAACTCAGTTTTTCATACGGAAACTACTAGTAACCGATCGTGTTTGATGGGTTGATGGGCTGCTGTTAACTAAGTGTCACATTAGGGGCTGCTGTTAACGAGTAATTAACCAAACACAAATGCAAACAAAAAAACATACTTCAAGGCTGTTGTAGTGCTTCGTCGGCTGGTCTCAGATGGTCTAGACAGTAAGCACGTGGTCCTGGCGACCTCGGTAAATAGTCGGCTGGTCTTTTGTGTCCTCGCCAAACACACAAACACATTTTAATATGAGTAACTCAAAACTTTTGACGACGACATGTCTTCGCTAAAGAAATAAACACAGATATATATATATATATATATATATATATATATATATATATATATATATATATATATATATATATATATATATATATATATATACCTTTTGGTCTCGGCTCACGGTTGTGGTCTCGACTTGGTCTTGGCTCGGTCTCGGCTCTCGACAGCAAACTATACGAAAAAAATAACAAAATTTTTTTTTTAAAAAAAAATAACAAAAATCAAAAAACACATTATCAAATAACCTAAACCCTTAACAAATGACAAAAAATTAAAAATAAATAACAAATTAAAAAGATAACGAAAATTAAAAAAATAAAAAAAGATAAAATTACTCACCGGTAGGAGAAAGGAAGAAATGAGAGGAGGAGGAAAGAATTAAACGGGAGAGGGGGAGGAAAGAATTAAACGGGAGAGGAGGGGGAGGAAAGAATTAAACGGGAGAGGAGAGAAATTAAGAGATGTGCACAGTGGTGCGAGTGTAGGTGCAATATGGTGGAGATGGTGGTGTTGTGGTGGTGAGCGGTGTTGCTGAGTGGTGGTGCTGGTCTTAGAGGAAGAAGAAAGCGATGAGATTTTTTTTTTTTTTTTTTTTTTTTTTTTTGTCTCTAAGTGTTGTTAGATCTGTTAATAATTGAGGTGTGTTTTTAGCGATTACATTTGGCGGGGACATGTCCCCGCCGAAAGTAAATAATTATTTTAATCATCCTTTTTGGCGGGGACACGTCCCCGCTAAAAGTTGTGATTTATCGCCAAAGCACTTGGCTGGATAAAGTAAATGCTACGAGGGAATATTAAATTTTTGGTGAAACCTTTCGGCGGGGACATGTCCCCGCTGTAAGTATTTTAATTAAAAAAAATGATTATTTTGTAAATTATCCTTAATTAATTTAAAACTTTTAAAATGAATATTAATTCTTTTAAATTTAACTAAAATTTTTCAAAATCATATTTTATTAATTTAAAACTTTTTAAAATTATTTACATCACTTTTCCCTAATAAAATTAAATCATTTATACTTAATTTAAATCATTTAAAATTATTTTTTAATATTTTGTAAATTATCTTTAATTAATTTAAAACTTAAAAAAAAATTACATAATGAGATGTTTAACGAATGAGCCGAGATGTTATGGTTGTATATGAGATGTTTAACGAATGAGTCGAGATGTTACGGTTATACACGAGATGTTTAACGAATTAGCCGAGATGTTATGGTTGTACACGAGATGTTTAACGAATGAGCCGAGATGATATGGTTGTACATGAAATGTTTAACGAATGAGCCGAGATGTTACGGTTATACACGAGATGTTTAACGAATGAGCCGAGATGTTATGGTTGTACACGAGATGTTTAACAAATGCGCTGAGATGTTACGGTTATACACGAGATGTTTAACGAATGAGCCGAGATGTTATGGTTCTACACGAGATGTTTAACGAATTAGCCGAGATGTTATGGTTATACACGAGATGTTTAACGAATGAGCTGAGATGTTATGGTTGTACACGAGATGTTTAACGAATGAGCCGAGATGTTACGGTTATACACGAGATGTTTAACGAATGAGCCAAGATGTTATGGTTGTACACGAGATGTTTAACGAATGAGCCAAGATGTTACGGTTATACACGAGATGTTTAACAAAACACTTCCCACCAAAATCTCCCACCAAAAATTTCCCACCAAAACTTTCCCACCGAAATACTAGCGCCAAAAATTTCCCTCCAAGATCTTCTCTTATACACTAACATCTTATCCACACAACTTCACAACCTCTTATACTCAAAACCACTTAACCTCACAACCACAAACACACACTGTTATCATGGTGAAGATGGCGGAATTTGAAGCTGTTGCTTGTCCTTGTAAACGAGGAGACGTAATTCTGCGAGAATCGCATAAACCTTACTCCCTTGGTAAACAATACTATGCGTGTCCTTTATCAAAGGTGAACAATTACATACTTTTTTGTGTGTTATATAAATAATTTGGTTAGTTGTTAAAAATAATAGTTTTTACTCTTTAAAAGGGTGGGACAAAGGAGTTTGGATGCGATTTTTTTATGGAAGGAGGAACGACTCGCCAAAATGACCGGTTCTCTTGGAGCTTCAACGCCTCCAACTCATTCCGCAGGACTATCCATAACTCCAACTTGTTACACTGCAGGACCTTCAACATCGAGTCCTGGAAATACAGAGTGCTCAAACTGCATCAAACTGAATCACCAGATAATGGTACTCAATAAAATGCTAGAAGTGTATATGCATCCAAACAAACACACAATTGATTCAACTGCCTTATTTCACGACCTTTATAATGACATGCTAGGTGATATGGGAAATCTTCGTATGTAGGTTGTTGTTGTTGCTGTTATTGTCGTTGTTGTTGTTCGTTGTGTTATTGTTGTTGTTTAATAAAATGTTGTTGTTGTTGTTGTGAAAACTGATGTCCAACGTACTTTATATTTTTAATTCGTACGCTTTAATGTTGGAGTAATACGTATGTTTTAAATTACATATGCACAAAGAATGGAACTGAAGGAACAATATCACAACTAACAATATCACAAATAATGGAACTGAGGAGATGTTTAACGAAGGGCCGTTTGGTTTATGCTGTTTAGTTTATGTTATTTGGTAAATTACTTCCAATGATGTTGTTGTTGCTGTGAAAACTTAAGTATCCATCAAGATTCAACCATAAGGGGCCGTTTGGTTTATGCTGTCCAAACAGGGCCGTTTGGTTTATTGTGTTTGGTTAACAGCAACCCACAAGGGCCGTTTGGTTTATGCTGTCCAAATAGGGGTGTTTGGGATTGCTTATTTATGCACCAAAATATCACAATTAACAAACACAGAGGCAAACATTTTATTTAAGACACGCAAGAGTTCTCAACCACATACATTTCGTACAGACTCAAACGAAACAACTTGACAAGCAAACGAAACAGATCAAACAAAACAACTCGACAAGAAAACGAAACAACACACGACATATACCATAACAAACATCGCCCATTCATTTTTTTTGCTGCTACTTCCCGCTTTGCTAGAACTTGCACCATCTTTTCCCTTCCTTGCTTTCCTTTGCTTGATATGTTCAAACGTATCTTCGAGATTTGTTACCCTCTTTCCCAGATCATCAAGTTTGGTGTCCAACGTGCTTTCAGCTTCATCATCAGCAACAGCCTCCAAATACTCTTTGTAGTACGGCTTTTGCCTCAGCCATTCTAGAATCCGGTCTCTCATCCACGGTGCACAGTTCTTATAAGAACCATATTCATCAATAATTTCCGAGCCATATTCATTAAGAACTTCATTAAAGAGGAGCATCGACGACAAAACCTTTTACCACTCCTCTTCCGGCGTGTAACCATCCATTGTTATGTGTGTTTTGTGAGAATTAGTGATTTGGTTATTTGTATTTTGCCGGTTATTTGTATCCACGGTTAGTTATATATAAGTAAAACCTTGGCAGGACAAATTGGCGCCAGTACCTTTTGCGGGGACATGTCCCCGCCAAAAGTTAGAAAATATTGGCGGGATAAAGTCACCTTGGAGGAGGGAAAATGTTTAATACTTTCGGCGGGGACATGTCCTCGCCAGAAAACCTGAAATATGCATCTTAACTTTCTGCGGGGACATGTCCCCGCCGAAAGGTAGAGCGGGAAAAAACCGTGGGAACAATTAAGCGCTCCAATTTTGGTCAAACTTTGGCCAATATGTTAAAGCCTTTCGGTGGGGACATGTCCCCGCCAAAAAGCAGCGTTGAATTTTTAGCAAATGGTCAGCGAGACTTTGTGCCAGCTCAGCAAACTTTTTGTCGTTTAGTGGCTTTTGGCAGGGACAATGTCGTCTCCTCCGAAACCTTCCTCGCCCGTCCTCCCTTTTGTTGTAGTGGAAACCATGCCAATTAAGAAAGAAATGGTTAAACTAGCCAATCCGGCAGTTAACCACAGAAAAGAGAAAACGGTTACCACCGAGATGGTGGTTAACCAAGAAGGAAAAAAGAGACAGCAGTCTCAAAAGAAGTAGCAATAAACCCCGGTTCGTGATGAACCCTACAACCGTGACGGTTGACAAAGGCGGGATGCCAAAGATGATGGGGACAAGGCTATGATGATGGTGATGGCGGCACTAACCCTGCTGGAATTTGGTTCAATTAGAAGCCAAAAAGTCATCAACACCAAGGATCAAGAGCATGAAGAAATCGAATTGAAGAAATCAGTTTGAAGAAGGCATGAGCAAGAAGAGATCAGGAACAAGAAGATTGAAGAAGAAACAAAGATTAATTATATTAGGGAGGAATATGTTGGAAAACATAATCCAATTAATCTTTGTAAAAGGAATAAAACCATGTTACTTCTGTAATGGGCAGCAGGTCGACAACATCAGCAACCAAAGATCAGAAACATGGCTATAGGATCAGTTATTTTTATAGTTAGTTATAGTTAGTTATTTATGGAAAGATTTGACTCTTGAGAAAAGTCACGATGGTTCGTGTAGTATATATAGGTCGAACATTGTAATCAAAATAGTTAACCTTTTTCAAATTTATATATCAGAATTATATAGAAGGGTTCAACCCAATCTTCTTTGTTTCCTTATATGTATTCTTGAATGGTGATTACATGATGCTTGTTTGATTAATATCGATCCTGGAAGTATGGAAAACCTGTGAAATCCGAACAAGCCACACCACTCTAATTTTATCCTCGTCAACGTCACATCTGACATCATCATTCCCCTGACCAGGAGCAATCACCACTTTACCACACCCTCTAGATGCATACGCACCACTATAAAATGACAACCCAACATGCAAAACCCGAGTACCTTTCATAACAATCCCACCCGACAGCAAAAAATAGCAAAAAACGCAGACGGCCTAATGGAAAGATAAAAACAAGCAGCAGCACAAACTAGAGTCAAACCACCTAACAAACTATGCTCAAGATCATCTAATCCGACAACGCCTTTTCAATTCATCAAATACTCGACAAGAAATGCAACACCTGCGAAAACAAACAAGAAATGCTCCGACATTGCAATGGGATCATATTATCTAAGATGATGGAGGAACATCACATAAAAGTCTGGATCCCGTCCCTCCACCCTAAGTTAGATTTAAAACCAAAAGTCAATATTAGTATAGCTCTGTGTCCTAATTAGAAATTCTCTCAGTAGAACTATTGGACGATCATACTTAGCTGCTGATTGATGACCAAATGTGTATTGCAGCAATAAAATGATAAGCTGAACATGAACTGATACTTAGGATTAGTGGAAGTGTAGGACCTTAGATCTATTAACTTTATCACTAATCTATGAAGCACAAATGGTGACTTAAGATGTATGCGTGAGTTTAGAGAGAGAAAGAAAGAGATATCAAAGAGAGCTTTTATTCCATAAGAAAAACACACATTACACACTCAAGCACACCCTTACAAATGAGACATGGGTGGCTTTTATACTTGAAAAGAAACGCCCTAATGGGCTTGCCATGGGCTTCGTTTGGTTTGTGGATTGGGCTTGGATTACAACATGAATAAGTAGACTTAGCTTATCATAACTAATAGCCTATTAGCTTAGCCTAATCCACGGGCCCATTTACTATTCTATTACATACTCTAGACACATTACAAAGTTAAGAATACTTGAATGACCATCATTTCTACTTTAATGCTAACAATCTCCCCCTAAGGGGTGGTCATTCAAACGATGCTCTACGTGATTAGGTTTTTTGTCTTCTTTGTCTTTAACTTTGTGTGTCGTCATAGAATAGTCTTGATTCTTTGTTCCTTCATGCTTTGTGATATTTGATTAATGACTTCTGATCATTCTTGCCTTTGATCAACATCTTTTTTGTTGTCTTTACGTCTTTCTCCAACATGCTCATACTTTGTTTGACTTTGAATCTTTGTCTCTTAGCTTTTTTGATCCTTTGACTTTGACGTAGAAATGTTCTGAACTTTTATTTGCTTTGATCTTTGAAGAGAGCTTCCTTTGAGCTTTGCTTGGTATGAGCATGTGGATCTTTGAGTGATGAATTATGATGGTTCGGTCTTTCTCCAAGGTACATTCATCGGTAGCGGCATGGTAGATGCTAGTGATAATCTCCAATCGATCATCGTGGACTTTTCATAAAGATTAGACTACTACGATTGTTTTACTGATGAATGTCTTGATTCCATTCACCTTGATCGGGCACATCAGCCGTCCGAATCCTATTAAGGACAGTTATCAATACTTTGGAAAGAGTCCAAGTATTGACCCACATCTTTAGGATTCGATTCATGAAAGCAATCTCCTTAGCGGGATTCCCAGCACTTACAGGCTCAGACTTCGAGAGAATTAATGGCGTAGTGTGAAAACCCTCTCTAATCCTTACAAAGGTTGTTCCTGAATTGGATGCACTAAAAAAGGCTTACTACAGATATACCGAAGTATACCCACAATTCAGGTGAGCCGCTGAAGTATACCGAAGTATCACTCCACGATAGTAGACCGTTTGAAACATAAAGTAACAATTACCATGATGTATGTGGCAAGATCCGAAGATCTCATAAAGACTCTTATACAACTTGTGTCCTTTTAGCGAACACAAGTGTATGTTATGAAAAGTGTATCCTAAGAGATCTTCTCATGAATCTCATTGCTCTAGAATCGATTACATACGTTTTAGTTTTTGTCATCGGAGGCATGAAGCAGAGGGCCTCCTTTTCAATATCAACACATCTCGGAGTGAGAGGTCGATAGATTATGCAAGGTTCCCCGTGAGAAATGAAAAAAATATTCTTTTAAGAAATACTTTGTAACACCCCCTAAATTTCATTAAACAGCGGAAGACTTAAATAGGGTATTACATAGAGGATCACAGTCATCATCATAGAAAACGGCTCAAAAGAGATGTTTTATAGTTTGAGTTATCATTCACCAAAAAAACCAAATATCCAAGTACAAAGGTTGTTTTCATAGTTTAACATGTCATGACATCCATGAATGTTAAAAAGGTGAATGATTAAAAACATTTATTTAAACCCGTGCCAGGGTTAGCGCCCACTTCATGCCTTGTGTTTCGTTCTTTAGTTACCTGAGATAAACATGCTAAAAGTCAACAAAAGTTGAGTGATATTCATAGGTTTAAGTTTAGTAGTTGAACACAAGCCATAAGTGTTAATTGCATCGAATTACAATTAATCAAGTAAAAAAAATATATTTTGTTGTTATTGCCTTAAGCTCATGACACGCAACGTTTAACTGGCATAAAAAATGATGTAAAGTACACGGGGCCCTCGGGATAGGTATTTGCCAATAACCTATAAGTGGAGTCAAATAAAGTGCGTTTGGTAGCTCATCCTAGCAGACCCAAACGGGGAGTGTCAATCCCAAATAGATCTATTCACAACTATTTACGTTCACTCGCAAGTGATTAAGGTTCATAATATGAAGGACTTTTGGCAATAGGCTACTTAAGCAATAACAATATCAGGCATGGCATACCAATAAAAGTACTTGTGTTCATGTTTGTAGCATGTATCTCCCCACGAAAAGTTTAAACGTGTAAAAGTGGGCTATGAACTCACCTCAGCAGTATAGTAGTAGTGGTATCAAAATTTCAGACGATAAAGGGGAATGGCTCCAACAACACACGACCTGGAATACATAGCAAGTTTTAGAGTTTGATAGTCTATGTCTGGTGTTATCGCGAATAATGGCTTTTGAAATGTATAGTATGATAACATCATGTGTGATGTGAATAACTTGTGTGTTAAAATGCTTAAAGTTCAAAGATAAACTTATATATACAATTATAACTTGTGATTATGTGATCGTTTGTCGTGGTAACATGGTTAACAATGGTATCGTTGTGGATAAATCAAAAGTTCGTAGAGGTTAGTTATGTTATGAGTTTATATATATAATTATAAAAAAAAGCGTCGATAAAGGTTGATTTTACACGACTTATACAAGTCTAACTCGAGTTATAAATTTATTAAATAATAATATGGACTTATAATTTGTTATTTCTGAAAAATCCTTCAAGTTTCACAAAGTTTACACTTTCTACCCTAACGGTGAAATATTTGCAAAGTTAGTCCAATAGTTAAATAGAATTTCATTTTAAGTCCAAAACATTCAAATGTTACACTTATACACCCCATAGTTTCATTATTTCAGTATATGCCCTTAAAATGTTAAAATGACAGTTTGTACCCCAAGTTCGTAAAATTTGCAAATTTAGTCCAAAAATCACCAAATTCAAGGTTTGACATTTTTATTTCCAAAATAAGTTCATAATAGCTTATTAAGGTTGTACAAGCTGCTTATTTCTGAAAAAGTGCTTATTATAGCTTATTTGGCACAATTGGGCTTTAAGGGCCCAATTCGGCCTGTTAAGGTTTTTAATGGGCTAATTGATCCGTTATCACTTGGGCTTGATCATGGGCTTATATTAGATCAAAATCTACTTAAGAAACTGTTTTAGAACTGCTTATTAGCTCAGCTTATTAAAATAAGATGTTGGGCTTTTAGGCCCGTTAAGTGTTTAATTTATTTACCGAGAGGTAAATAAATCAAAACTTACTTTTTCAAGTTCAAAACAGAGTGAAGTTTAGTTTCAAAACAGCTTATGTTTTCCAGCTTATCGATAAGCTAGCAAAACAGCTAATTTTAGTTAAATGGGCTTTAAGGCCCAAATCGTTACATATTAAGTTATAAAAAAAAAACTGTCCCAAACTCGCTTAGTTTTGTGGTTCGAAAAGGTATTAACTAAGCTTATTAGAGCGATCTATTTGTACAGCTTATTAGAGTAGCTTGTTGGCCATAAGACCGAGCTTTTAACTCATGGTGTTACGTGTCGAAATAACGAAATACGAGGCAAGTTACTAGGCTGTTTTCAGTTTCTGAAAACTGTTTCAATACTTAAAGTAGTACGAATGAGGCCAAGGTGACATACAAACGTGTGATAAAAACGACTCATACATTTATTGTAGAACCCTGTAAAAGTCCATTGTAATTATAATCGTTAATAAATAAATAAACCCCAGTTACTGTTACCGATTCCCATTATTACAGAAAAATTTGAAATTTTTCTTATTATATTATTTAGTCATGTTTACGAAATAATATAATTCACCAAATGACGGGACAAGCTTTCGACACGTTTAACGAAACTTAAACAAACTCACTAATCATAATTAAGTCTTTACTACACCAATCGGACTTTAATTAATTTAGCCCAACTTATAAATTCGGCCCACTACATTTTCTTAGCCCACGATTCAAAGCCCAAAAATTCATTTGTGATTTTAATCACTAATCGAATTAACCATGCTACAAAACGAACGTCGTTCTCTCGAATATTAAGCACGACAACTATATATTTTTACCTCATCTCGTTACTCACCTATCCAACTTTTAACGTACCAAATCTCATCAACTCACGTCGCGTTTTACGTCGGTTTTGAAATCAAATCTATTCGGCTTAAATGAATCATCTCGACAAAATATAATCAATCAAAACTTAACTGTTTTGACTCCCGTTTGTTCCTAAGTGATTCTAAAAATATTTAAATCATAGTTGCATAATTAAAATCGAGTTACATAACCAAGTTCTATATGTTATACGATTTTGTCAAATCGTATACATATATAAATGATAGTCGACACTCATAGTTGACTCAACAAACACATACCTTATTTCATGCTCCCACAACCTTATATTATATTACTAGGATGGCTTTATAAGTCTTACAATCACTGACATGGCTAGTTACTAGCATGGTGAATTATTGAGAACATTACGTATACAAAATACGTCCTATATATTCTTCTCTCTTGCCATCTTTCTTTCTACCTCAAAAGCTATCAAAACAACTCTTATCCTTCCATAAAATTTCCTTGAAAAGCCAGAAGCATTACTTTGTACATTTGAAAGCTAACGAGAAGCATCGAGTAAAAGTATATATCGTATACTTATAATGCTATACGTGAGTTTTACTTGTGTTCCTTTACTTTCCTACGATCCTCTAACATTATTTGAAGCGTTGTAAGACATCTATAACTCAGTTTCAATTCATCTCGTCACATATTTTATTTCACATGCATCGTATATTTTTACTACTCGAACGTATACTTTTCTTATTTATTTTTACGTAACATATTTTGTATAGAACACAACGACATAGTTGCCTCCCTTGCGGAAAGCTAAATAACCATGTCATACACACTCCTTTCACATTTATTTCCACGTTACATGCATCGTTTAACTTATTTTTGATCACGTTTCAATCGAATATATAACAGCCCCAACACTTAGAATTATTTCAACATATTTTCTATATATATACACGTTCCAGTCGCCTAGAAAACACCTCCATGTTAGGAATATAAATATTCAGTTGAAGACTCGGTTACCCCGAGCACTCTCGTGTATTAAATAGCTCGTAGTAATACAAGTAATATTAGTAGTAAAGTAGTTAATTAATATTGTGGAGTGAGTCGGGTCTTTACCCACTGTCAGCTCGCTCCACAGTCCACTAGGGACAAAGTAAGTAGGCTAAGCATGTAAGTATAAATACCCCTCTCCTCATGTGGAGAGGGTTGGACCTTTGCAAGCATTCAATTTATTTTTCTTTTGGTTTATCTCTCTAAAGGTTCCACTCCACTTTCTCTCTCTAGTTTCTTCCTAGTTCGATCCATATAGCACCCAATCTTGTGTTTATTAGTTCATGAATATCCTATAATTGGTATCAAGAGCCATGGTTAGATTCGTATAGTGCATATTCAGATTCGTGTTTGGTTTTTGGGTGTTTTTGGTTCGAACAAATGAGTAAGAAAAAGACCCTTGTTTGATCTTGTTTTGTAGTTAAAGTAGTGTAATACTTGTACTTTTAGGTTCATAAAGGTGTCTTAGATCGTTCTTGATAAGTCACAACAGTGTTGGTGAGTTATTTGTGGAAGATCTGTCGAGTTTCTTGCCAGCGGGTTACTGTTCGTACAAAGTTTCTTCGTAGCGGTTTGACAGTCTGCTTTAGTTTCTTGTTAGCGGCTTACCATATTCAGCTGTTCTGCTCCAGCGGCTTGACTAATAGCGGTTTGTAGTTTATCCGTTTCTGGAAAAGGATAAACTGTACTGAAAAGGACAGTTTATCAACTAGTGGCAGCGGTTTGTCAGAAATTGTCAACTAGCGGTTTGTCATTTTGTGGCAGAGGTTTACGGTTTGTCGATTTGTGGCAGTGGTTTACTGGTTTCAGCGGGTTAAGTATCAGCGGGTTAAGGTTCAACGGCTTTAGTCTCAGCGGGTTAATCATCCAGCGGTTTAGGTCTCAGTGGGTTAAGTATCAGCGGGTTAAAGTTCAGCGGCTTTGGTCTCAGCGGGTTAGTTGTCCAGCGGTTTAGGTTCAGCGGGTTAATTATCAGCTGGTTAGATTGTAGCGGGTCTAGTCTCAGCGGTTTAATTTTCCAGCGGGTTAGCGTTCAGCGGTTTAACTGTTAGCAGTTCGACCTTCAGCGGCTTGATACTTCTGGTTCAGCGGGTTGATACTAGCGGCTTAGTCTGTGTTTCAGAGGTTTGAGTTTAGCGGTTTAGTTAGCTATTTCAGCGGTTTACTTTAGCGGCTTGTTATTAGCTGTTTGTGTTGAGTTGCACTTTAGCGGTTTAAACTTCTGACTTAATGACGAGCACAGCTTCAGATGATATTCAAGCAGCCGGGTCCGATACCCGTCCACCTATGCTTGATAGGACAGACTATGAGTCGTGGGCACAAAGAATACGACTTTATTGCTTGGGAAAAGAAAATGGGGCAAACATCCTTAAGTCCATTGATGAAGGACCATTTCAGATGGGTACTACCAGAGATGCTGTAACAACTGGTGAAGATGGCACAGTCACACTTGGTATTGACAGACCTCGCACTTACAATGATCTTACTGAGGAGGAAAAGAAGAGGTATGATGCTGATATTAGAGCCTCAAATATCATCATTCAAGGTCTTTCAAAGGATGTCTACAAACTCATCAACTTCAATACAGAAGCCAAGGCAGTATGGGACAATGTGAAGATGCTGTTGGCTGGGTCAGAACTGACAAAGGAAGACAGGGAATCTCAATTGTATGATGAGTTTGAACATTTCAAAATGAACCCAGGAGAGAATATTACAGACTACTATGTGAGATTCCATAAGTTGGTAAATGACATGAGGATAATTAGAACGACTATGCCCAACATCCAACTTAACTCCAAGTTTGTGAACAATATGACTCCAGAATGGGACAGATTTGTTACTGCTGTCAAACTCAACCAAGGTCTGAGGGATACCAACTATGAACAGCTGTATGCCTATCTTCAACAACATGAGAAGCATTCCGTCTTTGATCGGGTGTTAAGAGAGAAGTTGAATCCATCCACTTCCAATGATCCACTAGCATTTATGGCAACTGCTGTACCAAACTTTCAACCATCATCCAACCAAGGACATCCTCAACTTCTATCATCATCATCTGCTATGAGTCCTCAACTTGACTCTGGCTATACTCAGACTGATAAAATGCTTGATAACCTCACCAATCAAGTATCTTTACTTGTTCAACAGTTCAAAGCTTCTCTTCCTCAGACCAACAATCAGTTAAGAAATTCATCCAACCCGCGAAATCTTGCAATGGTGGAGGATGGAAAAATTGTGGTTCAAAATGTGCAAGGGAGAGCTGGCAGAAACATGGGCCGAGGTATTATGCAGAACAGGGCTGGGAATGCCAACCAGGGGCAAGGGAAACAGATCAAGTGCTATAATTGTGGAGGTCTGGGACATATTGCAAGAAACTGCAATCAACTAAAATGACCTCAGAACTCAGACTACTTAAAGGACAAGATGCTGTTGATGCAGGCTCAAGAGAATGGAGCAGTATTGGATGATGAATAATTGTTGTTTCTGGCTGGTGATGGGGGTAATACTTTTGATGCTGATTTGGATGAGAAACCGGTCCAAGATATGGCACTCAATGATCCTAATATCTTCCAAGCTGATGATTGTGATGCATTTGACTCTAATGTGGATGAAGAACCAACTGCTCAAACTATCTTCATGGCCAATTTGTCGTCCTTGGCCTATCCATCTCAACAAGCTGGTTCTTCAAATGCTTCTGTGATATCTGAGGTACTAAGATTATATGACACATATGAAATAGTTGATAAACAAAAGTTTCCCATCGAAGTACAACAGGCAATTGTCTCTGTCTCAAATAATGTTGACATGGATAATAGCAATATTACTCCATATGAACAATATTTGAGTCAGAAAAATGTGCATGATGTACAAGATGCTGAATCTTCTGTTGTAAATGATGCTTGTGTTGTTGATGACTTGTGGGCCGTAGAAATTACACGTGAAATAGATAATGCATGCACACGTGAAAGTACAGTACTTGCAACACATGATGACTTGATATCTAGGCTAAACTTATATGAGGAACAAGTAGCTATGTATGAACAGCGCGCTAAGTTTGAGCTTAATGCCCGTAAGCGGAAAATGGAAGATCAAATGTGTACACTTATGAAAGAATCTAGGGTAAGAGAAGAAACATTAAAACAAGAGTTAAATTCTTTGAAAGATCTGCTGGTTTTATCTATTAAACAACAACAGGATGCTCAAAAGTGTATAACTACACTTAAGCCAGAATTCAAAGAAAAAGAAAAGGAACTCTTAAATGATTTTTCTAGACTAAAAACCTTAAAGAATAAGCTTGAGGATAAGTTGTACACACAAGATCAAACCATACAAACTGCTCAAATGATTCATAAGCACAGAAAGTTGAGTGATAAGCATAGTAAAATCATGATAGGTGAACCCAAGTCAACCATCCTTAGGGACATGAAAGAAGTTCAACCTGCCCTATATGATGGTAATGTGATGCTTATGCCTATTCATGACCCACCTGAGCATATCTACACAAATGAAGAAGATGAGATAAGTGATAGAACAAAAGAAAAAATGAGTGAGAAAATGAGGGATCCCGAGTGCATAGCCAGACGAATAATAATCAAGCGCCATGACTATAGCGAGGAAAATCGTTTGACTGTGTTTGCTCCTCAAATGAAGTTAACACCCGAACAGATATTTTGGACACAAGACATGAAAAAATTGAAGAAAGAAACACTTAAAGCTAATGCCCCACTCATTAGGAAGGTTGCGTCCATAACGGTGTATCCTCCCAATACACCTAGACATTTAGTTCCTTTATCTCTTCCCACAGAAAGCAAAACTTTAATTAGCTTATACGTGCTTTGGCAACTATTTGCTGATTTTGATAATACATGTAAGAACAGAATTACACCAACGGGAATTACTGAGGGGGAAAGGTGTTTTGAACATGCCAAAAGGTGTTACTTAACTGAGGTCATGCCATTCTTTAAACAACTGAAAGAGCATTTTGAAGCAATGCAAACAGCACTTAACACAGAAATACTTGAAATGAAAAAAGTGTTTAAAGATATGGAAAATGAGGTAGCTGAATATGAGATAGAACTTAAGAGCCGCGAAATTGAAAGGAAAAACATGCTCATCAATAATGATAATTTCATTGCGAGATGTATTGCACAAGATGTATTTTTTACTGCAACTGATTCTGCATTATCTGCTTGTCAATATCATGAGTATGCTATGGCTTTAAACGTTACCCATAATCGTGTTGTGGAGCTTGAGGGGGAGAATTTGAAACTGCTTGAAAAAATTCAAAATGATGACCATGATGACATGGTCAAACGTTTTTCTAAACTAGAGGTTGAACATCTTAACTTACAATTAAAATATCAACACTTAGAAGAAAGATGTAAACTATCAAATACCAAGACATCTTCGGATGCTCCTGAGTTTGATACGTATTTTGAATTAAGCAAACGGGATTGATGAAGCGAAAAGTGTACCGCTTTTAGGGGGTCATTTAAGCCCTAAATCGTATTTATTTGATCAAATATTGCCCTAAATCGTTCCTTTTGTCATTTTAGGTACTTTGGAGAAGAAATCTGGAAAAGGAAGCATTTTGGACGTTTTTGGAGCATAAAAGTGAAGAAAACGACAAAGTCTCCAAAGCTGCTGGAAAAGTACACGTGACGGCGTCACGGCTTGGCAAAAGAGGTGGATATGACAAATACACGTGACGCGCCAGAAAGTTTTACAATGGAAGTCTGACGGCGTCACCCTTTAAGGTGATCAAGGCCGTCACGGTTTAAGTTAAAGAGAGACGGCGTCAAGCACAATTGTGACGGCGTCAACCCTTGACGGGCCAGAGAGGATTTTGGAGGATTAAAAGGGGACGGCGTCAAGAAGGCCATCAAGAAACCCTAAACGCGGCGAGGTGACGGCGTCAAGCTCTATAACGTGACGCCGTCAGATCTGTTTTCCTATATATACTTTCATAATTTTTAGTCATTAGTGTGCAACTTTGTGAGGAGAAACCCTAAGATGAATTTTCTGCCATTTTTAAGGGTTTTATACCCTTGGATCTCCCATGTTTAATTGAAGATAAGTAATCAATTAATCATTCAATATGTCTATGTGTTGTTTGATTATATCTTGTTCTTGTCTTTTAATTAACATGCTAGGCTAGATTTATCTTGTGTTTTCTTAGATATAATGAAACCTAACTATTGATTATTGGTTGTTGGTGTGTTATCAATTGTATTGGATGATTGTTTATCGATGTTAGGCTTAAGAAAACTGGCTAACCTCCTATACGGTAACTTGCTTGAACGTCTTAAGAAACATGAACCAATGCGTACTAAGGTTTTTATGGTTGTATTTAATGCATGAGCGAATTCTAGTGATCCCATGTTAGGAGCTTCTTAGCCGGCTCGACATAGGAGTGAAGTAGGAGCTTATAGAGTTGGGGAAGTACGTACGCCACCCCACGATTGGTATTAAGGAATACACCCGTCATCCACGCAATTAATACACACTAATCAACCGGTAAAAGATAGTTAGGGAGTAAGGAAATCTAAGTAAACACATTTCTCTTCATATAAGTTCCACAACCTTTTCATTTTCAGTTATTTTATTTTATTTGCATTTGTAGTTATTTGGGTTAGTTGACTAGCAACTAATTCCGCCCACTCCTTCAAACCCGAGATTTTACTTGCTTTCATAAAAAATATAAAAAATACAAAAAAGAATCTTCCCTCACCCTTAGACCTATTAGAGTAGTTTTTCAATCCTAACGACACTATTCCCCTAGAGAACGATCAATCCCCCGGTACTTGCCACTTCACTATACTACATCGGTCAGGTACACTGCCTGGTGGGGATTGCAAGCCTCTTGAGATCCCTCGAGAGGTAAAACCTGTTGTAAGGTCGCAAAACCACGCATCAAGTTTTTGGCGCCGCTGCCGGGGAGTAGTTATTGCTTAGGTTGAAATTTATTTTTATTAGGTCTACTCATTAGATTCCTATCTAGTGAGATTTTTGTTTTCTTTTTATTAGCTTTCTCGTAGTCTATCTTTTCTTTGTGCTTTTGTTCGTAAAGTTTTTCCATCGACTCTTCCGTTCGCCATTATGGAGAACGTGAATCTACCAAATCCGCGACTAGAGTTTTACATGAAGAAATATAATTTTACTAATTTGGATAAATCAAGATGGTGGAATGAAGTAATGAGAACAGGATCGTACATAGATTTTAGTGAGTACCTTGAGAAAAGAGACCAAGTGCATAAAACTTTTGAGGAAATCACCTTAGGAGCCCCATCAAACCCTCAAAATACCTCATTAAGTGAAACCTATGCACCATATGAGCCTTCATCTAGGATAGTTTCTTATGAACCCGACCAAGATTGTGAGATGGTTAATGTTGAACTACCTAGGTGCATGCTTGGATTAGATTTCACCAAGACATATGATGAGTATGAGGAATCCTTTAGGCAAATGGAACATAGTGATCAAGTTATTGAGAATGATTCTTATGAATCGGACCAAGAATTTGAGATGAATAGAAAAGGATTTGAGATACCTAGGTTGTAAAACCCTAAAAATCTAAAACATGTAAAATGACCAAAATGCCCCTGCAAGTTTAAAAAATTATTTAAAAGCTTATAAAGTATCAAATAAATTCCAAACTTCTGACAATGCATAAGTTATGATTCCAAATAATTTTAACAATTTTATTTAACATTTATACAAGAGATAAAATTACCAAAATGCCCCCATAGAGCCGAATAACATTTTTATTAACATTTAAATTGTATAAAGTAAAATAAATGCATTTAAATGTAGAAATAAATCACATTAATTTGGCCAACCCATTTTGCCGAGATTTCTGGTCCAAGCCCACCCCATTGACTCGGTTTTCCTATTTTAAAAATAACACACACAAATAAATCCCTATAGCCTCCATCCGATCATCTAAAATCCCTAGAGAAATTTTCTGAGTTAGATCATCATCCAAGGAGTCCCAGAAAAATAAGTTTGAAGTCTCTTTTTGCCTGGTTCGATCGTGGGAAAAATTCTCCCTTGTCGAGTGTAATTGTGAGGTAATATTCAAAATAATTCATTCGGCTCTCATAAAATTCCTTTGCTATTTTTCTCATGTTCCTTGTATCATATGTGATCCATGAAAAATAGTTTTGGAGCTGTTCTTGGCTGGGATCGCGTTTTGTGAATTATTGTCATTATCGAGCCAATTTTTAAGGTATTTTCTAAATAAATTCAATCAAGCCATATAAAATTCGTTCATGATTTTTATCACAATCCTTATGTCGAATATACTCTGGGAAAAATGTTGGAAAGGTTGTGGAGAAGCTTTTGAAGTCTTTTTGGAATATTGGTTTGTTTTGTTCATACGCGTATCATCGAATTGGTACAGCCCATTCTACATGTTCGATCTTTGGTTTGGTAATTTTCTCAGATCCTATATGTCATATGAACACCAAATAAAATGTATAAGTCGATCCATGCATGCTTTATACAATATTTGTAAATTAAATCTTAAAAACATGCTTAAACCCTAAATAATTCAATCCGAATTTGTGAGGCTTCATATTTATTTTATTTGGACTCTATACAATCATATTAGACCTGGAAAAATGTTACATCGAAATTTTGAGGCCAAGAACAATTATTTTTGGAATTATGTATTTACCGGATTTAAAGAAAATAAAGAAGAAAAAGAAATAACATGTAATTCGGTTAGGGTTTGGATTTTAGGGTTTGTTCTTGGTTAATAAATGATGTTGTAATGATGAAATAATGATTGGGTAATTATTTGTATTTTTAGGGTTAAGGTTTGATTATATAAAGTGTTGTACGATTTGATTTAAAATGTTAGGGGGTGTTTTGTAACTTTTAAAACTCAAGGGTTAATTTTAGAACTTATTTTGGGCTGTGAACATTTCGAATAAAATATAAGTTGAGGGCCCCATGTGTAATTTTTATATTTAAAAGGGTTAAAATGTTTATTTGATAAAGTATAAATCGATTTTGAAAATAATTAAAATAGAGGGACTAAATATGTAATTTCTAGAAACTTAAGATTGATTTGAGTAATTAATTATATTCAGGGGGTTATGTGCTATTTTGGTAATTTAATGGCTTAATATGTAATTATTGATAATTAAAGATTGAAAATGTAAATTAAGGGTTAAATATGTAACTTTGATAACTTGAGGGACTTGATGTGTAAATTATGAATACTTAAGGGTAGATTCGTATAATATGATAAAATAAGTGATCATTGTGTAATTTTGATAAACTAAGGGTCTAATGTCTAATTATGGATAATATAAGGTTTAAAATGTAAATTATGTAACTTAAGGGTGTAAAGTGTAAAATTGGGAAACTTGAGGGGCTGAATTTGTTAACTTGATAAATATGGATTCAAAACAGATTATTTGGGATATTTTCATATTTGAACCTTATCTTTGTTATAATTACACTTAAAACCCTAATTTATGTAAAGTTGTCATAAGTAACCCTAAACTTTTGTGACTTGTTAAAATACACCCTAAAACCATAATATGATTCAATAATGACTTAACCTAAATGAGAATATGGAAATCTTACTAATTATGGAAACTTTCTAATTATGGGAACTTTCTAAAAATAGAAACTTACTAAATATGGAAACCTGCTTAAAATGGAAAGTTACTTAAAATGGAAAGGTTGTAATTCTTTTCTACCCCTCTAGGTGTGAAGAAGGAGAGGACCTGATCTTTTCATCTTATTCATTTCTGGTTATGTTTGCTTTTGGAATAAGGTACAGATATTCTGCCCTTTTAATAAGGTGCCTTCGACCTCTTGATTTCTGGTTTGAACCTATGATTTGAACCTTTGGCATTTGAACCTTTGACATATGAATCTTGATATGAACTTGATATTTGGACTATGACTATATGAACCTTTGCTTTGATATGAACCTTTGACCTGTGACCCCAGTTTGATACCCGAGCCAAATATGTTTCCTAGCCATGAAGGTAACATGGCCATGTCATTGATGCACCAGTGGCATGACTCTAGTGTACTCGAGTGATGTTGTACACCGTCCCCATTATGATATGATATGAGCTCACTATGATTTGTTTATGGCCAATATGATTTGTTTGGGGGGCGTATGGATGCATCCTAGATATGTTCTGATATGATATGTTTTGATATGATATGATATGGTGACTGGGGCTGGGTGCAATCCACTCCTTTCACAAAATATGGGAGCTGATCACTCCAACTGGTACATGAGGACACCCCTCATATTATCGGCTTATTTGAGAGGCATCCCCTCTGCATGATTATGATATGCTATGATATGATATGTTATGATATGGGCTCGTGGTGGATGACTGTCCTAACCTTTACTCTTGTACCTTAATTATATCTCTTTCATTATATTTCGTTTGTTCGTTTCCGTTTATTATATATATCTGTTCACTGGGCTTTTTAAGCTCAGCCGCGTTTCTTTTCCCGCGGCAGGTATCTAAGCTAGGAGCTTTTGGATTATGCTTTGGATGGGATGAGAGTTAGATGGAGCTTTGACCTTAGATGACCACCTTTATCTTATGACTTTGTTTTGGACATGGATTTCCTTTGTATTCGTACCTTTGGATTATTTTCCTTTCCATGAACTTATGTATTTTCAAGTCGTGTTGACTTGACTTTCTCTTATGTATTTATTAAGACTTCCGCTGTGTGTTTATGTATGCTTTGATTTGTCACCATAATGTGATACTTCTACCCTTGTCGGGTTGGGGTGTTACAATTATGGTATCAGAGCCAGGTTTGCGACCTGTAGTACATAAGTCATGGCCTGTGAGTCTTATGGACCCTAGGATTTGACCCTTAAGGCTTAAGTTTTGACTGGTGAGGTTTTGGGTAGTCATAGGTTCTGTTTCGTCTTCCATTTCGTGCTTATTCTCTTATATTTTTGCTAATCGTTTTCGAAATCATTCAGATGGTGAATACTCGACATCAGGAATATAATGGAGGGACCCCTGATTTTAAGGCCATGATAGCAGAAGCTTTGGCCAACGCTCTCCCTAACTTGGTGACTCAGGTCACCAACAATATTCAGAATGGGGCAGGTTCTTCCGGAGGTGGTGGTGCAGGTTCAGGTCCAGGTAGTGGTGGTGGAGGTGCTCCACCAGTTGGTATCCATGTCTGGATTGAGAGGTTTAACAAGCTCAAACCCCTCTCTTTCCGGTCAGCTGCCGTCCCCACTGAGGCAGAAGACTGGATTATCCACATGGAAAAGATGTTTAAGGTTTTGGGTTGTCCAGATGAGTTTAAGACGAGATTGACTGCATTTAAGTTTGAAGGCGATGCACAGAGCTGGTGGACAGCTTATGTTCAGGCTCAGGAGCAAGGTTTTGAGGAGACTTGTACTTGGGAGGATTTTATGGGTATCTTTTATAAGCAGTACATTCCAGTGGCTGAACAGCAGCAATATGAGCGGGAGTATGGGAACATCCGTCAGGGGGACCGAGAGACGACTGTGGAGTTTATGCAGCGATTTATGAGGCTGGCCAGTTTCGTTGGGCCAGAGATTACGGGAGATGCTTACCATCAGGCTAAGACATTTAAGTGGGCATTAAAGAAATGGATATTGGACCGTATCGTGAATACGCATTATGATGATGTGGCGGCGGTTGCGAACGACGCTCGCAACATTGAGATGTTGCATAGTGATGGTAGTGGTTCCAATAAGCGTGATAGGGATGGTAACCGGGTGCATTTCAGAGGACAGAGTCAGCAGGGACAGGGTCAGGATTTCAGAGGTCGGCAGGACCAGGTATCCGAGCAGAGGGGTCGACAGGACCATAGGTATGATCAGCGTGGTCGCCAGGACCGGGACTACAGTCAGAGGCGACAGGATTCTCGGGGCTATGATAGGCAGGTTTCTGGGAGGAGTGGTTTCAACAACAACCCACGTCAGTATCGTGATCAGACTACTCGGGGTGCTCAGCCGGGTTATCAGACAGGTTCTTCTGGACAGAGGAGGACTAATGAGGTGTTACCTCCTCCACCGCTTTGTCCCACTTGTGGAAAGCCTCATCCGGGGCCTTGCCACAAGGCTACCGGGGGTTGCTTTGCTTGTGGGTCTACTGCTCATCGGGTGAAGGACTGCCCACAGGGAAAGCAGGTTGTTCCATCAGGTTCGGGTAGGCCAGCTCCTACTTCTGGTCGGGTTTATTCTCTCACACGTGATCAGGTGGCAGGCACGTCAGGTACCATTACCGGTTATCTTTATATTGGAGATCGTATTGTTTTTGCTTTATTTGACACCGGTGCTACACATTCTATAATATCTAATACGCTTGCCAAGAAAATAAAAGTAACTCCAACATCATTGAATAATCTTATATCTATCTCTACTCCTATGAAAACCCAAGTCACCATCGATTGTGAATATGTAAATTGTCCGCTAAGATTTGATGATTGTGTTCGTCCGGCTAATTTGCTTCCCCTCGATATGATTGATTTTGATATAATTTTGGGTATGGACTGGTTGTCTTCTCATAAGGCCACCATCGACTGTCATGCCAGAAGTGTAAGTTTTGGTGATATCCATCATCCGGATTTTGTTTATCACGGTTCTCAGCCTTTGAAATATGTTAAACTTATTTCTGCTATGAAAGCGCGGACTCTAATCTCTCATGGTTGCCAAGGGTTTTTGGCCTCTGTTAAAGATACGTCTTCTCAGGGACCTGATGTTAGTAGTGTTCCCATTGTTCGGGAGTTCGCTGATGTCTTTCCCGAAGAGCTTCCTGGTCTTCCTCCCACCAGAGAAGTTGAATTCAGTATTGATCTAGTTCCCAGCGCTGAGCCTATTTCTAAGGCTCCGTACCGAATGGCTCCCGTTGAACTCAAAGAATTGAAAGTACAGTTAGAGGAGTTATTGGAGAACGGTTTTATTCGTCCGAGTGTTTCTCCCTGGGGCGCTCCTGTGCTATTTGTGAAAAAGAAGGATGGTAGTATGCGCCTTTGTGTTGATTACCGGGAGCTCAACCGCATTACTATCCGTAACCGCTATCCCCTTCCGCGCATCGACGATTTGTTTGACCAATTGCAAGGGGAAAAGCATTTCTCTAAGATTGATTTGAGATCGGGTTACCATCAGCTTCGTGTGAGGGAACAAGATGTTCCCAAGACTGCCTTTCGCACCCGCTATGGTCATTACGAATTCCTGGTTATGCCTTTCGGCTTGACCAATGCTCCGGCCGTTTTTATGGACCTTATGAACCGGGTTTTTCATGAGTTCCTCGATAAATTTGTCATTGTCTTCATCGATGATATTCTTGTCTATTCGAAATCTAAGGAGGAGCACGAACAGCATCTTCGGACTGTGTTGGAGATTCTTAGACAGAAGAAATTGTACGCGAACTTTTCTAAGTGTGAATTCTGGTTGAGTCAGGTCGCTTTTCTGGGTCACATTGTTTCTGCGAAGGGTATCACTATGGACCCAGCGAAGGTCGAGGCTATCACTAAATGGCCGAGACCTACAAATGTGACTGAGGTGAGAAGTTTTCTGGGGCTCGCTGGTTATTATCGTCGTTTCGTTGAGGGTTTCTCGCGGCTAGCCTTGCCATTGACTCAGTTGATGAGAAAAGGGGAGAAATTTGTATGGACTGAGGAGAGGGAAAACAGTTTTGAGGAGCTTAAGCAGAGATTAGTGTCGGCACCTATTCTGACTCTTCCGTCCGGTTCGGGTGGTTTCCAGATTTATAGTGATGCGTCTAAAAAGGGTTTGGGATGCGTGTTAATGCAGCACGGGAAAGTCATCGCCTATGCTTCGAGGCAACTGAAGCCGTATGAAGAGAATTATCCGACACATGATTTGGAATTGGCTGCAGTGGTTTTCGCTCTTAAAATATGGCGGCATTATCTCTACGGCGAGTCATGTGACATTTTCACCGACCACAAAAGCCTTAAATATATTTTCACGGAGAAGGAGCTAAATATGAGACAGAGGCGATGGTTAGAGCTCCTGAAAGATTACGACACCCACATCCAGTATCATCCCGGCAAGGCAAATGTTGTTGCCGACGCTCTTAGCCGGAAGTCGGGTATGGTCGCTAGTCTAAATTTTGAGCCTCGGATTCTAAATGATTTAGAGATTCTTGATGTTGAGCTTTGTGTTCGGGGTTGTGACGGTTATTGGGCGAGTCTCAAGGTTGAGTCCAACCTCATCCTGCGGATTAAAGAAGCCCAGAAAGATGACGGTGAACTCTGGGCTATTGCACAGAATGTGGAAGATGGAAAGCAATCTGAGTTTCAGGTTGATGAGTTTGGTGTGGTATGGTTCGAGGATCGTCTTTGTGTTCCTAACGATCCTGATTTGCGAGAGGCTGTTCTGTCAGAGGCGCATAGTTCTCCCTTTACTATACATCCGGGTTCCACCAAGATGTACCGAGACCTTAAGCAGCATTTCTGGTGGAACGGTATGAAACATGATGTGGCTTCTTATGTGGCTAGGTGCTTGACCTGCCAGCAAGTCAAGATAGAGCATCAGAGAGCTAGTGGGTTGCTGCAGCCGCTAGATATTCCGACCTGGAAGTGGGAGGAAATTTCTATGGACTTCGTATCGGGTTTGCCACTTACCAGAAAGAAACATGATGCGATTTGGGTGGTCGTCGATCGACTAACCAAGTCGGCTCATTTTCTACCGATTCGTATGGATTATCGGGTTCCTAGATTGGCGGAGATTTTTGAGCAGGAAATCGTTAGACTTCACGGTATGCCTACGGCTATTATTTCAGATAGGGATCCACGGTTCACTTCACGATTTTGGAAAGGGCTACATAAGGCTTGGGGTGCACGACTCAAGTTCAGTACGGCTTTCCACCCTCAAACAGATGGTCAGTCAGAGCGGACCATCCAGACATTGGAAGACATGCTGAGGGCATGTGCGTTAGAGTGGACGGGTAATTGGGACGAGTATCTTTGTTTGGTAGAGTTCGCTTATAACAACAGCTGGCATGCTAGTATTCGGATGGCTCCTTTCGAGATGTTGTATGGACGGAAATGTAGAGCACCCGTTTGTTGGAACGAAGTAGGAGAACGTGCTATTGAGGGTCCGGAGTTGGTTCAGATCACGAATGAGAAGGTAGATGTGGCTAAGGAGAAGTTGAAAGAAGCTCGGGCACGTCAGAAAAGTTATGCGGATAAACACCGTCGTGATTTGGAGTTTCAGGTTGGCGATCGGGTTTTCCTTAAGGTCTCACCGTTTCGAGGAGTTAAACGTTTTGGAATTAAGGGCAAGCTGAGTCCTCGATTCATTGGACCATTCGAGATCTTGGAACGTATTGGAGAGGTTTCCTACCGTCTAGCTCTACCTCCCCAGCTTTCGTATGTGCATGATGTATTCCATGTATCTCTCCTACGGGGATACAACTATCATCCTCTTCATGTGGTATCTTATCCTCTCGATCAGATTCAGCCGGATATGTCTCTTCCGGAGGAGCCGGAAGCGGTTCTGGATCGCCAGGAGCGAGTTATGAGACATAAAGTAATTCCGTTCGTTAAGATTCTTTGGCGGAACCACCCAGAGCGGGAAGCTACCTGGGAGACTGAGGAGTCTATTCGTGCTAGTTATCCTCATTTTGTATTCTGATCTGGTATGTCTCTATTTTGTTTCCGTTCCATTTCAGTTCTACTTCTTTGCAAATTTCGAGGACGAAATTTTTCGTTTAGAGGGGAAGAGTTGTAAAACCCTAAAAATCTAAAACATGTAAAATGACCAAAATGCCCCTGCAAGTTTTAAAAAAAAAAAAATTAATTAAAAGTTTATAAAGTATCAAATAAATCCCAAACTTCTGGCAATGCATAAGTTATGATCCCAAATAATTTTAACAACTTCATTTAACATTTATACAAGAGATAAAATTACCAAAATGCCCCCATAGAGCCGAATAACATTTTTATTAACATTTAAATTGTATAAAGTAAAATAAATGCATTTAAATGTAGAAATAAATCACATTAATTTGGCCAACCCATTTTGCCGAGATTTCTGGTCCAAGCCCACCCCATTGACTCGGTTTTCCTATTTTAAAAATCAATCACACCTTTTCTTGATAACCCTAATTTGCCGAGTGAAATAACACACACAAATAAATCCCTATAGCCTCCATCCGATCATCTAAAATCCCTAGAGAAATTTTATGAGTTAGATCATCATCCAAGGAGTCCCAGAAAAATAAGTTTGAAGTCTCTTTTTGCCTGGTTCGATCGTGGGAAAAATTCTCAATTGTCGAGTGTAATTGTGAGGTAATATTCAAAATAATTCATTCGGCTCTCATAAAATTCCTCTGCTATTTTTCTCATGTTCCTTGTATCATATTTGATCCATGAAAAATATTTTTGGAGCTGTTCTTGGCTGGGATCGTGTTTTGTGAATTATTGTCATTATCGAGCCAATTTTTAAGGTATTTTCTAAATAAATTCAATCAAGCCATATAAAATTCGTTCATGATTTTTATCACAATCCTTATGTCGAATATACTCTGGGAAAAATGTTGGAAAGGTTGTGGAGAAGCTTTTGGAGTCGTTTTGGAATATTGGTTCGTTTTGTTCATACGCGTATCATCGAATTGGTACAGCCCATTCTACACGTTCGATCTTTGGTTTGGTAATTTTCTCAGATCCTATATGTCATATGAACACCAAATAAAATGTATAAATCGATCCATGCATGCTTTATACAATATTTGTAAATTAAATCTTAAAAACATGCTTAAACCCTAAATAATTCAATCCGAATTTGTGAGGCTTCATATTTATTTTATTTGGACTCTATACAATCATATTAGACCTGGAAAAATGATACTTCGAAATTTTGAGGCCAAGAACAATTATTTTTGGAATTATGTATTTACCGGATTTAAAGAAAATAAAGAAGAAAAAGAAATAACATGTAATTCGGTTAGGGTTTGGATTTTAGGGTTTTTTCTTGGTTAATAAATGATGTTGTAATGATGAAATAATGATTGGGTAATTATTTGTATTTTTAGGGTTAAGGTTTGATTATATAAAGTGTTGTACGATTTGATTTAAAATGTTAGGGGGTGTTTTGTAACTTTTAAAACTCAAGGGTTAATTTTAGAACTTATTTTGGGCTGTGAACATTTCGAATAAAATATAAGTTGAGGGCCCCATGTGTAATTTTTATATTTAAAAGGGTTAAAATGTTTATTTGATAAAGTATAAATCGATTTTGAAAATAATTAAAATAGAGGGACTAAATATGTAATTTCTAGAAACTTAAGATTGATTTGAGTAATTAATTATATTCAGGGGGTTATGTGCTATTTTGGTAATTTAATGGCTTAATATGTAATTATTGATAATTAAAGATTGAAAATGTAAATTAAGGGTTAAATATGTAACTTTGATAACTTGAGGGACTTGATGTGTAAATTATGAATACTTAAGGGTAGATTCGTATAATATGATAAAATAAGTTATCATTGTGTAATTTTGATAAACTAAGGGTCTAATGTCTAATTATAGATAATATAAGGTTTAAAATGTAAATTATGTAACTTAAGGGTGTAAAGTGTAAAATTGGGAAACTTGAGGGGCTGAATTTGTTAACTTGATAAATATGGATTCAAAACAGATTATTTGGGATATTTTCATATTTGAACCTTATCTTTGATATAATTACACTTAAAACCCTAATTTATGTAAAGTTGTCATAAGTAACCCTAAACTTTTGTGACTTGTTAAAATACACCCTAAAACCATAATATGATTCAATAATGACTTAACCTAAATGAGAATATGGAAATCTTACTAATTATGGAAACTTTCTAATTATGGAAACTTTCTAAAAATAGAAACTTACTAAATATGGAAACCTGCTTAAAATGGAAAGGTTGTAATTCTTTTCTACCCCTCTAGGTGTGAAGAAGGAGAGGACCTGATCTTTTCATCTTATTCATTTCTGGTTGTGTTTGCTTTTGGAATAAGGTACTGATATTCTGCCCTTTTAATAAGGTGCCTTCGACCTCTTGATTTCTGGTTTGAACCTATGATTTGAACCTTTAGCATTTGAACCTTTGACATATGAATCTTGATATGAACTTGATATTTGGACTATGACTATATGAACCTTTGCTTTGATATGAACCTTTGCTTTGATATGAACCTTTGACCTGTGACCCTAGTTTGATACCCGAGCCAAATATGTTTCCTAGCCATGAAGGTAACATGGCCATGTCATTGATGCACCAGTGGCATGACTCTAGTGTACTCGAGTGATGTTGTACACCGTCCCCATTATGATATGATATGAGCTCACTATGATTTGTTTATGGCCAATATGATTTGTTTGGGGGGCGTATGGATGCATCCTAGATATGTTCTGATATGATATGTTTTGATATGATATGATATGGTGACTGGGGCTGGGTGCAATCCACTCCTTTCACAAAATATGGGAGCTGATCACTCCAACTGGTACATGAGGACACCCCTCATATTATCGGCTTATTTGAGAGGCATCCCCTCTGCATGATTATGATATGCTATGATATGATATGTTATGATATGGGCTCGTGGTGGATGACTGTCCTAACCATTACTCTTGTACCTTAATTATATCTCTTTCATTATATTTCGTTTGTTCGTTTCCGTTTATTATATATATCTGTTCACTGGGCTTTTTAAGCTCAGCCGCGTTTCTTTTCCCGCGGCAGGTATCTAAGCTAGGAGCTTTTGGATTATGCTTTGGATGGGATGAGAGTTAGATGGAGCTTTGACCTTAGATGACCACCTTTATCTTATGACTTTGTTTTGGACATGGATTTCCTTTGTATTCGTACCTTTGGATTATTTTCCTTTCCATGAACTTATGTATTTTCAAGTCGTGTTGACTTGACTTTCTCTTATGTATTTATTAAGACTTCCGCTGTGTGTTTATGTATGCTTTGATTTGTCACCATAATGTGATACTTCTACCCTTGTCGGGTTGGGGTGTTACATAGGTGCATGTTGGGGATAGACTTCAACGAATCACATAATAAGCACATAGGTAATCAAGATAAGATGGAGGATAAAGTAGAAAATCCAAGTCCACCAAGTACTCCACAAAACCCACCATCATTCGAGGCACACACACCGCCTGTGACTTACCCGGAAGAAGTAGAAGAGACTTTAGGAACCCCGATGGAGGTAGAACCTTTGAACCAAACACAACTAGAGGATATAGGTTTGAATGCTTATAGTGATCACAACCTTACTCTTAGTTCTAGGGGATTTCCTATTTTTGATGAACCGGAGCCTCAACCAAAACCGTTACCTAATCTTCCATCTTTAGATGTGAATTTAGGAATTAACAAAGGTCCCGATCCACCCATCAAACTATGTAGTCCGGGTAATGTTAAGATTAAGGTAGTAGACTCTAGGCCATGTGGAGTGGAAGCTAATATAGGAGTGAACCATGACCTTACATACTTACATCACCCATTCATGATTGATCACAAGAAATATTATGGGTTTAAACCGGGTTTATTAGGTCAAGATGGGTTCCCAACTAGGAATCTCTCGAAGTTGATAGAAGATGATCCCTTTTTAGGAGAAAACTTTAATTCACCCATTGACCAAAGTGAACTAGGTAAGGTTATGATGAAAGGAGCACACCCCTTTGATTATATAATTCATCCACCACTCTTTCCTCACGCGGCATACTTCCACAAAGATGGTGTGTATCGCTACTATCACCCGCACTTAATCCTAAGTGTAGGAAAAACCTTTCCTTTATCCGTTAAATAAGGGTAGAGTCAGGCTCGTGACTCGAACAAAAACAAGCGCTTCTTGGGAGGCAACCCAAGCTTTATTTGCTTTGTTTGTTTGTTTTGTTTGTTTGTTTGATTTTATTTGCTTCCGTATGTATGTTTAATTTTTATTATTATTGATTCATGTTCAAAACTAAATTGTGAAAATGCTTTATCTTGTTTTTAACTTCGTCTTAACTACATATAAAGGTATTTTGCAAAAGATAAGTGTAAGGGAAATCCAAATCGGTTTATTAGAACAAATGAACATGAATCATAACAATATTAAATTAACATACATATTAGTAATTATTTGAGTCAAATGCTTGTATCGAGTCATAATGATGTTTTGCAGGATTTCCAGGAAGTAAGGTATAGGTTTTTCCAGAAATTTTCCGGAAACTTAACATGAGAATTCTGTCAGATCATTTCTGACGGCGTCAGGCCTTACAACCTGACGGCGTCAGGTTTTAATTTTCTGAAATTTTTGAAAGTTTTGTTTTCATAAAAAGTTTTTATTAAATCTCTAACTTATAAACTCCAGGAATCTGCAAAATTATCATTCCACAAGCATTATATCCTTATACAGATTTATCCCGCCGATGTTATGCAGGTTTTCGTGTTTGTTTTCTCAGGTTTAACAGGTTATTTTGGACAAGGAGATGTATGTGGAATCAAGCTTATGGCGATGCTTTAGTCTTGGAGCTTCAACATCACCTTGGAAGAAGATCTAACCATGTTACCCCTTTATCCACCGAGCGAATCAGGGGTGTATTTGATTTCATTCTTTTACCTTATTTACTTTTACATCTTGTTATTTGAACATTGGGGAAAATGTTCATCTTAAGTGTAAGGGGGGGGGGGTAAAGTACGATACTTTAGAGAATGCTATTACGCTTGATTTTTCGTTTGTTTGATGGTAGATGTGTAATAAAACTAAGAAAAATACATGTTAAGGCAATTTTAGTGCCAAATTTAAAATTTTTTACAATGTATAGGAGTGAAACTTTGGTCTTAATGAGTGTCTCATGGATAGGAGTTATATGACTAGCACAAAACCGTACCACTAAAAAATTTTCCACCCCCAAATATGTGAGGCTCGCCCCTAGAAATGGTAGGAAGAGCATTTATGCTATGATGTGTGTACCGGTAGCACTTAGATTCTAGAACTTGCGTTAGGACCATTCCGAGGCCATAAGTGAGACTACATTCGTGTAGTTAGATTTACTACATGATAAGAGGCATTAGGATTAACCCATTGTTTTACACCTGTGTTTTTGTTATAATTACATTGGCTACATTGGTCAAGTAATTCTCCCACACCCTTTGCGTTGTACTCATTTTTAGTACACGATACCCCTAGTACACCCCTCAGAGCCTATCTTTTTCGTTTCTAACTTTAAGCATTTTACTTAAAGTAAGAATTTGTTTACACCCCACTTAAATGTACACCCAAATCGCCTTAGCCTACCTTGTATGCACTCATTTTTAGTGCATTATTGTGACAACATTTGTTTAAACCCCAAGTTAATTATCTAATTGATTACATGGTTGCTAAGTCGAGTCATATCCTTGTACATATTGTTTTGGGACGATTGGGACTCATGGGTAAAGTACTAGTGTAATGGAGTAATGGGGAAGAACAACATTATTACCCCCATATGTGCTAAATATTTTAAAAGTACTCCAAGTGTGTCGATTATCTTAATTCGAGTCATTAGAATAGTTATTTGTAAAGTTATGTAAAAGTTCAAGTGTAAGGGGAATGCGACGCCCCTACGATGTATTATTTTGGATGGTAGGGCAAGAGTGTATGAAAAAAAAAAATGAAAAAAATCAAGAAAAATACAAAAAAATGATAAAAAGAAAAGTAGAAAAAAACATACGGACTACCATCCCGTTTCATTTTATGTTTATTTTATGTTTTTGTTATTTTGTTTTTAGCTTAAGTCGAGTCTAGTCTTGGCTTAGCAACGCCATATTGTACATGTAATTAATCAAGATCTTTAACTCGCCACCAGTAAAATATCCCTTATCCAACAAATCCGTGTTTATCATATCCCTACACCTAACGTTATAACCCGTTTAAAAGCCCTCTTTGATAGTTTATCTTAGGTGCTTACGCCTATTGGAGGAGGTTTTTGACCCTTTCCCAAGCCTATGGTAATCTATTTGCTATGACAGGTAGTGAGAGATATTATCCATTTTCATTTATGAGATATACTTTTATGACACCTCAGAGATGTGAGTATCTAAACACTACTTGTGAGGTGCTAGTTTGTAATCTCCGTGCTTATTATGATTAAAGTGGAACGGCTATTTGTTGTAATTACTTTTATATTAGCGTTAAATGACCCCTAACTTGTATTTTGATTAGAATAAAAGCGCATTTGCTTGAGGACAAGCAAATCTCAAGTGTAAGGGTATTTGATGAAGCGAAAAGTGTACCGCTTTTAGGGGTCATTTAAGCCCTAAATCGTATTTATTTGATCAAATATTGCCCTAAATCGTTCCTTTTGTCATTTTAGGTATTTTGGAGAAGAAATCTGGAAAATTAAGCATTTTGGACGTTTTTGGAGCATAAAAGTGAAGAAAACGACAAAGTCTCTAAAGCTGCTGGAAAAGTACACGTGACGACGTCAAGGATTGCTCCTGACGGCGTCACGGCTTGGCAAAAGAGGTGGATATGACAAATACACGTGACGCGCCAGAAAGTTTTACAATGGAAGTCTGACGGCGTCACCCTTTAAGGTGATCAAGGCCGTCACGGTCTAAGTTAAAGAGAGACGGCGTCAAGCACAATTGTGACGGCGTCAACCCTTGACGGGCCAGAGAGGATTTTGGAGGATTAAAAGGGGACGGCGTCAAGAAGGCCATCAAGAAACCCTAAACGCGGCGAGGTGACGGCGTCACACGCTATAACGTGACGCCGTCAGATCTGTTTTCCTATATATACTTTCATAATTTTTAGTCATTAGTGTGCAACTTTGTGAGGAGAAACCCTAAGACGAATTTTCTGCCATTTTTAAGGGTTTTATACCCTTGGATCTCCCATGTTTAATTGAAGATAAGTAATCAATTAATCATTCAATATGTCTATGTGTTGTTTGATTATATCTTGTTCTTGTCTTTTAATTAACATGCTAGGCTAGATTTATCTTGTGTTTGCTTAGATCTAATGAAACCTAACTATTGATTATTGGTTGTTGGTGTGTTATCAATTGTATTGGATGATTGTTTATCGATGTTAGGCTTAAGAAAACTGGCTAACCTCCTATACGGTAACTTGCTTAAACGTCTTAAGAAACATGAACCAATGCGTACTAAGGTTTTTATGGTTGTATTTAATGCATGAGCGAATTCTAGTAATCCCATGTTAGGAGCTTCTTAGCCGGCTCGACATAGGAGTGAAGTAGGAGCTTATAGAGTTGGGGAAGTACGTACGCCACCTCACGATTGGTATTAAGGAATACACCCATCATCCACGCAATTAATACACACTAATCAACCGGTAAAAGATAGTTAGGGAGTAAGGAAATCTAAGTAAACACATTTCTCTTCATATAAGTTCCACAACCTTTTCATTTTCAGTTATTTTATTTTATTTGCATTTGTAGTTATTTGGGTTAGTTGACTAGCAACTAATTCCGCCCACTCCTTCAAACCCGAGATTTTACTTGCTTTCATAAAAAATATAAAAAATACAAAAAAGAATCTTCCCTCACCCTTAGACCTATTAGAGTAGTTTTTCAATCCTAACGACACTATTCCCCTAGAGAACGATCAATCCCCCGGTACTTGCCACTTCACTATACTACATCGGTCAGGTACACTGCCTGGTGGGGATTGCAAGCCTCTTGAGATCCCTCGAGAGGTAAAACCTGTTGTAAGGTCGCAAAACCGTCATCGTCAGATTCTCAGAATTTTCAATATCAAGACACCATAAACAAATTACATCATGAAAATGAGTGTTTTCGAGAAGAAAATTCTAAGATTAAACAACATTACAAAGAGTTATATAACTCAATTAAAGTTACAAGAAATAGTCATAATGAAAGGATAACTTCTTTGTTAAATGAAATTGAGAATCTGAAGACTCAGGTGAAAGGTAAAATGCCATGTACATCTTGTAATTGTGTTTCATCAAAGGTTTCTGCTTGTAAAATATATGATGTTGATGTGGGGCCTATTCCATTTCCTATAAGAAATAACAGACCTGTCCATCAGATGTATCTTAGTTACCTTAGGGATGGACTTGACACTCTTCGAGAGGTTGTGGAAGAGGACAGAATAGGAAAACCACATGATAAGGCAATAGGTTATGCATGTGTCCTCACAAAAAGGATCCAGGAACAGCTAGAATATGCTATTAGCTCGGTACCTAGGTCCAGTTACCAAAAGGATAATTTAGGTGCCTCATCGTCCACTATTAAGAACAAGCATGTGTCCTTTGATTTACCACCAAGAACATCAGAACCTAGCACATCATTATCAGGAAAGCATGGGTTAGTGAAGCAAACTAATGTTCCCATCATTACTTCTACAGGAGTAAGAAGTGACACCCAAGCTAGCGGGTCAAAGCCTAAAGGCAATGCAAGGAATGATAGGACTGCGCCGGCTAAGAGTGATCACAAGAAAAGAGTAGAAGTCCAACCTAGGAACAATAAGTTTGTAACGACTAGATGGAATCGTGTTGATTCTAGTATCAAAAGTATTATAATTAATTCGAATTCTAAAATGGTCTATAAAACATGTGACGAATGCTTAATTTCTGTTAATCATGATGAATGTGTTGTGTCGTCTCTGATATCTCATGTACCATCCCATATTATGCATGTTAGGAAAACTGAAAGTAATGTGAAAAGTTGGAAAGCCACAGGTAAAATTTTCACTAAGGTTGGGTATCAATGGAGACCCACTGGAAGGAAGTTCAGTTTAGGAAACAAGAATCCATTGCCTAAGTTGAATGAACATAAAATTATGAAGATTAAAGAATGGAGACCAACGGGTCGAATCCTTCCATTAGGAACACATAGCCCTTCTAATTGGTCCCTTGATAACTCTAGAGTAGTTCCCACTGTAGAGGCATCAATATTAGAAAAGACTAATGCTCCAGAACTTGTGTGTGCTGACCAAACGGACCCCAAATTCCAGTGGGGATCCACATATTTTAGTTATCCATTGTTGTCTGGTTTCAAATGCAGGTCGTACAAATCGTCCTTTGGTATTTGGACTCAGGCTGCTCAAAACATATGACTGGGGATCGCTCACGGCTCAAGAACTTTGTGAAAAAGTTTATCGGGACAGTTAGATTCAGGAATGACCACTTTGGTGCGATTATGGGTTATGGAGATTATATGTTTGGTAACAGTGTGATCTCACGGGTTTACTATGTGGAAGGATTAGGGCACAATTTGTTTTCTGTAGGCCAATTTTGTGACTCTGATCTGAAAGTGGCTTTCAGAAAACACACATGTTTCGTCAGAGAATTGGATGGTATAGATCTTCTCAAGGGTAGTCGGGATACGAATCTATACACCATATCAATTGAAGAAATGTTTAAGTCCTCTCCCATATGCTTGCTTTCAAAAGCCTCTAAAACAAAATCATGGCTGTGGCATCGTCGTTTGAACCACCTGAACTTCGGTACCATCAATGATCTTTCCTTCAAAGATCTTGTTAGAGGAATGCCCAGATTAAAATATGAAAAAGATCATCTCTGCTCTGCATGTCAACTGGGCAAAAGCAAGAAACAAACCCATAAACCCAAAACCGTCAACACCAACTTGGAAGTTCTTCATACCCTCCACATGGATCTATGCGGTCCAATGAGAGTACAAAGCATAAATGGAAAGAAATATATTCTGGTGATAGGAGATGATTTCTCTCGGTTCACATGGGTAAAGTTTTTGGGAACCAAGGATGAGACTCCAGAGGTGATCATTAAGCTGATTAAACAGCTGCAAGTAAGGCTTAACAAGACTGTCAGAATCATCCGCACTGATAATGGAACTGAGTTTGTCAATCAACAACTCAGAAACTTTTATGAAAATATTGGCATCACACATCAGAAAAGTATACCTCGCACACCTCAGCAGAACGGAGTCGTTGAACGGCGAAACCGTACTCTAGTAGAAGCTGCAAGAACCATGCTTATATTTTCAAAGGCACCGATGTTTCTCTGGGCAGAGGCCATTGCAACTGCATGCTACACTTAAAACCGATCTCCGATTCATCCCATTCATGAGAAGACTCCCTATGAGTTAATTCACAACAAGCAGCTAGATTTATCATTTCTCCGTGTGTTTGGTGCTCTTTACTATCCAACTAATGATAGTCAAGACTTGGGAAAGTTAAAAGCTAAAGCAGATGTAGGTATTTTTGTTGGATACGCACCAGACCGTAGAGGGTACAGAATCTACAACCAGAGAACCCGACAAATCATGGAAACCATCCATGTCACGTTCGACGAGCTAAGTGAGCAAACTGTTTCAGGACAAACAGTTCTGGATCCGATCTTAAACTTTTGACACCTGGACCAATTAGTTCAGGGCTTGTACAGAATCACACGCCTGCAGAGTCTTTCGTTCCACCAACGAGTGAGGAGTTGAAGAAGCTATTTGATCCTATGTTTGACGAATACTTTGAGCTAACAAATGAAACAATCACAAATGCAGTAGCTGCACCTGACGCTGCGGATGTTCAAGTTCCACAAGGCTCAGAAAACCATCCAGCTTCAGTCTCAATCAGTTTCAATGCTCCTGCTGCAAGTCAATCACCCACAACGTCAAATACTCAATCCTCTCCGGTGCAACAAGAATCTGCAGATGATCATTCTTTGGAAGTTAATCCTTTTGCTCCTATCGATTATGTTCCTTTTGAGAACATATTTGCTCCTGAACCCTCATCAGACATGTCCTCTCACGAAGAACACAGCACGGCAACATCAATCCAAAACCCTCAACCTCATGACCATCTCAGAAAATGGACCAACGATCATCCAATTGACAACATCATCGGCAATCCTTCCCGTCCTGTATCCACTCGTAAACAACTGGCAACAGATGCATTGTGGTGCTTCTTCAATTCTGTACTGTCTAAAGTCGAACCAAAAGATGTCAAAGATGCAATGACCAAAGACTGTTGGTTCGAGGCCATGCAAGACGAAATCCATGAATTTGATCGACTTGAAGTATGGGAATTAGTGCCTCCTCCAGAGTGTGCTATGATTATTGCTCTCAAGTGGATCTTCAAGGTAAAACTTGATGAGCATGGTGATGTTTTAAAGAACAAGGCACGTTGTAAAACCCGAAAATCTGAAACGTATTAAAGGACTAAAATGCCCTCATAATTTAAGAATTAATTAAAACTCATATAACTTATAAATAAATCACAAAACGTATGAAAACGAAACAAATACGACATGAAATGAGTACGAGGCACCATAATAAAAGTATGCGAGCTACCAATAATATTTGTAACACATTACTTAGTCACTTGAACCAAAAACCCAACAAGTTCATATTTATTTTTGTTCAAAAAAAATAGTTACGTGTAAGTCGTACTTAAGAAACGAGGGAAATAATGAAACTTGGACATAGATGTGGTGTGTTGGGCTTATAGGCCGACCCAAGCCCTCTCCCCCCTCATCCAAACCCACGACCCAACCACCCAAAACCAGCCCATACTCTTTTGTTCCTTTTCCTTATAACCGATCATCACATATCACTCAAAATAAAACCCTAAATAAAAGTTCTGCTGCTGTCTTTTGTTCTGCTGCTGCTACGCCCCAAAAACCACCCAAGAAGGCTTCAAATCTTGTTCCTAATTCGTGTTTTATCATCACAAGGTAAGTCTCTAACATCAACGATGATCCATTCGAATTTTATGCATCAAAAACTAATCAAAACAACCATGTTTTCATCCTTTTGGGCTGTTTCTCTCGATCAAGAAGAAGAGAGGAAAAGAGAGCTTCGTGTGGTGTTGTGATTATCATCGTGTTCGTGTTCTTCGTGGTCTACGAGGGTATTGTATCCCCTAATCTATTCGATCTTTGTTTCTTGTGTTTCTTTTGATTCTAGCCGAAATAATCACAAAACTAATCACATGAAATCATAAAATTAACAAAACCCTAAAAGTTGATATGTATGAATCGGCTGAGTTTTGTGTGAAATAATTCGTTGTGATTATGTTAAGACCATGTATAAATCAACATAGACATGTTATAAACTCATCAAAAAACGTTTTATGTCAATAATTGATGATTGGAATGATTAAACTATAAGTATATGCTTGAAACATAAAAACTGCTACTGGTCTGGAACTATATGCGACTTTGAACGACTATATAAAAATAATGGTAACGTATATTTTGGTGTTTTAACAGCCTTAAACTAAGTTCATTGAAATATCTACCTGGAGAAATTTAGTTTGTAATTTTTAGAGGCATGGAAAGTTACTTTTTGATTTTTAGAAAATTATGTGTCTGGTCGTATTTATAAGTCTGGAAAATCAGTCCGGGTTTTTAAATTTTAATTTCCAAACAATATTGAATTAGAAGGAGCCCTTTGAACTGGATAATATTTGGGATGTATTCTAGTAGCTTGAATTTTTATAGAATTTTGTGAATTTTTCTGAAGGGGTAATGAAGTGGTAACTTATTGGGTGTTCCATCAGACATGTTTCTGGGACTGGTTGTAAAAGTGGATTTTTCATTCATACCAAAACTAATTAATAAAATCTGGAAAACTTAGGATAAATACTAGGAATGTTGAAGAAGCTCTGTGAATTTTTGTAGATTTTATTTCGGAGTTCTACTCTGATTTTTGAATTATTTAAAACAGGTCCAGAACTTACTTAGAACCTGAAAAAGTGTATTTTGTTATTTAAAAAGTGTTAAGTGTTTATATTCAAACATTAGAGGGTCTATGTTGTTATTTTGATAATACTAAAGGAATAACTTGTAGAAACCTGTAACTTTTCAATAATTACACCTTATACCCTAACCTTATGATAATTACATAATTGGTCCTTCAACTTATCCTAAACACTTAATAAACCTTTGAATGTATGACACTACCATAATAACCGTATGAACCCTGAAGTACTTAAAATGGAGAAGTAAATTAAGTAGTAATATGAGTTAGAATCCCTTGTAATTCCGTCTGCTATTCCTTAGGTGTGAAGAAGGAAAGGTCCTGATCCTTTCTGTGACGTCTATTTTCTGATTCGTGTTTGCTTCTAAAATAAGGTACGGATATTCTGACCTTCTCTGTAAGGTTTCTTATGGTCTCTGTTCTGATCTGTTTAGTCTCTGATTCGATACCTTTGCTATGATCCGTTTCGTTATGACCTATGATATGAACCTAAACCTTGAAAACCTTTTTAGCTCTGACCTGAGAATGATTTGAGAAAAAGTTATTTTTAAATGATGTTTGCAAATATGATACAATACTTTTTAATGGGCATTTTACTAACTTTGATGAAAACCATATTTAAAAGACTATCTTTATGAAAGACCGTTTTGAAAGATCGTTTTATGAAAACTACTCTGAAGGATTATTGTTATAAAAATCATTATTAAAAGATTGTTTTAAATGAACTATTAATTAGAAACCTTTTTAAATGAACTGTTACTATGGAACTTTGATTTTGACCTTCTGATATTGACCTTCTGATACTGACCTTCTGATATTGAACCTTCTGATATGACACTCTGATTATGATATGAACCTTTGACCTTTGACCTTTGACTCCCAGTTTGATACCCGAGCCAAAATTTGTTCCCTAGCCATGAAGGTAACATGGTCGTGTCTGTGATGCACCACTGGCATGACTAGTGTGTAGCCCTAGTGCTTTGGTTACACCGTCCCCATTCTGATTCTGTTATGCGCGCTTATATTATATCTGATATGGCCAATATGACTTGTTCTGGGGGGCGAATGGATGCATCCTAGATTTGTTCTGTTTTGTGAAGATCTGATATATCTAATATTTGGTGACTGATGATGGGTGCAATCTACGTCTTTCATGTTCTGGGAGCTAGCTACTCCATATATTTCTGTTGGATACATGAGGTCACCCCTCATATTATCTGGGTACTTGAGAGGCATCCCCTCTGGATTTCTGATATGGTTACATGATATGATATTTCTATTTCTGGGCTCGTGGTGGATTACTGTCCTAAACCTTACTCTTGTACCTTATTTATATCTTTTTATTGTGCTATATCTGTCCAGATCCGTTTGCTTTCATTTCTGTTTGTTTCATTTCCGTTTATTATATATATCTGTTCACTGGGCTTTTTAAGCTCAGCTACACGTTTCTTTTCGTGTGCGGCAGGTTATAAGCAGGACGACGGGTTTGGGTATGAGTGAAGAGACTTTTGGACTTAGAAGACCTTGATAGTTTTCTGAAGTAGAAGTCATTAGAAGGGTTGCATTTGCAAACTTAGTATTTAGTTTTGTTACATTCTTAACCTTGAAATGTTAGTATTTCATTTGTAACCTTTGAAATTATTGTATTACTATTGAAGTATGCTTTGTTTGATCTGATATGAAACCATTAACGTGACATCTTTACCCTTGCCGGGTTGGGGTGTTACACACGTCTAGTTGCTAAAGGATACAGACAAGAAGAGGGCATTGATTTTGAAGAATCATTTGCTCCAGTTGCTAGAATTGAAGCTATCAGAATCTTCCTGGCCAATGCTGCAAGTCTAAATATGATAGTCTACCAGATGGATGTCGAAACAGCTTTCCTGAATGGGGACTTAAAGGAAGAAGTCTACGTGAGCCAACCTGAAGGATTTGTGGACGCTGAACATCCTACGCATGTTTATCGCTTGAAGAAGGCTCTTTACGGGTTGAAGCAGGCACCTAGAGCATGGTATGATACATTGTCCAAGTTTCTTCTAGCTCATGGATTCTCAAAGGGTGTAGTTGATCCAACATTGTTCACCAGGAAGACAAGCAAACATCTACTACTTGTTCAGATTTATGTAGATGACATCATATTTACTTCATCTGACCCTAGTGAATGTGATAGATTTTCAAAAGAGATGAGCTCCAAGTTTCAAATGTCGATGATGGGACAAATGTCATTCTTCCTAGGATTACAAGTATCTCAAAGCCCCGGAGGCATTTTCATCAATCAGTCCAAATATGCATATGAGATCTTGAAAAAGTTTGGATTCGATTCAAGTGAGCCAGTTGATACTCCCATGATTGATAGATCTAAATTAGATGAAGACCCGTCAGGGATTCCAGTCGATCAAACGAAGTACAGAAGCATGATTGGATCCTTAATGTACATTACTGCAAGCAGACCAGACCTTCTATTTGCTGTATGCATGTGTGCGCGATATCAATCCAAACCCACCAAAAAGCATCTAGAAGCAGTAAAAAGGGTTTTCAGATATCTTCAAGGAACAGTTCTTATGGGTCTCTGGTATCCTAAGGACACAGCCATGGAGTTAACGGCTTATGCTGATGCAGATCATGCGGGGTGTCAGGACACTCGTCGAAGTACTTCAGGAGGAGCTCAGTTTTTAGGGGAAAAGTTGGTTAGTTGGTCTTCGAAGAAGAAAATGAGCACATCCATATCTTCTACTGAAGCGGAATACATTGCTATGTCGGCTTGTTGTGCATAAATTCTATGGATGCGATCACAACTATCAGACTATGGATTCTCATACAACAAAATTCCTCTATATTGTGACAACAAAAGCGCCATTGCACTTTGTTGCAACAATGTTCAGCACTCCAGGTCAAAGCACATCGACATCAGGCATCACTTCATCAGGGAACAGGTTGAAAGGGGAATCGTGGAGCTGTATTTTGTGAGGACAGAGTTTCAGCTAGCAGACATCTTCACTAAGGCTCTCCCGAGAGAAAGGTTTCAGTTTATTCTCCCGCGTCTTGGAATGAAGAGCTTATCTCCAGAAACTCTCAAGTGTCTTCAGGAGGAAAAGGAGGAGTAAAGGGTTATCCTCTCATATCCTTGTATATATCTTAAAAATCGAAAAATCAGAAAATACCAAAAATAGTCTCACCTAGGCATGTCTTCTGTTTATCGATAACATTTACGGGCCTAGAAATGTCATTCAATAATGACACGGGTCTTTAAATGAAGCTCGAGCAGAAGTTACAACTAATCGGTTAAAACATGTCTTAATGGTTTGCAGTTACTTCATACTGCAACCCGCTCTATACATTGTGGAAAGCACGTCGCCAAAAGGACGGCTGTTCCACCGACTGGGTGATGTTCACCTGGGCATGGATTACTTTATATCCATGTTACCCGATCTGATGTACGTTTCAGTGCATCATTTCGTGCATAAGAAGAGAAGTCTTCTTTACATCAAATAACTCTTTATCTTCTCTGATTCTTCAAGAGAGTTTTGATGTCTCACAAGGTGGTAAATTGAACTAAATTTTCACAAATACTCTTCACTTAATTGAATGACTATAGCTCTTTAAATAGAAAATGGGTCATTAATTAAGGGGGAGAGTACTTGTTCAAATTTCTAACACCTTACCGACATTGTGCAACATCAGCAGTGACACTCTCTCGTGGTTTAAGGGGGAGCATCGTATGCTCCAGTATCAGAATACATTAAAATTGGACACATTTTCTCCCACATTTTCCTAACTTATTTAAATCAATTGGGATCACAAATCTCAAAAGGTTTGAAATTTTTGATCGGGGTAGAGAATGCGATTTAAATATGAAATCTGATAAAATGTGATGTTTGGTCGTAAATGTAAGCTCTCCCATATGTGCTAAACTCTTTCGTATATCGATGCACATATTGAGGGGGAGCAAATGAACAAAAAGGAGTTGGCACCACATGAGATCGTGACTCAGACTTGACAAATGAATTGACGACAGCTAAAGTCAGTAGTCGAAAAGGCATGTCCTGGACGGGTAATAATTTCAAGCCAGTTCATCTGGTGATGTAAGCGTGTCTCGCAAAGGACGTGTCTGAGTAGAATGTACCGATTTCGAGCGATTTTCTTTGAATGTGATCTGGACGGGTAATAATTTCAAGCTAGTTTACTAGTGATGTAAGCGTGTCTCGCGATGATCATGCTCTTGGAAAATCAATCAATTCAAAAAGTGTGAGCTCTACCTAACATGTGCAAATTTATAAAACAATCAACCGAGCACATGTTGAGGGGGAGCATTTGAAAATTATAAAACTCTCAAGTGTTTGCAAAAATGTGTTTCTTAATCATGAACACTTTGAGAGATTTTTCAAGGATTTGGTTTGGCAATCATGGAAGAATACCAAAGACCGACCATTTTAAATTAATGTATGGAGTTATAAGGATGGTTAGGTTAGGCTAAAGTTCCCACGATCCCACCAGAGCCGGAGGGATCTACCCAGGGACAATCCACTAGTTAGTGTAGAAGTCCTTAGGTATGATTAAAAAGGAGAAAAGTGGATAAGGGAAAAGTGCCGACTGAGATGGAGCTAGTACTGGAACAAACCCAACAAGGTGCTAGTTATGAAGTCTCGGTAAGCACTGAAGGGGTTGAAGAATGAAAAAGAATTGTAAAGATAAAGGGTGAAAAGAAAGAAGCCCTCCTTACAACTTAGGCAGAAACCGGGTCAATTCATATGCTGTCAGAATCACTTAGATGATTGCTGGCATTGAAGACAAAGTATCATGGACCCAGTGATACGTTGCACAACCCTCCCTAACCACTCAAGGTCCCTCAAAGGACTCTTGTTTCAATTGTCACGGAGCTCAATACATTTCTATCGTCTCTCTCACTCCGAGTTAGATGATATTGAAAAGGTGGTAGTCCTCTCCAGCATCCGATCACCAAATCAAAATGCACAATAGAGTCTAGAGCCACGAGATGCATAATAAGATCTCATAGGAACACAAATTATTTCTACACTGGTTGTTCAACATTAAGGACACCAGTTGTAAACTCATGAGTCCTATGCAGATCTTAGCAATCTGCCAGAACATTTATGAGAGAATTTACAAATGTAATTCTCAATGATTGAATGGAAATTCCTGCCAGGGTCAACATCAAACAGCCCTGAAAGCAGGTCACTTCGGTAATTCCTTGTGGATTACGCTTAGTGATCGCGGCGGTTTCAAACGGTCTACAGTCGTGGAGTGATCTCCAGTGACTCACCTAATCGTTGATATACTACGGTACGATCTTAAAAAGCCCTCTGTGGGTTTTCAATTAGGAACGGTCTGGGTAAGGATTAGAGAGAGTTTTCACAATATGCTGTTAACAATCTCTAAGTCCGAACCTGTAAGTACCAGACGTTTTATTGCTAACTGTCGTATGCAGGAACTTCTGGCGGTTGTAGCTGTTGGATGCTGTAGCTGGTTGCAGTTGTAGCTGGTTGCAGAAAAGATGCCAATCCACTACCACATGTTCACACTACATCATCATTGTAACTCAACAAAGTCATGATCAACCAAAAGACCTTCAACACGGCTTCTGCAAACTCTGATGCTAAAGATCATGACACCAAATAGTGTGAGCATGTCGGCTCAAAGAATACTTCATCACATGGAGACATACTGATAAAAGATGACTTGAAAATACATGTTGGATGATATTTTCGAAGAATGATCAAAATCATCCAAGACAAGGAGAAGTCGTCATAAGTCCACTGCTGAAGGCACAATGATTACTAAAGACTAAAGAATCAATGTCTACGAGCTACAAAGTTAAGATTCATGAATAGAGTGCTTGATTTAAGAACATTGTTATCGGGGTGACCTCCCTTAGGGGGAGATTGTTAGGAATATAAATATTCAGTTGAAGACTCGGTCACCCCGAGCACTCTCGTGTATTAAATAGCTCGTAGTAATACAAGTAATATTAGTAGTAAAGTAGTTAATTAATATTGTGGAGTGAGTCGGGTCTTTACCCACTGTCAGCTCGCTCCACAGTCCACTAGGGACAAAGTAAGTAGGCTAAGCATGTAAGTATAAATACCCCTCTCCTCATGTGGAGAGGGTTGGACCTTTGCAAGCATTCAATTTATTTTTCTTTTGGTTTATCTCTCTAAAGGTTCCACTCCACTTTCTCTCTCTAGTTTCTTCCTAGTTCGATCCATATAGCACCCAATCTTGTGTTTATTAGTTCATGAATATCCTACACTCCATATCTCGAAATTTTACTTAACGATCATACTATATCTTTACACCAACTAATAGACCACCTAACTAACAATCATTTTTGTTAAGATGACTAGTAAAAATAAACATGTTTCGATGCTTAAAAACTGCCAAAGCAGTCGCATCAAACAAAGTTTCTAAATATGTAAAAATTAGCGAGGTCGGCTTTTAAGCCCATTAAGCCGAAATTAAGCTGATGAGATAAGCTAGCTTTTCAAACCTTTTTGATATGAAATAAGCACATGAAAAATGATATTTTTGACGAGCCCAACTCGTCCCACGATTTACGGATTTTTAAACATTATCGGACCACTAAATTAGTCGTTAAAGCCCATTGATTGAAATAATAAGCTCTAGACTTAATAAGCTGTTGAATAAGCTTCTTTTAACTTGAAAAAGCTGCGGAAAAGTTAACATAATTTTTCCCATCATTTTTGTAAACTTGGACTAAAAATGTAACGCGACAACACCTAGAGGGACCAAAACTGCCAAATGTTTAAACTATGGACTGAAAATGTAAAAACAGTATCTTTAGGGTATAAAATGACATATTATTAATTCCTAAGCCGATAATTGTATATTGGACAAGTAGAGGACTATAATTGTAAATTATATATAATAAAGGACTAACGGTGTAACCGTAACGCCGTTAGGGTAAAAAGTGTAAAATTGGAAAAGGAAAAGGACCAACATATTCTATTTGACATTCTTAGTTTATTTTCTATTTTTGTCATTTAAATTTATGTCACATGCATATTTATTTCATTTCCTTTATATATTATTTAACGTTAATAATATATATTTAACGATATTCAACTAGTTTTGTTTACGTAATATTTATCAAAACTTTGAAAATAAATTTATTATCATATCTTTTAATATTAATCTCAATAACTTCATGGACATATCATCTTTTCATAACGATTAATATGTTATTCATTAATCGTTATCCGTTATTCATTTATCGTTATTCGTTACTCGTTTCACAATCACCAAATAGTATTTGGTCAGATTCTCAGACATATTTATTTATCAGGTCTTGTTTCGAAGCCGTTACCATAATCTCATCCGAACTTACTTTTCATCATTCTCAATACCCCTTAAGGTGAGTTATGGCCTCACATTTTACTTATTTAAAGACTTTAAACTCCGTGAGGGAGATACATGTTATAAACAGAACACAAGTATTTTTCTGTATGCTTACCTGACTTGATATATGCCTAAGTTACCTTATTGCCACAAGACCCTTAAATCATGAGCCATTAATCATTTTGTAAGTGAACGCGAATATAGTGAATAGATCTATTTAGGTTTGACAGCCTATCCCACTAATACTGGACGGAATGCCTTTTGGTTAGTCGTATTAGTCGCGATACATTATATTTGAATAAAAATAGGAATTGGCAAATCACCTATTACACAAGGGCAAAAACATCATCATTGACTTGATGATCACCTCCGTTTTTACGGTACTTTGTTAACGTTTGCGTGTCATGAGACTTAGGGCAATATATATACTGCAATATCTATTTTTCAACTGATTGTATCTTTAATACAATCTTACTTGTGTATCGAAATGATTATTAAATCTAAAACTCTATAACATCACTCAACATTTTTGTTGACTTTTAAGCATGTTTATCTCAGGAAACTAGCAGGAGAAGCAAGGGCATGGAGCGGGCAATTTACTATCTTTTAATAATGGTGTAAAATAAAATGTTTAATTCAGTTTAAAACATCAATCCTTCTAAGGATTTAAGTACTCTGATATGAACTTTTGTAACTGAATTTCTATAATAATGGACCTATGTTTTCAAAAACGTCTCTTTCGAGCCGTTTTCTATAATTATGACTAAGATCCTCACAGTAATACCCCGATTAGTCTTCCGCTGTTAACTCGTAATTTAGGGGTTGTTACAGATTGGTATCAGAGCCATTGTTACAGAGAACCAAAAGTTTTCAAACATTGAACTATAACCACACTTTCAAATGAATTAATTTTACACCATACTATTTTGCGCCCTCCGTGCCTGCTTGCTACCGTGCTCAGTACATTACTTTATAAGGTTATGTTATCCTAATCTTCGTATCTTAAAATTCTACATCCTTGATGTTAATAATTACTTATTGTTACTATATACGGATCATTACAGTACTATGTCAATACCATCCCATGTGAGTATATCATCAGACTCAGATTCTGAGAAGTCCGAGGCATCAGTTACGTCTCCTATATTTCGTCATGCCTTAGCATCTGATGTAGTTTCCGACAGAACAGAACCCTTTGAGTAGGGAGAAGTTGCCGCTACGCCTGAAGATCCCTATGTGTCGACTTTACCAATACATATACCGTCACCGCATCATAAGTTTAATTCATATGCACCTGTTTATATTCCACCCAGTGATAATACATATATGGAGAACCAGCAATTTCTACCTGCAGATGATACATCTTCGAAACTCCATCATGTTTTACCACCTCTAGTACCTGATCATCTATTTGATCTTTTTACCCATACCTATCCATATACATCTCACCCGAGGGAACCGATTCCTAAGGAAGATATACCCTCATCTAGCCGACGTCGTATTTCAGACTCTACTCATTCACTCTCACCATCATTACCTTATCCCCCTGGTTTCATTCCCCCAGCTCATGTCTATGAGACTGGAGAGAGTTCTAGGGCGATAGTTGCCTCTATTTTTACACCTTCTACGGTGGTGATGCGTCTGGAGCGTCACGAGGAGCAGATAAAAGCTTTGTGTCTACTTTGTTGCCTTACTGCTTAATATTGCTCCTATAGAACTAGATACCACTTATGAAATAGAAATAGCAGACGGAAATCTCCTAAGTACCAATACCCTGATCGAAAATTGCACTTTAACTCATCAAAATACGTCTTTCCCCATCAATCTTATGCCCATCCAACTTGGAAGTTTCGACGTCATCATCGGCATATATTGGTTATCCAAACACCGTGCCAGAATCATTTGTGACGAAAAAGTCGTCCAGATTCCTCTCGACGGTGAAACACTTACTGTTCGATGTGATCACCATAAAACCCAACTCAATATCATCTCGTACATCAAGACGGTGAAGTACATAAACAAAGGATGCCAAGTATTTCTTATTCAAGTGACGGAAGGAGAAACAAAAGAGAAGAAGAAACAACTTAAAGAAGTGTCGATCGTAAAAGAATTTTCTGAAGTATTCCCTGAAGACTTGCCCGGTATTCCACCAACCCGACAAGTAGAATTTCGCATCGACTTAGTGCCTAGAGCAGCACCTGTTGCAAGAGCACCATATCGATTAGCACCCTCTGAGATGAAGGAATTATCTGAGCAGTTGAAGGAACTGTCGGATAAAGGATTCATCCAACCAAGCTCGTCACCTTGGGGAGCACCAATCCTATTCGTCAAAAAGAAAGACGGAACGTTTCGAATGTGTATCGATTACAGAGAGTTGAACAAACTCACGTTGAAAAATCGATATCCATTAACAAAAATCGATGATCTATTTGACCAATTACAAGGATCGAGTGTTTACTCAAAAATCGATCTGAGATCTGGATATCATCAATTAAGAGTCAGGGAAGAAGATATTCCCAAGACAGCTTTTCGAACACGGTACGGGCATTATGAATTCCAAGTAATGCCATTTGGTCTTACCAACGCACCAGTAGTGTTCATGGATTTGATGAACCGAGTATGCAAGCCATACTTGGACAAATTCGTAATAGTATTCATTGATGACATCTTAATCTACTCGCGAAACGAGGAAGAGCATGCTGAACACTTGAGAACCATTTTGGAGTTACTCAAGAAAGAAAAGTTGTATGCCAAGTTTTCCAAATGTGATTTTTGGATTTCTACCGTTCAATTTCTAGGCCACATCATCAACAGCCGAGGTATCCACGTAGACCCCGCAAAGATCGAAGCAGTTAAAGGTTGGAAGTCACCCACCACTCCAACTGAAATTCGTCAATTTCTAGGTCTCGCTGGTTACTATCGAACGTTTATAGAAAACTTCTCAAAAATCGCAAAACCTTTGACGGAACTCACCCAGAAAAACAAGAAGTACGTCTGGGAAGAGAAGCAAGAATCTGCATTCCAACTCTTTAAGAAGAAACTTTGTGAGGCACCAATACTAGCACTACCAGAAAGAAATGATGACTTTGTTGTGTATTGTGACGCATCTCATCATGGTTTAGGTGCGGTACTAATGCAAAGAAACAAAGTTATAGTGTACGCCTCACGACAGCTCAAGAAGAATGAAGAAAATTATACCACCCACGATCTAGAATTAGGAGCAGTGGTTTTCTCTCTTAAAATATGGAGACATTACCTATACGGTACAAAGTGTACGGTTTTCACCGATCACAAAAGTCTTCAACATATACTAAATCAGAAGGAGCTGAACATGAGACAACGCCGATGGTTGGAACTACTCAATGACTACGATTGTGAAATTCGTTACCACCTCGGTAAAGCAAATGTCGTAGCCGACGCATTGAGCAGGAAAGAAAGAACCAAACGTCTTAGAGTCCGATCTCTAGGAATGACAATTCACTCACCCTTCCCATCTCAAATCATCATAGCTCAATCAGAAGCTCTTAAAGAAGAAAACCGACCATATGAGAAGATTGACAGAAGGCCAAATAAAGAAGAGAAGATTGACAGAATGCTAAATAATGAAGAGAAGATTGACAGAATGCCAAATAATGAAGAAGAGATTGACAGAATGCCAAATAATGAAGAAGAGATTGACAGAATGCCAAATAATGAAAAAGCATTCGTGAGAAGAAATAATGGAATGTTATGTTTCAAGGAAAGATATTGGGTTCCTCTCTTCGGAGGTATTCGTGATCTTATCATGCACGAATCCCATAAATCCAAATATTCCATCCATCCAGGTTCCAATAAAATGTATCAAGATCTTAAGAAGATTTATTGGTGGCCAAACATGAAAGCCGACATCGCTGAGTATGTTGGTAAATGTTTAACCTGTTCAAGAGTAAAGGCAGAGACTCAGAAACCGTCCGGATTACTCGTGCAACCAGAGATACCAGTCTGGAAATGGGAACGAATCACCATGGATTTTATTACCAAATTACCGAGGACTTCGACTGGATTAGATACGATCTGGGTCATTATTGATCGATTAACCAAGTCTGCACATTTCCTACCTATCAAAGAAACTGACGAGCTGGATACACTTGCTCAGTTATATTTCAAGGAAATTGTGATTCGACATGAAGTTCCGATATCCATCATTTCAGATAGAGACAGCAGATTTACCTCAAGATTTTGGGAGTCTCTACAGACATCTTTCGGTACTCGTTTGGATATGAGCACCGCTTATCATCCACAGACCGATGGTCAAAGTGAAAGAACAATCCAAACCTTGGAAGATATGCTCGAGCATGTGTTATTGATTTCGGAAAGGGTTGGGATAAACACTTACCGTTAGTTGAATTCTCCTACAATAACAGTTACCATGCCAGCATAAAGGCTGCACCTTTTGATGCACTTTACGGAAGAAAGTGCAGATCACCTATCTGTTGGACGAAAGTTGGTGACATACAACTCACCGGACCAGAACTAATACACGACACAACGGAGAAGATTTTCAAGATAAAACAACGCCTACAAGCTGCTCGTGACAGACAGAAGAGCTATGCTGATGTCAGGAGAAAACCTATGGAATTTCAAGTAGGTGACAGAGTCATGTTAAAAGTTTCTCCCTGGAAGGGAATGATCCGCTTCGGAAAGCGCGGAAAGTTGAACCCGAGGTACATTGGACCCTTCAAAATTCTCGAAAGAATTGGTCCAGTTGCTTATAAGTTAGAACTCCCGGAAGAACTCAGTAGAGTACACCCTACATTTCACGTGTCACAACTCAAAAAGTGTTTGTCTGACGAAACTCTCGTTATTCCACTGAAAGAGATCAGATTGGACGACAAACTTGTGTTCACAGAAGAGCCTTTGGAAATAATGGATAGAGAAGTGAAACAACTCAAACAGAGTCGTATCCCCATTGTCAAGGTTAGATGGGACTCCAAGCGAGGACCAGCTTACACATGGGAACGCGAGGATAGGTTTCGTGAGAAATATCCACATCTATTTTCATAGATCACTCTTATTAGTTAGCTTAAACTTGAATTTCGGGATGAAATTCAGAGTGACAAGTGGGTACTGTAGAACCCTGTAAAAATCCATTGTAATTATAATCGTTAATAAATAAATAAACCTCAGTTACTGTTACCGATTCCCATTATTACAGAAAAATTTGAAATTTTTCTTATTATATTATTTAGTCATGTTTACGAAATAATATAATTCACCAAATGACGGGACAAGCTTTCGACACGTTTAACGAAACTTAAACAAACTCACTAATCATAATTAAGTCTTAACTACACCAATCGGACTTTAATTAATTTAGCCCAACTTATAAATTCGGCCCACTGCATTTTCTTAGCCCACGATTCAAAGCCCAAAAATTCATTTGTGATTTTAATCACTAATTGAATTAACCATGCTACAAAACGAACGCCGTTCTCTCGAATATTAAGCACGACAACTATATATTTTTACATCATCTCGTTACTCACCTATCCAACTTTTAACGTACCAAATCTCATCAACTCACGTCGCGTTTTACTTCGGTTTTGAAATCAAATCTATTCGGCTTAAATGAATCATCTCGACAAAATATAATCAATCAAAACTTAACCGTTTTGACTCCCGTTTGTTCCTAAGTGATTCTAAAAATATTTAAATCATAGTTGCATAATTAAAATCGAGTTACATAACCAAGTTCTATATGTTATACGATTTTGTCAAATCGTATACATATATAAATGATAGTCGACATTCATAGTTGACTCAACAAACACATACCTTATTTCATGCTCTCACAACCTTATATTATATTACTAGGATGGCTTTATAAGTCTTACAATCACTGACATGGCTAGTTACTAGCATGGTGAATTATTGAGAACATTACGTATACAAAATACGTCCTATATATTCTTCTCTCTTGCCATCTTTCTTTCTACCTCAAAAGCTATCAAAACAACTCTTATCCGTCCATTAAATTTCCCTGAAAAGCCAGAAGCATTACTTTGTACGTTTGAAAGCTAATGAGAAGCATCGAGTAAAAGTATATATCGTATACTTTACTTATAAAGCTATACGTGAGTTTTACTTGTGTTCCTTTACTTTCCTACGATCCTCTAACATTATTTGAAGCGTTTTAAGACATCTATAACTCAATTTCAATTCATCTCGTCACATATTTTATTTCACATGCATCGTATATTTTTACTACTCGAACGTATACTTTTCTTATTTATTTTTACGTAACATATTTTGTATAGAACACAACGACATGGTTGCCTCCCTTGCGGAAAGCTAAATAACCATGTCATACACACTCCTTTCACTTTTATTTCCACGTTACATGCATCGTTTAACTTATTTTTGATCACGTTTCAATCGATTATATAACAGCCCTAACACTTAGAATTGTTTCAACATATTTTCTATATATATACACGTTCCAGTCGCCTAGAAAACACCTCCATATCTCGAAATTTTACTTAACGATCATACTATATCTTTACACCAACTAATAGACCACCTAACTAACAATCATTTTCGTTAAGATGACTAGTAAAAATAAACATGTTTCGATGCTCAAAAACTACCAAAGCAGTCGCATGAAACAAAGTTTCTAAATATGTAAAAATTAGCGAGGTGGGCTTTTAAGCCCATTAAGCCGAAATTAAGCTAACGAGATAAGCTAGCTTTTCAAACCTTTTTGATATGAAATAAGCACATGAAAAATGATATTTTTGACGAGCCCAACTCGTCCCACGATTTACGGATTTTTAAACATTATCGGGCCACTAAATTAGTCGTTAAAGCCCATTGATTGAAATAATAAGCTCTAGACTTAATAAGCTGTTAAATAAGCTTCTTTTAACTTGAAAAAGCTGCGGAAAAGTTAACATAATTTTTCCCATCATTTTTGTAAACTTGGACTAAAAATGTAACGCGACAACACCTAGAGGGACCAAAACTGCCAAATGTTTAAACTATGGACTGAAAATGTAAAAACAGTATCTTTAGGGTATAAAATGACATATTATTAATTCCCAAGCCGAGAATTGTATATTGGACAAGTAGAGGACTATAATTGTAAATTATATATAATAAAGGACTAACGGTGTAACCGTAACGCCGTTAGGGTAAAAAGTGTAAAATTGGAAAAGGACAAGGACCAACATATTCTATTTGACATTCTTAGTTTATTTTCTATTTTTGTCATTTAAATTTATGTCACATGCATATTTATTTCATTTCCTTTATATATTATTTAACGTTAATAATATATACTTAACGATATTCAACTAGTTTTGTTTACGTAATTTTTATCAAAACTTTGAAAATAAATTTATTATCATATCTTGTAATATTAATCTCAATAACTTCATGGACATATCATCTTTTCATAATGATTAATATGTTATTCATTAATCGTTATCCGTTATTCATTTATCGTTATTCGTTACTCGTTTCACAATCACCAAATAGTATTTGGTCAGATTCTCAGACATATTTATTTATCAGGTCTTGTTTCGAAGCCGTTACCATAATCTCATCCGAACTTACTTTTCATCATTCTCAATACCTCTTAAGGTGAGTTATAGCCTCACATTTTACTTATTTAAAGACTTTAAACTCCGTGAGGGAGATACATGTTATAAACAGAACACAAGTATTTTTTTGTATGCTTACCTGACTTGATATATGCCTAAGTTACCTTATTGCCACAAGACCCTTAAAATCATGAGCCATTAAACATTTTTTAAGTGAACGCGAATATAGTGAATAGATCTATTTAGGTTTGACAGCCTATCCCACTAATACTGGACGGAATGCCTTTTGGTTAGTCGTATTAGTCGCGATACATTATATTTGAATAAAAATAGGAATTGGCAAATCACCTATTACACGAGGGCAAAAACATCATCATTGACTTGATGATCACCTCCATTTTTATGGTACTTTGTTAACGTTTGCGTGTCATGAGACTTAGGGCAATATATATACTGCAATATCAATTTTTCAACTGATTGTATCTTTAATACAATCTTACTTGTGTATCGAAATGATTATTAAATCTAAAACTCTATAACATCACTCAACATTTTTGTTGACTTTTAAAATGTTTATCTCAGGAAACTAGCAGGAGAAGCAAGGGCATGGAGCGGGCAATTTAATTTCTTTTAATAATGGTGTAAATAAAATGTTTAATTCAGTTTAAAACATCAATCCTTCTAAGGATTTAAGTACTCTGATATGAACTTTTGTAACTGAATTTCTATAATAATGGACCTATGTTTTCAAAAACGTCTCTTTCGAGCCGTTTTCTATAATTATGACTAAGATCCTCACAGTAATACCCCGATTAGTCTTCCGCTGTTAACTCGTAGTTTAGGGGGTGTTACATTTATATATATGTTACTCGTATTTGTTGTTCTTAGTAAATGGCATTATAAAGATTTACCATGACGAATTTAACTTGTGAGTTATTAATAAAATTAACAAGATAAATAGGCAAAAATATGTGTGATTCGACTAGATAATCAAATGTATAAAATGAAATGAAAAGGGACTAGGTGCTCACTTCACCAAGAATGGTGGGGGAAAACTAAGTCGTATGGACTGAGGTTGGCTAAGGAAATGGTGTAGCTCGATTCTTTACCCAACAAAGACTTAGGAACAAGTGTTTAAACACCCGTACCTTGACTCGAAATCCTTGCAATCTACCCAAAGCTAGTCGACTTCCAGCAGTTAGAAAGACTTAGTTTATTTTTGAAAATGTGAAATGTGTGTGAGATTGTCGAACGTGTACATATGCTTAAAAAGGTTGGGTTTTGAGTCCCAAGATGTATCAAATGATGATCCATGATTAACGTGTAAGAGGTTAGGAGGGGTGGGAAGGGACTTGTCATAGTTTAGTGTGTCATACGATAGTATGATGGTGGTTTGGTGGGTAGGTAGCCGTCGCTACACAACAAGGAGAGGAAGCCAAAATGTTTTAAGTGTTGGCTTGGTTTTGCTTTGGTCGTGTACTCCAAGGGTCCAACACACCATTAGAAGTGACCAACAATGGATGTAGGGCTCGTTCGAGGTTAGTGGAGTCGTATAAAACTCGCATGACAAAAATTTCTTAGGCCAAAACCGTTTTTGGGTTAAATGGGATTATTGGGTAATCATGGGGGTCGGGCTTAGCTTAGTTGATGTTTCTGGCCTCGATGGATTGTAATAATTAAAAGGAGTTATCAATCTTGGTTCACGGCTCGGAGTTTAGTTGAGGCGTGCAAAAATATTAGTACGTTGTTAAGAGAAATCGCGAGAAAAATGGATCAAGTAAACCGTGTATGGGACGATTTCTAAAACAAGTTTTAAATTAACTTGGGCCGGTTTGGGCTTTGATTTGGGTTTGGGCTCAATTTTGTGGCCGAAGCCCATAAGAATTTTGGGTTTGTTTGGTTATTAGAAGCAATGGACCGAGGCCCATTGTTATTGGGGGTGCGTTCCGGTTATCGTTCGTAAGCCCGAATTATTTAGCAAAACGCGTTTTACCAATTTACGAAACGTAAAGTTTGAAACGGTATTTATATTTTTCGCTATTATAGACTATCATGGTACGTGTGTGAGCCAGTTCCAAAGTGTTCAGGAATCACAAACAACGTGTGATTGTGAGTTGCATAGCATGGATAACAAAAAAATTTTGTTATTGGTAAAAATGGTTAATTAACATCGTAATGACATATTGTTCCTTGATTAACATTTACTATTCATAAGGATAATTACGGGAGGTTACAGTACCTACCCCTTACACTGAATTACGTCCCGGAATTCTAGTCTAAGATAGTTGTTAGGGGTGTCTTATGGAAATATATGTGGGTATTTGGCGCGAATTTGGTCCTCGCGTTCCCAAGTATACTCTGGTCCCCGCTTAGAGTCCCAGCGGACTTTGACAATGGGGATACGGTTTTGTTTCAGCTGCTTGACTTCCCTGTCCATGAGTTCCATGGGTTCTTCCGTAAAGACAAGTTTGTCGTCGAGTCGAATCTCTTTTAGAGGAATGACAACAGATTCGTCGGATAAACATTTCTTAAGGTTTGACACATGAAAGGTATTGTGTACTCGACTGAGTTCTTTTGGTAGCTCAAGTTTATATGCCACTGGCCCAATCCTTTCCCAAAATTTGAATGGTCCAATGTATCTGGGGTTCAATTTTCCATGCTTTCCAAAGCGTACCATTCCTTTCCAGGGGATACTTTCAACATGACCCTATCCCCAACCTGGAATTCCATTAGTTTTCGCCTCACATCGGCGTAACTTTTCTGTCTGTCCCTTGCAGCTTGCAATCGCTACTTGATCTTGACTATCTTCTCCGTCGTCTCATGAATGAGATCAGGTCCGGTGAGTTGTATATCTCCAACTTTAGCCCAACAGACAGGTGATCTACATTTTCGGCCCTAGAGTGCCTCAAACGGTGCTGCCTTGATGCTAGCATGATAGCTATTGTTGTAAGAGAACTCTGCTAAAGGCAAGTGTTTATCCCAACCTTTCCCGAAATCGATAACACACGCTCGGAGCATGTCTTCTAAGGTTTGAATTGTTCTTTCACTTTGCCCATCAGTTTGAGGGTGATATGCAGTGCTCATATCCAACTTGTTACCCAAAGCTTTCTGCAGAGACTGCCAGAATCTGGATGTGAATCGACTATCGCGATCTGAGATAATGGAGATTGGCACTCCATGTCAGGAAACTACCTCTTTTAAATACAACTGTGCGAGTGTATTCATTTCATCGGTTTCCTTGATAGGTAGAAAATGAGCGGACTTGGTGAGACGATCAACGATGACCCAGATAGTGTCCAATCCAGTTGATGTCTTGGGTAGTTTGGTGATAAAGTCCATTGTAATACGTTCCCATTTCCATACAGGAAGTTCTGGTTGCACTAGTAATCCCGACGACTTTTGACATTCCACCTTTACTCTTGAACAGGTCAAACATTTTCTGACGTACTCAGCGATGTCGGCCTTCATGTTTGGCCACCAATAGAGTTTCTTGAGATCTTGATACATTTTTTCAGAACCTGGGTGGATGGAGTATTTGGATTTGTGAGACTCATACATGATGAGGTCACGTATACCTCCATAGAGGGGGACCCAACTTCTTTCCTTGAAACAGAGCATTCCGTCTAATCTTTTCGCAAAACCATTTTTATTCTCTGGCATGCTGTAGATTCTTTCATTAGGTCTTTTCTCTTCTCTAAGAGCCTCAGATTGAGCCCTGAGTATTTGCGATGGAAGAGGCGAGCAAATTTTCATTCCCAAGGATCTGACCCTGAGAGGTTTAATTCGTTCCTTCCTACTTAAGGCATCCGCCACAACGTTTGCCTTTCCTGGATGATAACGAATTTCACAATCATAATCGCTAAGCAACTCTAACCACCGACGATGTCTCATGTTTAACTCTTTCTGATCCAGGATGTGTTGGAGACTTTTGTGATCGGTGAATACCGTGCACTTGGTGCCGTACAGGTAATGTCTCCATATCTTAAGAGCAAATACTACTGCTCCTAACTCTAAATCATGAGTTGTGTAGTTCTCTTCATGTGTTTTGAGCTGTTGCGAAGCATAAGCTATCACTTTGCTTCGTTGCATCAACACTGCACCTAAACCATGATATGACGCATCACAATACACTACGAAGTCTTCACTTCCTTCGGGTAGTGCTAAGATCGGTGCTTCACAGAGTTTTTGCTTCACCAGTTGGAAAGCCGATTCTTGTTCTTCTCCCCAACTGTATTTCTTGTTTTTCTGGGTTAATTCGGTTAAAGGTTTGGCGATTTTTGAAAAACCTTCAATGAATCTCCGGTAGTAGCCGGCAAGACCTAAGAATTGGCGTATCTCAGTGGGGTTTGTAGGAGATGCCCAATCTTTAACGGCCTGGATTTTTGCAGGATCCACATGGATGCCTTGACTGTTGATAACATGTCTAAGAAATTGCACAGTTTGAATCCAAAAGTTGCATTTGGAGAACTTGGCATACAATTCTTCCTTTTTGAGCAGCTCTAAGATAGTCCTTAAATGCCCCGCATGTTCTTTCTCGTTGCGTGAGTAGATTAGAATGTCATCTATGAACACTATCACCAACTTGTCCAAGTATGGTTTGCACACTCAGTTCATCAAGTCCATAAACACTGTAGGTGCATTGGTTAGACCAAATGGCATCACTTGAAATTCGTAATGTCCGTACCATGTTCTAAAAGCTGTTTTAGGAATATCTTCTTCTCGGACTCTCAGCTGATGGTATCCCGACCTTAGATCGATTTTCGAGTAAACACTCGATCCTTGTAACTGATCAAACAAATCATCGATCCTGGGTAATGGATATCGATTTTCACAATGAGTTTGTTCAATTCTCGGTAGTCAATACACATTCGGAATGATCCGTCTTTCTTCTTAACGAATAGGACTGGAGCTCCCCAAGGTGATGAACTTGGTCGGATAAATCCCTTATCTGACAATTCTTCCAATTGTTAAGATAATTCCTTCATTTCAGACGGTGCCAACCTATAAGGTGCTCTTGCCACTGGTGCCGTCCCAGGCACCAAATCAATCTAAAATTCTATTTGACGGACAGGTGGAAGTCCGGGTAAATCTTCGGGAAATACTTCTGGAAATTCTTTGACGACTGGAACATCTTCGAGTCGCTTCTCCTTCGACTTATTTTCCGTTACTCGAGCCATGAATACTTGGCAACGTTTATTCATGTACTTCACCAACCTGATATACGAGATGATACCATGTCGAGCTTTACCTTGATTGCCATGGACAATAAGAGTTTCGTCATTAAGTGTAATGTGGATGACTTTCTCGTCATAGATGATTCTAGCATGGTGTTTGGTTAACCAATCCATACCAATGACGACGTCAAAACTACCCAACTGTATAGGTATGAGGTCGATGTTAAAATGTTGGTTTTGTAAAGTTATGAGGCAACCCCGAATTACGGTGTTAGTGCCAATCAGGTTCCCATTAGCCATTTCAATTTCATAGGTGGTGTTTAGCTTAGATGGGGCAATGTTCAACAAAGGATTAAATGAAGTAGACACAAAGCTCTTATCAGCTCCGGAATCAAATAATACTTTAGCACTATGTTGGTTGAGTAAGAACGTACCCGTGACTATGTCAGGGTTTTGTGGTGCATTGCCTTCACCCACCACGTATGCTCTTCCTCGAGCATTGTTTTGCTGACCATTTCTTTTTGGGCACTGGTTTTTGAAATGACCCACTTCTCTACAAGAGCAGCAGGTTGGGGTTACAGCTTGCAGATTGCTCCCAGTGGTAGGGCTCCTACAATCCTTGGTTTGATGACCTACCTTCTAACATTTCATGCACTTGGTGGTGTAGGGTCCATTGTGGTGTAGCTTGCACTTGTTGCATTGTGGTTTCTGACCCATGTATTCCCTGCCTTCAGTGGCAGCATAAATCCTGGCAGTTTCCTGCCTATGGTTTTGTTGATTGTGGCGGTTATTGCGGTTGTGGTGGTACTGGTTGTTGTTTCTGTGGTTATTGTTGGAGTTGTTGTTGCGGTGGCTGTTGTTGTTATAGTTGTTGTTGTTGTAGGTGGTCTTTTTGTCATCAAGCTTCCGCTTGAGATCATTGTTTGCCTGAGCAGAATTATACTTGACCTCTCGGTCCAGTAGCCTTTGGGCGATGGTAATGGCTTTTTCCAGAGTTGTTGGTTTGGATGAGGTGACATCTCCCTCGATGCTTCGAGGTAAACCTTCGACATACCTTTCCAATATCTTTTTAAGATCCGATACTATAGTCGGACACAGTGTAGCAAGCTCTTAGAATCTCCTGTTGTATGTCTTGAGATCAACCCCTTTTACCACTAACTGGTGAAACTCATCTTCTAGTTTTCTCATCTCAGTTCGTGGACAATACTTCTTCAATATTTTCTTTTTAAATTTAGTCCAGGTGAGTTGATATGCTTCTGACATACCCATAGTTTGGGCAGTGGCATTCCACCAAGACAAGGCATCTTGCAAAAGAGTTCCTGTAGCAAAAGTGACCTTACAATCTTTGGTACAACCGCTTCTCATGATGACTGTTTCAACACGCTCAAACCAATGAGCAAGTTCTGTCATTCCTTCAGTACCTTTGAAGTAAGTTGGTTGACAACTCATGAAATCCTTGAAGGTACATTTGTGGGGTGCAGTCGTCCCGCTTTCTCCTATCTGACTGCTGGTGCCACTATAGTAGGCATTTGCCGCCACTTGTTCTGCTAAAACCGCATTGACACCGTCAGCAATTGCTATCTGAATATCTGTCGGAGTCATAGGTGTTGCAGTTTCAGGTGTTGCAGTTGCTTTCCTTGTACGGGTCATAGTTTCTATCAACATCACAAGAAGGCTGATGAACTCAAATAAGTACATTTTATTACTATCATTTATCCTATTAATTTGACTTGTTTTACTATATTATGTATGAGGATTGATACTTAATCGTTTACTTTTGTAATTCTCAGGTAAAAACAAGCATTTGGTGAAACTTGGCGATTTTGGACTAATAATGGAGCAAAACGTGCATAAAGTGAAGAGTCTACTGAAATGAAGAAGATCAAGACTAATCTGCTCCAGATGCGCCGCATCTCACTATCAACATGCGCCGCATCTCTATCAAGATATCACCAGATACGATCCAAGATACAAGAGGACATGCGCCGCATCTAATAAAGAGTTACGCCGCATCTTCTGGCGGTGTACGAATATTCCTGAATATTATAATCTTGGACCCCACGCGAAGTTAAGTACATGCGCCGCATCTACTTAAGTAGATGCGCCGCATCTTCCCTCAGACACAAACTATAAATACCCCGTAGACCAGACGCATTAAAGAGATTGGAGATTCGGAAGTTCGAAAACCTAAAGACCGAACAGAAGAGAAGGACGAATTCAGTCAAGAGGCAGCACAAGACACACCCAAATCGAAGATACAAGAGCTGTAAGAAGGTGCTGCATGTATTTAATTCATTAAGTAGTTTTGTTTTATTGTTTTAGCAAACTTTAATTCATCAGGATTGGTGGCTTGTGTAATGTGACAACGGAAAGATTGCACTCCCTTTAATACTTGCTTTCCCATCAATTAAAGTTTATATGTTGATGTCTTTGGTTACTACTTATTAGTGCATTGACCACCTCTGTGTTTATTAGTGGCTTGCGGGCACCCGACTGCGGGACAAGGTGTGGCTCCCACGGTTGTTTCTAAATTGATCACTTAGGAATAACTTTTAGACATAAGTCGTCATTAAGGGTTTACTCGCCGATAAGAATAGGACCAACGAGAAAGGGTTAATTACATACACTTCATATAAAGCTATCAATAAAACAAGTGACAATCTACTTAATCATAAGGACAGCCCTCTTATTGTCTCTAGTATCTATCTGTGTACGTGTGTGCTACTTGCTGATTCGTGCCTATTTGTTTATTTTATTATTTAATTGCAAACAAAACTGTGCCAGTCTCTCAGGCTGAAACCCCCTTGCGTTAGGATATTAAAATACTGATTAGATTAACGAGATTATACGTTCCACTCTTAGTGATCGACACTCTACTTACCATTATCTTCATACTGACCGGGTACACTGCTCGTTAAGTGTGTGTGTTATTGATAAGTCGGCTAAATATAAATTTAAAACTTGAGTAGGCATTAAAACTGCTAAACCGCAACGACACATCACGCGCATCAAGTTTTTGGCGCCGCTGCCGGGGAGTGAATTGTTATTATCTGTTAATTTGATTAGTATTTTAATTAGGTTATTTTTCTTTTTATTAGATTAATTGCATCATTGTACTATTTTGCATATTTGTTGTATTGTGTGTTATTTGTTTGCTTTTGTTTTTATTTTTGTGTGTTTTATTTTTGTTTCGTGTGTTTAATTTTTGTTTTATTTTTCGTTTTTTTTGTGTGTTCTGCTATCGTTGTACTGTGCTAAATCAAACGATACGGCGCATCTGATCTCTCAGATACGGCGTATTGCGTTTAATTTTTTTTTAATACAACGCGTTTAATTAATTCGATACGACGCATCTTTTCCCCAAGATACGGCGTATCTGTTTTTAACAAGAAAATTTTTCTAAGCGATAAAGTAATACGACGCATCTGCTTTTGTAGATACGGCGTATCTGTTTTGATAAAAAAATTTTTTTTCTAAACATTAACGCCATACGACGCATCTTCTTTTGAAGATACGGCGTATCTATTATTTTAATTAAAAACAGTTTGCGAATTATTAAACAAATACGGCGTATCGATTTCCGTCGATACGGCGCATCTTACTGAATCAAAAATCTTTTATTTTTAAACGTAACGAAAATACGGCGCATTAACTTTTGTTAATACGACGCATTTAATTTTAAATAAATATCGATTTTTGATAATTAAAACAGATACGGCGCATTTAAATTTCTAAGCGGCGTATCTATTTTCTGAATAAAGTCTGATTAAATCTTAACGTATTAAGATACGGCGTATCCCATTTATTGGATACGGCGCATCAACAGCAGATATCAGAAGCTTTTATTTTACTTTGATCGTTTCACCCTTCTTTTGCACGAGTAAGTTTTTATTTCAGGAAGATGGACGATCCGGATATTACAATGGAAGAATATATCAGGCTTGGAGAGGAAAGAGCCTTGAGCAATAATGGGATATACGAGTGGGAAAGAGCAAGATATGGTGCACAAGTCATCGAGGATAAGGAACTCACGATGGAAGAATACTTGTTATTGATGCAGAAAAAGTCAGGAGAAGAGAGAAACAAATTGCCATTTCGACACACTTGGACTTTATCAATTAATGAAGAGGAAGAAGAATCATACGATTTTGGTGCAATTAGGTTTCCGGCAATAGTTATTGATGACGATATTTCTCCGGAAGTTGCCCAAGATGAAGAAGAGTCACAAGTGTTTGATTTGAATGAAAATCCGGCAATTGTTTACAAAGAAGCTTATTCATCCGAAGGTGCTTATGATGAAAATGAAGATGAATGTGGGACAATGGTGTATAGTGCTATTACTTGTAATTTTCCACCCGAGATGGAAAATATATTCTCATCATATCAAAAACACCATGATAATATTCCCTCAGATGAAGATAATGAGTATTCCGATATTGAAAAGTTTGATGCTATTGCGTACGATGGCATACCGCAATTACCACAACAAACGGAAGTATTTAGGTATGGAGCGGATGAGCCAGATTATGACCCCACAATGGATTTTGAAGAAATGTGGGATGACTTATTTGAGGCGGCTATTCGGGATAAAGCTGATATTGCAAGACCACTAGTTGAAGATGGAGATTCACAAGATGAATTGGAATCACTTACAACACAAAGTGGTACAAATTTATTTAATATTATTAATCCCGTTACTAATAATCTTGCTAGTTTTCCTAAACAGGTTGCAAAACATAAAGATGATGAGGTGAAATTTATTACACTACCTATTGAAGTACCTGTGATCAACCCGTATTTGGTGGAGCTCAAAGAAGAATTTGGTGATGAGCTCTTGAACATTGCTATGATTGATGAAGATGATGATTTCGACCTTATGAAGGTTGTTGAGGAACTCGAACTTTTACTTGCTAAAGACCCTTTCTCGTCTTCCGCGGAAGTCAAGGGACGCCTTACTACCAAAGAAACTAACCAAGAAGAAAGGAGACTCATTTTTCCTCAACATACTACTCTTTCAGATGAAGTGGGCAAGTCATCCAATTTAACAACCAAACCGGGTATGAATAGGAAAGATATACATGTATTGCCAAGGTATGATCTTTATGTATTTCTTCCATCGTTAATAGCAAATTTACACTCTTTTCGTGTTTATTGCTACTATCACCCAAACTTGATCCCAAGTGGGGGGAACAACACCCTATTACACGGTAAATAAGGGTGGAGTCAGGCTCGTGACTCGAACAAAAACAAGCGCTTCGTGGGAGGCAACCCATGCTTATCTTTTATTTTATTTTCTGATTCTGAGTCGAGTCAGTCCAGGCCGCACGAAGATACGGCGCATCTCAATCCTGAGATGCGACGCATCCTCTGCAACGGTCATATCTTATTTTATTTTTCTGCATTTTTTATTTTTCGACTTTAAAACTATTTATCAGTTTATTTTAATGCGGCGCATCCCTGGTTAAGGATGCGGCGCATCTTTATTCTGATCCGTATTTATTCCAGGCTCGATACGGCGTATCTTCTTCAATAAGATACGGCGCATCGACTGACCTGATGATTTTCAGTTTTAATTTTTAAGTTTTATTTTTCCTAACTACTAATGTATTATGCAAGTTGAACCTTTCTTATCTTAGGTGTGTTTTAAAGTGTTGGTGGTATTATAGTTTCCTGGATTTCCTGTGGATACATCAAGTATGAAGCTTTAACGTTCTAATCCACAAGAAGTTGATTTTTGCTCATATACTAATGGAGGATCATACCGAGCAAATCTCAGGGGAGTTTTTCCGTTCTAATTCTTTTTATTTCCAGTTTTTAACCTTTTATACAAACAACGAGGACGTTGTTTAACTTAAGTGGGGGGATAGGAGAATTAGAACACTTAACAATTACTTGTCCTAAACTTTTTCAAAAATTATGCTTAAAATGTGCTTAATATATCAAACTTAAAAATTTTTTTAGCATGTTTTTGTTTAAGATCTAAGTTGCATAACTGCACACAAGACGTTATTTTCAAAAATTGTGATTTTTACAAAATTCACAAATCTATGAGTGTGCCGGTGACTTGTAAACTTTAGAACTTGGCTTGTATACTATTCGAGACCACCATAATGAGTATTATTTATATAATTGGAATGACTTGTCTAAATTGGTAAAATTTCTAGGATTACACCAAATAGCCTTTATATGTTATGTGTTATTAACTAGCTACACTGGTTAGTTAACCCCCGTATAAACCCTTTTGTTACTCTCATTTTAAGAGTAAGATACCCCTAGAAAAACACTCAGAGCCATTCCTTTCGTTTCTTACACCTATGTTTAAAATGTTTCGTTACACCTTAAACCTTAGCCTACCCTGTAGATTAAAGTCCGTGGTTGGTTAATTGCTATAGGCAGAGTGTGTTTCCTTACATTACCTGTGTTCGCGTGCGTAATTCATTATATATGGTTAGGTCGGGAAATTGCACAATGCAAATTGGAGTGAAAGTAAATATTGTATATTTTAGAGTTTATTTTTCGTGTGTTTACTACTTTCACTATTACCATTATTTCTGAAGTTATGAAAAGTATGAAAAAAATTATCCGGAAAGAAAGTTGTAGTGATGTGGTGAAATTTTACACATCTATGTTTATGTTTCAAAAAAAAAAAAAAAAAAAAAAAAAAAAAAAAAAAAAAAAAAAAAAAAAAAAGAAAAAAGAGTTGGATGTTTATTTTAAGCCAACGATGTAAAGTTATGTAAGTGGTTCATATGGCCACTATTTGTTGTATTATATCTATGGATTGAATGGGAATTGGCAGTTATGGGAATGCCAATTAAGGATTATTCTTTGATTAAGATTTTGTTGAGTATAATTCGTGTCTACCTAAAGCGTGTGTTTCAAGTGTTAAAGCGTGAGTTATTCAATGATATGAGTCTTATTCATGGGATGGTTGGGATAGTGATTAACCACACTTAGGATTTTAATTTATTTGTTTTGTTTATTTTTATTTTTATTTTTACACCAATTTATATCCCAAATGTTATCCATACCCTGTATTGTTCTTTATCCAACCGAACCTTTGATTTATTGAGATTAGGGATTTGAGCAATCTTAAGTATCGTAGTCGTGGATTCGGCTATGTATTTATGATTTTGTCGCCCTTTTTGATATATTATTATTGGTGAAGTTTGGACCTATCTTTAGCCTATTCGAGTTAAGGATTTGAGCAATTGCAAGTATCGTGTTCGTGGATTCGATCATGTATTTGTGATTTTGTCGCCTTTTCTGGAATTTGAGATCGATAGTGAAAAGAGAATAATTAACCCTTAAGCCTAAAAACCCTTTTTACCGCTTTAGACTTGTTATTCCTTAGCTTTAGTGGTGGAGATGTGTATACTTGCCAAGCTTATGATAGAATATTCGTCGCGACTGGACAGTTAAACGATTAGATTTGCTTTTATCGACTTATTTTATTTTACTTCTAATTCGTTAAGTGTTTAGTTGTGTGATTACGAAATAAACGAATACATGCTTAAATATAAAAATAAATCCTAACATCATTTAGGATACATTTTCATGAAATTTAATCTAAGGTTTACTTGGGGACAAGTAAAGTTCAAGTGGGGGGATATTTGATGAACTCAAATAAGTACATTTTATTACTATCATTTATCCTATTAATTTGACTTGTTTTACTATATTATGTATGAGGATTGATACTTAATCGTTTACTTTTGTAATTCTCAGGTAAAAACAAGCATTTGGTGAAACTTGGCGATTTTGGACTAATAATGGAGCAAAACGTGCATAAAGTGAAGAGTCTACTGAAATGAAGAAGATCAAGACTAATCTGCTCCAGATGCGCCGCATCTCACTATCAACATGCGCCGCATCTCTATCAAGATATCACCAGATACGATCCAAGATACAAGAGGACATGCGCCGCATCTAATAAAGAGTTACGCCGCATCTTCTGGCGGTGTACGAATATTCCTGAATATTATAATCTTGGACCCCACGCGAAGTTAAGTACATGCGCCGCATCTACTTAAGTAGATGCGCCGCATCTTCCCTCAGACACAAACTATAAATACCCCGTAGACCAGACGCATTAAAGAGATTGGAGATTCGGAAGTTCGAAAACCTAAAGACCGAACAGAAGAGAAGGACGAATTCAGTCAAGAGGCAGCACAAGACACACCCAAATCGAAGATACAAGAGCTGTAAGAAGGTGCTGCATGTATTTAATTCATTAAGTAGTTTTGTTTTATTGTTTTAGCAAACTTTAATTCATCAGGATTGGTGGCTTGTGTAATGTGACAACGGAAAGATTGCACTCCCTTTAATACTTGCTTTCCCATCAATTAAAGTTTATATGTTGATGTCTTTGGTTACTACTTATTAGTGCATTGACCACCTCTGTGTTTATTAGTGGCTTGCGGGCACCCGACTGCGGGACAAGGTGTGGCTCCCACGGTTGTTTCTAAATTGATCACTTAGGAATAACTTTTAGACATAAGTCGTCATTAAGGGTTTACTCGCCGATAAGAATAGGACCAACGAGAAAGGGTTAATTACATACACTTCATATAAAGCTATCAATAAAACAAGTGACAATCTACTTAATCATAAGGACAGCCCTCTTATTGTCTCTAGTATCTATCTGTGTACGTGTGTGCTACTTGCTGATTCGTGCCTATTTGTTTATTTTATTATTTAATTGCAAACAAAACTGTGCCAGTCTCTCAGGCTGAAACCCCCTTGCGTTAGGATATTAAAATACTGATTAGATTAACGAGATTATACGTTCCACTCTTAGTGATCGACACTCTACTTACCATTATCTTCATACTGACCGGGTACACTGCTCGTTAAGTGTGTGTGTTATTGATAAGTCGGCTAAATATAAATTTAAAACTTGAGTAGGCATTAAAACTGCTAAACCGCAACGACACATCACGCGCATCAAAGGCATACATTTAGAACTTACACAATAACCATGTTATGTTAAAATAATGCAAGTAACAAGGTAATTGAGTACAATTCATAACAATGTTGTCATAATATCAAACCACAACAACTGAGTCTATGTGAATCATAAATCCTGACAGGTACGAATGCTTTCGTGCACGAAAATAAATGATCAACTCTGGTCCACATCTATAGGTACAAGTAAATACCATATCATCATACATAACATCACGACATGTCTGAGTACAATCACAACACACATGGAAAGTATATATGATCGACTTGGTTTACATGAACCAATATCTCACGTGACAATACATAAGAGAATCACAACGCATACGGATAAAATGAAACAACCACGGAAACATAAATCAACATCATATATAGCATAATACATAACCAACATTACAATATTAATAAACTTGTTCAGTTGTTCTACAAAACACATTGATACAAGATCCTTTATTAAAGCCATAAGTGGCGGCTAAGATACTTCCTAGCTATAGCTGATATATCCCTGATCTATGGAGCTCCTGGTGCACCATCCAATCGGCGCTGTAAATCTCTAACCATCTCTGTCAATGTCTCTACAGTCTGGTCTCTAGCCCTCTCCCTAGCATGGGAGTCCTCAACCATCTGTCTAAGAATCGTAACCTGAGTGCTGACCATGTCGAGATCATCATCTCGTGACTCAATCTTTCCTTGCATCAAAACAGCAACATCTCCTAACACTGCAATAGTTTCTAGGGCCTCCTGAAGATGAGTGCCCATCAGACTGAAAACCTCCTCCATAGCTATCTAACCAATCACGAGGTTTTCCACCTCATCCCCAATGTTCTCGATATGCTCGAGTGGAAAGTCACCAATAACGTCTATGATCTCATCGAGATGATCCTCGTGTCTGGCTAACCTAGCTGCCAGTAATGGTATGGTATGATGGATAGGTTCTCCGGTAACCGGAAGAATCCTGGAAGCAGCTGTGGATGAACTCTCTCCTAAATCCGTAGCACTCGGGGTACCCTCCTGGGACCTCCAATAACGGATGAGTGGTAGTAAGAATGACCATCTACGAGCATCGACCCTTCTGCGGGGTCGAGGGTGAGCAGCAGCCTCAGCCGCAGCCTGAACATAAGGGTCCGATGATGATGGGACCAAGAAACGTGCCCTCTTGTGAGGTGATAGTGGAGCACTGTGAGCAACTGGTGATGATGGAGTAGGTGATGGAACAGGAGATGGTAATGGAACAGTAGTGGTCTGTTGATAAAAGACAGTGGGTGGTGGAGCTGGAGATACTAATATAGGTGATGGTGTCCTGGTAGGCTCATGAGATGGGAGTGGTGATGACCAAGCCCTAGTCAAAGGTGATGTAGGTGATAATGATGCTGGTGAGGGTATGGGTGAAGATGGTGGTGCACGTACCCATTTTCGGGCAGTGTGTATATAAACAGGACCTCCCCCGTGATGTCAGAAACATCGTCCGAAGGGTGCTGGCTCATATGTCTGAAGTTGTCGCACTTGCCTACGCCGGCGAACCGGTGCAGGTGGTGGAGGTGGTGGTAGTGCCTCATGGGTGTCAGAAGAATCTGAGTCAGATGACTCAATATCGTCCGCCTTCGAGCCGGTGGAATGATGAAGGATCAGGGAGACTGGTGCAGCTGAATGTGGTGGTGGCACTGGTAGAGAAGTCTCTGCGTCGGATGCAGGTAGCCATTGCTGGCTCTGCAGGTACTGATCGTATGCCGATGAAGTGTGAGTCGGTATAGCTGCCAAGGTGGGGGCTGCAGTGGGAAACATGGTATCCTCGGTCTCTGAATCAGATGATAAGAGGATGGGATGGGAAGCCGAAGACATAGTACTGTAATAATCCCAAATAGTAAATGTAAGTCATTAATATAACCATAAAACATGTTAACATTGTTTAGAACTCATATGATAAGCAACATCCTCTACAAGATGTTGGAAATGTGTAGGCACGGAGGGCGTAAGATGATATAGTGTAGAAATGGTCCGTTTTGAAAACATAGTTATAGTCCAGTGTTTAAACTACACTTGGTTCTCTATAACCATGGCTCTGATGCCAATCTGTAACACCCCTTAAATTTCATTAAACAGCGGAAGACTTAAATAGGGTATTACGTAGAGGATCACAGTCATCATCATAGAAAATGGCTCAAAAGAGACGTTTTTAAAGTTTGAGTTATCATTCACCAAAAAAAACCAAATATCCAAGTACAAAAGTTGTTTTCATAGTTTAACATGTCATGACATCCATGAATGTTAAAAAGGTGAATGATCAAAAACATTTATTTAAACCCGTGCGAGGTTTAGCGCGCACTCCGTGCCTTGTGTTCCGTTCTTTAGTTACCTGAGATAAACATGCTAAAAGTCAACAAAAGTTGAGTGATATTCATAGGTTTAAGTTTAGTAGTTGAACACAAGCCATAAGTGTTAATTGCATCGAATTACAATTAATCGAGTAAAAAAAAATCAATTCTGTTGTTATTGCCTTAAGCTCATGACACACAACGTTTAACTGGCATAAAAAATGATGTAAAATACACGGGGCCCTCGGGATAGGTATTTGCCAATAACCTATAAGTGGAGTCAAATAAAGTGCGTTTGGTAGCTCATCCTAGCAGACCCAAACGGGGAGTGTCAATCCCAAATAGATCTATTCACAACTATTTACGTTCACTCGCAAGTGATTAAGGTTCATGATATGAGGGACTTTTGGCAATAGGCTACTTAAGCAATAACAATATCAGGCATAGCATACCAATAAAAGTACTTGTGTTCATGTTTGTAGCATGTATCTCCCCACGAAAAGTTTAAACGTGTAAAAGTGGGCTATGAACTCATCTCAGCAGTATAGTAGTAGTGGTATCGAAATTTCAAACGATAAAGGGGAATGGCTCCAACAACACACGACCTGGAATACATAGCATGTTTTAGAGTTTGATAGTCTATGTCTGGTGTTATCGCGAATAATGTCTTTTGAAATGTATAGTATGATAACATCATGTGTGATGTGAATAACGTGTGTGTTAAACTGCTTAAAGTTCAAAGATAAAGTTATATATACAATTATAACTTGTGATTATATGATAACATCATGTCTGGTGTTATAGCGAATAATGTCTTTTGAAATGTATAGTATGATAACATCATGTGTGATGTGAATAATGTGTGATGTGAATAACGTGGATAAATCAAAAGTTCGTAGACGTTAGTTATGTTATGAGTTTATATATATAATTATAGAAAAAAGCGTCGATAAAGGTTGATTTTACACGACTTATACAAGTCTAACTCGAGTTTTAAATTTATGAAATAATAATATGGACTTATAATTTGTTATTTCTGTAAAATCCTTCAAGTTTCACAAAGTTTACACTTTCTACCCTAACGGTGAAATATTTGCAAAGATAGTCCAATAGTTAAATAGAATTTCATTTTAAGTCCAAAACTTTCAAATGTTACACTTATACTCTCCATAGTTTCATTATTTCAGTATATGCCCTTAAAATGTTAAAATGACAGTTTTTACCCCAACTTTTATAAAAGTTAAAATTTTAACCCCAAGTTCGTAAAATTTGCAAATTTAGTCCAAAAATCACCAAATTCAAGGTTTGACATTTTTCTTTCCAAAATAAGTTCATAATAGCTTATTAAGGTTGTACAAGCTGCTTATTTCTGAAAAAGTGCTTATAATAGCTTATTTGGCACGATTGGGCTTTAAGGGCCCAATTCGGCATGTTTAGGTTTTTAATGGGCTAATTGATCCGTTATCACTTGGGCTTGATCATGGGCTTATTTTAGATCAAAATCTACTTAAGAAACTATTTTAGAACTGCTTATTAGCTCAGCTTATTAAAATAAGTTGTTGGGCTTTTAGGCCCGTTAAGGGTTTACCGAGAGGTAAATAAATCAAAAATTACGTTTCCAAGTTCAAAACAGAGTGAAATTTAGTTTCAAAACAGCTTATGTTTTCCAGCTTATCGATAAGCTAACAAAATGGCTTATTTTAGTTAAATGGGCTTTAAGGCCCAAATCGTTACATATTAAGTTATAAAAAAACTGTCCCAAACTCGCTTAGTTTTGCGGTTCAAAAAGGTAATAAGTGAGCTTATTAGAGCGATCTATTTGTACAGCTTATTAGAGTAGCTTGTTGGCTATAAGACCGAGTTTTTAACTCATGGTGTTACGTGTCGAAATAAAGAAATACGAGGCAAGTTACTAGGCTGTTTTCAGTTTCTGAAAACTGTTTCAATATTTAAAGTAGTACGAATGAGGCCAAGGTGACATATAAACGTGTGATAAAAACGACTCATATGTTTATATATATGTTACTCGTATTTGCTGTTCTTAGTAAATGGCATTATAAAGATTTACCATGTCGAGTTTAACTTGTGAGTTATTAATAAAATTAACAAGATAAATAGACAGAAATATGTGTGATTCGACTAGATAATCAAATATATAAAATGAAATGAAAAGGGAGTACGTGCTCACTTCACCAAGAATGGCGGGGGAAAACCAAGTCGTATGGACTGAGGTTGGCTAAGGAAATGGTGTTGCTCGATTCTTTACCCAACAAAGACTTAAAAACAAGTGTTTAACACCCCGTATCTTGACTCGAAATCCTTGCAATCTACCCAAAGCTAGTCGACTTCCAGCAGTTAGAAAGACTTAGTTTATTTTTAAAAATGTGAAATGTGTGTGGATTGTCGAACGTGTACATATGCTTAAAAAGGGTTGGTTTTGAGTGCCAAGATGTATCAAATTATGATCCATGATTAACGTGTAAGAGGTTAGGAGGGGTGGGAAGGGACTTGTCATAATTGAGTGTGTCATATGATAGTATGATGGTGGTTTGGTGGGTGGGTAGCCGGCGCTACACAACAAGGAGAGGAAGCCAAAATGTTTTAAGTGTTGGCTTGGTTTTGCTTTGGTCCTGTACTCCAAGGGTCCAACACACCATTAGACGTGACCAACAATGGATGTAGGGCTCGTTCGAGGTTAGTGGAGTCGTATAAAACTCGCATGACAAAAATTTCTTAGGCCAAAAGCATTTTTGGGTTAAATGGGATTATTGGGTAATCGTGGGGGTCGGGCTTACCTTAGTTGATGTTTTTGGCCTCGATGGATTGTAATAATTGAAATGATTTATCAATCTTGGTTCACGGATTGGAGTTTAGTTGAGGCGTGCAAAAATATTAGTATGTTGTTAAGAGAAATCGCGAGAAAAATGGATCAAGTAAACCGTGTATGGGACGATTTCTAAAACAATTTTAAATTAACTTGGGCCGGTTTGGGCTTTGATTTGGGTTTGGGCTCAATTTTGTGGCCGAAGCCCATAAGAATTTTTGGTTTGTTTGGTTATTAGAAGCAATGGTCCGTGGCCCATTGTTATTGGGGGTGCGTTCCGGTTATCGTTCGTAAGCCCGAACTATTTAGCAAAATGCGTTTTACCAATTTACGAAACGTAAAGTTTGAAATGGTATTTATATTATTCGCGATTATATACTATCATGTTACGTGTGTGAGCCAGTTACAAAGTGTTCAGGAGTCACAAACAACGTGTGATTGTGAGTTGCATAGCATGGATAACAAAAAAAAATTTGTTATTGTTAAAAATGGTTAATTAACATCGTAATGACATATTGTTCCTTGATTAACATTTACTATTCATAGGGATAATTACGGGAGGTTACATACTTGAGTGGCTAGGAGGTTAAGTGCAGTGCATCACTGGGTCCGTGACATCTTGTCTTCAATACCGGTGTTACCTTAGTAACAACCAGTAGCATATGAATTGAACCCCGTTTCTGCCCTAAGGTTGATCATTTGGAGGGCTATTTCTTTTCACCCTTTCATTAACTTTTCATTTTAATTATTCAATCCCTTCTTTCTCCTTTCATTTCTTTACTCCTTTTTTCAATCATACCTAAGGACTTCTAGTACTAGACTATCGGTGTTGTCCTTGGGTAGATCCTTCCGGCTCTGGCGGGTCATAGGACATAAACCTAACATTAATCACCTTATAACGCCATGATTCTCCTAGGTTTATTGATTGTACGCCATAAGGCTTTTTCTAAAATCTTTCAAAATGTTTTATGATTATAAAACATATTTTGTTAACACTTTGAGAGTTTCGCATTTTCAAAAATACTCCCCCTTCACATGTGCTCATAAGTGTTTAAGATAAATTTGCACATGTTGGGTAGAGTTCGCACCTTTTGAATTGATCGATTTAAGTTAACACGATCAATTCGAGACATATTTACATTACTAGTTAGACTAGCTTGAAATTATTACCCGTCTTGGTTAAGTTCAAGGAAAATTTCTCGAGACGGTACATTCTACTTAGACAAGTCCTGTTCGAGACACGTTTACATCACTGGTTAGAGCATCTTGAAATTATTACCCGTCCAGGACAAGTCTTTTCGATTAGTGACAATTAAGCTTCGTCAATTCGTCGGTTAGACTGAGTCGAGCTCTTTTGAGATTCAACAACGATCTTTAAACATTTAGATCACATTTTAATTACGTCTTTTCCCCCTCAAAAATAGCATGTCGTGATGTTTTTGATTTCAACTGATTAATTCAAAAGCTTTTGGAGAGATAGACGGATTTGGTTTTGCATGAATTCGGAACATTTTTATCTGGATTTTTATACTCCCCCATAAAGAACGCATATTTCAAACCGAATTTTTAAAATCAATTAAGGGTTTGGAGGGAGTTATCTTGAGCACTAAATTTGAAAGATTTTGAAAAATCTTCTGAACAATCTTGAAAAGGTGCTCAAGACTTCTGTTTGAAAAATGAGTTTTTGTTTGAAATCTTTTCGTTTGTTTATAATTGAAATTTTTGAAAATGATTTCATCTTTGAACGTACGAGCCCTGATATGAAATCATCAGAAGTCATCATTTAAGTTTGGGTTTCGTACTGAAGTATACGAAATCCATTATGTTTTTAGGATAAGTGCTCAAAAAATATTTAAAACCTTTGATTTGATTAAGCACTTTCCTTTCTTTGAAGCGCGGGTCCTGAACTGATGTGTCCAGAAGCCATTGTTGAAGAAAATTTTGATAAAATGACATGTTTTAGAAAACATTTAAGTGAAGTCTCGCTCAAGCATCTGTAGATATCCGTATCATTGTTTAATGAAATTTCTTGAAACGTTCAGAATATCGATTATACGAGAGACATGTCGTGAGAAGAATATTTTTGTGTTTTTTTGATTTTGTATTGTTTTTGTATTTTGAAAATTTTCTATTTTTGTATGTTGTTTTTCAAAAGAATATATACAAAGAAGATTTGAAGAAAGAAAAATTAAGTTTGGACATGTAAAAGTGGAGTTAAGAGTGGAATTAGAAAAGGATTTCCACATGCGATGTAGGCATAAAGTTCTTCTTTTCCACATCGGGTGTATGAACCCTCGACACTTTCACAAGTACCTGCATCTACAGAAGAAGAATTTGCACAAATAATAGTGTTAGAAGTACATGTTTCCTCACATTGAGGGTGTTCACTATCAACGGTTGTAGTGATTTCAACTTCCTTATCCTGATGATGTTTACTATTATTTTTCTTGGTGCAAGAATCAAAAATCTTCCCTATAGGAATCCATCTAAGACCAACTGTTGTAAAAACTTTTACCGTGGGAATCCACCTAAGGTAAGATCTAGAAGTTGTTTTCTTTTCAGATGCAGCAGAAGTCTCATTTTGAGAAAAACTACGTCCTGTAGAGATCCACCTATTAGGTTTCTTAGCCTCTTGCTTCTTATCAACGGGTTTGTTTCTATTTGGTGTCTTAGTGGATTGTGCCTTAGCACGTGAATTTTCTTTCTTAATATATTGTGCAACACATGCATCATGATTAGCTGAAAAAACACATTTTTGACATATAGGACAGACAAATTCAATATTCTTGTTTAAGACAGCAATCTTAACTTTGTCACTACAGTCATTTGGAACTTGTTTCTTGTTCGAAGAGGAATTTGAATTCTTCATGTTGCATTCTACGTGCATAACATTCTCTTTTGCGCAACTACTCTTAGATGCAAGCCAATCCCTAGTCTTTTGTTGAGTGTTCCTAGGTAATGGTTTACTACTACCAGCAGTGCCTTGTAATCTTGTAGAATTCATCACACTAGGTTTTGTACCTAAAATTCTGTCTTTTCGAATGTGTGCCTTTTTACTATCTTCTTCTATATAGTGATTGTGGATCATGTCATTAGAACCAACAGATTCGTTAACAGTTTTTGTGGTTACATTCGGTGTACATTCCCTAGAAAGGCCAGGGGTAATCACTTGTGGTTCCTCGACAATCGCTTTTCCTTTATCAACAATTGTTTCTTTTTGTTTCGGTAGGGGTTGTGGAGTGACTGGTTTTGTCAAATCATTTTTCTCATCGACTTTTGGAGCAAACCGGGAAATTGACATTTTTCAGCTGTTTTTGAAGTATTTGGTTTCTCCACTGTCAATGGTTTTGCAAACTTAGTATCGACACCCTTCCTTTTTAGACTTTCTAGCTGAGCTCTCAAATGATCATTTTGTGCTTGAATGTCCTTGTAGGCACGCACATATGACAGTTTGTCATACTTGCATTCCTCGGTTTTTCGGTCAAGTTGTTTAAAATATGACACGTTTTCTTTTTCAAGTTTTACAAGAGCATTTTCATATTTTGAAACAATTTCAGAGATCTCAGCTCACAGTCTTTCATCGTCTTCAACAGAATATGTTTGTAAAATGATAGACATAATATCGGTAGACATGACTGCTTCGAAGAGAGAATCATTTAGGTTTTCCAAAAGTTTGATGTTTTCAAGATTTGCATTAGCTTCCTTTACCAGGGATTTGTGGTCCTTGACAGAGTCAGCTGTTTCTTTCAAAAATGCTTGTTCAAAATGAATTACTCTAGCATTAATGGCGTTGATTTGTGGAGCAAATTCACTTTTAAGAATCTTTTTCAGTTGTAAATGGACCGTTGAATTCCAATTGTTCTCAGTCTGTCTCATTTTAGTTTCTAAAGTCATTTTAAGTAGCCCAAGTCTGGTTTTAATATCATCAAGACATCCTCTGGCAGCACTTGTGTTAAAAGTTTTGTTTGAGGACATCTATTGCATGTTTGAAAGAGATTTGGAAGCAACTAATGGTTTAGAAACTTGTTTCGAGATGCCTCGGGTTTTGGAAAACTCAGATGTTTGTTTTTGTGGAACAAAAGTAATTCTAGAAAGTTTGTTCAGTTTGTTGTAATCAATTGATTTCTGGTCTAGATTCTTTTGTTTCATTTTGGTTTGACTCTCTTCATCAAGTTCTATCATTTCCACATAATCATGAACAATAGAAGGATCATGTTTGGCATATATAACATTTTCATTGTACAAAACATTCTGTTCTTTCTGAGCTTTCTTGAGATTGCAAGGAGTTTTGTTACCTAGAGCCATTTTATGTTTTTTATGGTAAATCGGATCAGTTTGACTAGTAATCGTATGAATTGTTTGACTTGAGTGACCCGTTTTAACCAGTAAGTTTTCTAGTTTTTCGATCATATGTTCTGACTCTATGATTTCGTCCAAAAGTTTATCTTCTTTCTTTGCAAAGTCCTTTTTCAACTCATCCCGTTCTTTTTAAGATTGGTATAAGTTGTTTTTTGTTTTGAAAGTTGGTTTGTTAAATCAGAAATTTCTTGTTTTAAAGAGTTGATGGTTTTTGTTGAACTAATTTGAAGATCATCAAATTTGGTTTGCAATTGCCTATCTTTAACAAGCTTATAACCAATTTCAAATTCTGACTCGCGTTTTATATCAATTTGAAATTTTGTTTTCATTTTCCTTGTATCTCTCAAGCTCAGCGGTCAATTTTTCATTCGCGGCTTTAGTTTCGCAATTGACCTTTTTCACTTTCTCAATCTCAAAGCTACAATTATTTAGTAAAGATTCAAAGAAAGCATGGGTTTCCTCATCATTAGCACCATTTTGTGCAACTTGAACTCCATTAGGATACATATCTGGAGTTTCATAGTTAATATTGCTATTAACTTGCTCCCCCACATATGTGTCATAATTAGGTTCGGGAGGCATAGAATGTGGCTTCTCATGAGCAAACGGATTAGCATCATTAATGTAATTTGGTACCTCATGGAGTGGTTCTAAGTCATAAGTAGGAGGAATTTCAGAATAACTGCTTGATGTTGTTTCCTTCTGATTTGCCATAAAGTTGCAGTTTCCTTTGAGATCTGCTGCATTCTCATTAACACTTGTTGTAACCATGAAGTCATATTCCTCAGCAGTCAACAGTATTCCCGACTCTTCTTTATTGGCTAGCATCAACATGTACTGGATCTTTTGTGTCTTCGTCATTGCATTGACATTGTAATCTCTACCAATATCACTACTGTGAATTTCAGATGTAGGTTTCTGAATATTAGTCATAAAACAATCATTCCCATTTTGAATAACCACATTCTGATTCACAATCTGATCCATTTGGTTTCCAGCATACTGCCCTGCATATTGCATCTGATTCCCCATATGTATACCCGTAGCATTTTCAGGTTCATCTGACATAGACTCACAGGATTCTTCAACACTTTGTGCCTTTTCTGTCAACGGCGGTTGCTTCATATGCTCAACGAATGTAAATGGAAATCTTAGGTCAAGTGATGTTAAGTAATCTGGTAGCTCATTTTCTTCAACGTCTTGTTCATGATCAATCAAAAGCTTGTCAGTCTCAGTCAATAGTTGCTCAGATTCAATCACCGTCTTGTCAGTCTTAGGATATGGTGCAAAGAATTGAACCAGAGGTTCCATGTCCACTGATGTAAAGAATTTGTTGAGAAAAGACATTGATGAAGGTATGTTTGATAAAGTTGATCTTGGATCGTTTCAACGATAAAGGAGTTTGGTGAAAGTTAAGTTCCGTTGTTTTAGAGAAATTTTGGTCTGAAAACTTAAAAACTTTAATAACTTCTTTCTGGAGCGATTTCAGGCTTCAAAAATTTCATTACCCGACACAGTAGGGTAACCTCACAATATTCAGGCTGTTCCGGACGTTTTAACAGGTATTTTGCTGAAAACAAAGTTACGGTTCAAAAGTTATGATCGTTTGAAGTTTTGTTGTAAAAAGTCAACTTTCAGACGCAAAAAGTCAACAAAATCCACCTAATTCAAAACTTTTAGGCTAGGTCAAAAGTTTTTGCTAGTTCAAAATTTTGAGGCTAGTTCGAAAATATGAGACTAGTTCGAAACTTTCTGCTAGTTCAAGTCTAGTTCGAAACTTTGAGGCTAGTTCGAAACTTTCTACTAGTTCGAAATTTTGAGACTAGTTCGAAACTTTTTAAGACTTTCTAATTCGTACGAATCGAAAGTTTTCCAAAAGTCGAAGTGTTTTTCTAGCTTATACAAGAAAGAATAACAATGAGTAATCCACAAATCCTGAAGAAACCGCCTGAAGAGCTTGTTCGAAACTTTGGGGTTTTGCTAGTTCGAAACTTTAGGGTTTTAGGGCCTAGTTCGAAATTTTGGGGTTTTAGCTAGTTCGAAATTTTGACATAATATCCAAAACTCTAAAATTCGACCAAGAAGTGTTTCTAACCAAGATTTTCTTGTATAACTAAGCTTAAAAACATTAAAACTTAACGAAAGTTGCAAACTTTAACACTTTTAAGACCAAATAAGCTAGCTCGAAATTTTCAAGAACACAAAAAGTACGATTTGAAAAACAAAAATTTTACCAAAAAGCTTGAAACTTTCTTGTGACAAAAAGGTTTACAACACTAGTTTGTAATAAAAAAAAAATGCTAAAACCACAAAAAAAAAAAAAAAAAAAAAAAAAAAAAAAAAAAAAAGAAAAAAAAAGTAAAGACTTTTATGAAAATAACGAGTAAAAAGGCTAGAAAAACGTGACAAAATAAACTAAAAAACACTCATAAATCATTGTTTGGCGATTGATACCACTTGTAGGACCTTAGATCTATTAACTTTATCACTAATCTATGAAGCACAAATGGTGACTTAAGATGTGTTAGTGCAAATATTACGATATTTAAACTAGATGGTCTCTTCGGTTTTAATAATGACAAACATGTAACTTGTAATAGAAAACGTAAAATGCACAAGTCACTCGTAACGTCGAATCATCATCTCAAGACTCTTATGGAAATTAGATAATTAGATTGGGCCAAGCATACAAGACTTCTACATATGGACTTAGTTAATTGGATCAGGCCAAGCAAACAAACAAGCCCATTTGGGGCCCAATAGTGACCAGCCCAACAAGGCCCATCAAGACCCAACAATGCTTCTAGAAGCTTCTAGAAGAACTTGGTCTCCAAGATATTTACTTGGTCTCCAAGATTTAATTAGTCTCCAAGATATTTACTTGGTCTCCAAGATTTACTTGGTCTCCAAGATATTTACTTGGTCTCCAAGGTTTGAGCCTATAAATAGCAAGCAATTCTCCACTTCTTGCTTGCCAATTTCAAGTATCAAAAAAACACATACATAAATAATCATGTAATTAGGCTAGGAAAATGTAAGTCTAGAATCTCAAGTGTAATAGGGAGATCCGGATGATGTGTAAGTCCGTGGGTGAATGTGTAGATTAGGACGGTGTGTACGTCCGTAGGTGATTGTGTGTAGATTGGTCCTAGCTAGGATTAGGACTCGACATTCCACTTAGTGTCAGCTTTGGTGAAGACTTGAATCAGGTGAAGATTGAAGTGGACGAGAGTGCTCGTTCGTGTAGCCACGTGGGCTTTGTGTAGATTGGTCCTAGCTAGGATTAGGACTCGACATTACGCTTAGTGTCGATAAACTTGGTGTAAGCTTTGGTGAAGACTTGGATCGGGTGAAGATTCAAGTGGACGAGAGTGCTCGTTCGTGTAGCCACGTGGGCTTTGTGTAGATTGGTCCTAGCTAGGATTAGGACTCGACATTCCGCTTAGTGTCGATAAACTTGGTGTAAGCTTTGGTGTATGGTTTGTTCCGCCATAATGGAGCTTGTTGACTAGTGAAGTAACTCTCGAGTGTGGTACTCGAGGAGTGGAGTAGAACGAAGAGGTCCTTCGTGCCGAATCACTATAAATCATCGTGTCCGGTTTGCGTTTTCTCTTCTCATCTCTTTACTTTTAATTCTTGCATTTATCTTTACATTTATGTATGCATTACATTTAGTGTTGAGTGGCTTGTTGTGTGTAAGCTTGCTTGTGATATTAACTAGTTAACTTAAAAATGCAAAACATATATGAACTTCATCACATGTCATAAACTCGCCACTGACGACGGTCCCAAATATATATGGGACCGTCTGTACATATTGAGGACCGTCCCCAGTGCAATTAGAAGTAGCTTAATACTTGTTATGCTTATGTGATTATTTGTATACTTGAAATTCCGTGACATATATATTTGTTATGAGTGACATAACCTCTATTCATATTTAGTCACACTTGATCGGGAATTTGATATGAAAGATTTTAAGTTTTTAAATGGAAACGTATTCGCCCCTCCCCTCTACGTTTCTACAATTGGTATAAGAGCCACGTCGCTCTAGTTTTCAAAACAAATGGTTTTTAAAATAGAGTACGGTCCGCGTATCAAATCTCTCATTAAGAGGGATTAAATATGAAAAGTGTTTAGTTGCTAAATTTGTGCTAAAATGCTTTGTTGTTTTATTCGTACTAGTTTTGTTGGTTAAATGTACATTGTATACTTTCTTGAAGGTAAAACTTCTCGAAAGATTTTGAAAGTGACTAAATGAATTTATACACGAAAATTGTGCTTTTGTTTACTGGTGAAGGTCCCATATCTATGGACGGTCCCTTAAATATTTATGGGACCGTCAGTATTTAAGGGACCTCCATCAGAATGGTGTCAATTTTGAAAATTCATATAAAATCAACCGTAAGTCCGTAGGAGTCGTGCCACCCGCCATTTTAAAGGTAATTGAGTCCACTTTCATTTAAAAAGACTTCCAAGTATTGATTCCAAACTTAATTATGACATAAATGCAAATTGCTACATAGTGGTCAAAACCGTGTGTCACGTTTTAACGTAAAGCTAGCTCTTTGCTCTTTCTCTCGAGTCGGACATTTCTAGTAAATGGATTTTTGAAAAATGATGTCTTTTTCGTTTCAAAATATCGATCTTAATTAATTTTTAAAATGGGGAGGAAAATTCTTTTCGAAACAAAAACAAGCAAGTATACATTGTTGTATCTAACACACAAAACGATAACGGATATCTCTATGTGCGTTATGCTAAATTGTTCTTGCATTAGGTATAGATTACTTTACTTGCTTATGTGTTTTTGATTGCTTGCTTGTCTTATAATGTTTTAACCATGTTTGTTGAAAACAGTTGTCTTACACAAGTTACCTTTCCAAAGGTTCAAGTGTTAAAATATGTAATCTTAAAACATTCAACACTTCTTCATAACTTCAACATGATTTCTAAAACATCACATGCACTTATCTTGGTTGGCCATGGGTTGTCCAATCAAGAGAAAGGTTTATAATAATACATTAGTATTTAAGTAAAAGAAAATGTATTTTTGAACCTTGCATGTATTTGAACACACAATAATTGTTTCAAACATGTAGTCATAAACTATTTTTTCATAAGTTATGTATTGTATAAAAATAGTTAGGATAATTATTTTTATACTCATGAAATATCAAAAACTATGCATATTATACGTAATAATAAATAGTTTTTCGGACACAAAAATAAATGACAATCTTGAATTATTAAGTTAACATGTCATTATTATTAACCTCACACATACAACTAGTATTAAAATTGATGGAACACATTCCATAAATATTTATTTATTTTCTTTATTAAAAAGAGTGGTCGTGAGGGTCAAGAAAGATTTCAAGCATATATCAATTCATTATTCAAATTATGATTGATATCATTATTGAATCTAATTGACAAGTTTTCGAGTATGGACATGAAATTGGAGTCATTATTTGTTTAGCTTCAAGATAAAATCAAAATATAACGAAATATATTATCTTGAACCTACATACTCAATCACACTCGATTGTTATGAAAATAATGATGTCCTTCTCAAGACGAAAAAAATATGCATCGGATCATAACTCACACTTGTGTTGAGGATGTCATATTGAGTCTTCTTGTCCAATGGTTTTGTTCCAAATATTAAACTAATATGTTTAGAAGATGTTTAAAATACACAACGAAGTAGGATTGACGACTTGGATGTTTCATCTGAAATATTCAATCAATTTACATTGCAACGCAATTTGTATATGTGTCATTTCCGAAAAACCAAACACGAGCAAACAAACAACATATGTAGACTTTGCTCATGAACGAGTCAAGACTCAAAATCACATGTCAAATAAAAATGTCACACATAATACATCATCAATCTTCAAGAAGATAACATGTATTTCAAAAGGATAATTTATATTCTATGCATCTCATTCTCCTTGTAACATTAATGGTTATATTACAAGAGAATACGTCATATCTTGCTTAAAAAATATAGGATATTAGATTTTGTAAGAAACCTAATACAACGTATGTCACTACTTAAACAAGTCAAATTCATTAATCACATTATAACTAAAATACTTGTTTTCAATTCATAAGAGTGAAAATTTTATCCTTTTAAATAAGCATATTTGTCAAAAGATACAATATGTTTTCTCTCAATGATACAACGTAAAACATTACAAGATCTATTAAGGCAAGTAACCTTAATTAGGCTCTCTTTCTTAAGATTTACTATGGAGTATTCTTGAAACCAAAACATGTTAAAATAACAACTCAACAAACAAATATGTCATCCATAAGGTCATGTAATATACCACATAAACCAAACAACCTTCAAATCCCAAACACATGATTAAAATACCATGCTTGCCTTTGTTGGGATTTTGTGAAAGACATGTCGTTTTCATTAACTGGTTTTTTAAAATATTGTTAGTTGAGATATATTAGGACATGTTCTAGCGGATTCGGCCAATATCATCTTCGGTAAACCTCGATGGTAAAATATAGGAATTCCAGTTCTTCTAATAATGGCTACTGGAGAACCTATTGCACTAGAAATTCAATTTGACCTAATGGTTGAATTGCTTCCAGGAGAGAAGTTGGGTTTGTGGTAAACCCGTAAAAATGGTCGTGTTTAGCCTTAATTGAGCACCGATAGTAATAGTCTCATATCGATTCTCTAACTTGAATAATTTTCATTCCTACATTTGACTAAAGATATTTTACATGGATGATTGATGTGCTTATTATAGTCTATAATTTTTAACCAAGTTTTAAATTTATAATTTCCAAACTAACCTATAGACTCTAAACACTAACGAGCAGTGTACCCAATCAATGTGTATAGTTTTTAGGTAAGCAATGGTCGTTCTCTAGGAGCGAAGCTAAAGTGATCTAAAGGTATTTATACTAATCTAAACTAAACTAAACTATCCTAACCTAGAAAGCAATTAAAGATTAGGGGGGGGGGGTTAAGCCTGAGAAAATAAATACTAAACTAAAGACAAGTGAAGTAATTATAGATGGGGATCAATAGGAAGAACGGGTTAGCCAAGTCTAATCCATTTTATAGTTATGAATATGTTTATGTCTACTTGTTTTAATTCATTCAATTGTTAATCGGCATATCAATTACGAAATTCTGTCACAATTAAGTAACTAGCCATGGGGCGGATATGACGATAGATCATAGTGACTCATCTAGCATCAATACTAACTTATTGCTTTATACCATCTAACCTAGTTCGGCATTACACGCTACTAGTCCTATTAGGTTGTAGACGAATTCCGTTTATGCCATACAATGATTCCTTATAAAGATTCGGGTTAACACTCATATGACTTAATCAAAGTAATCACTATTACATGAGGTAAATTACATCAATTAGAATCATAAGGATCATAACCTAGTAACATAGATTTCTACTAGTAATAAGCAATAAACGAGTTTGTAACGACAAGCACCCAATCCAATAACAAAGTAAATCAATTCGACACAATCATACAAACTAATAAAACTTCATAAACTTGGCTAACAACTAAGGGTGTTATCCCATAATCTCAGCAAAAGATAGAGTATACATTGAAAGTAAACATAAAGAATTCATAGACAAATTATTATGCTAACCGAATGATACACAACGTTAAATCTTGAGATTTTCTTCGTCAATCTTCAAGGATGGATGGAGGAAGTGTTAGGGACGATTTGGGGTTGTCCCTAACTGATAAAAGTAATGCCAAATCGTTCCTAGGGCTTTGGTATTTATAGGGGTAAGCAATAATAGCCTCCAAGTAATTTACAAAAACTTATCTACTGGAATCAGGGTCGATACGGTGTATCTGGAGGGTTCGATACGCCGTATCTATAAGTAAACGTAGCCTCCAAGTCTGAAACTGATCCGATATGGCGTATCCAAGATTCCGATACGGAGTATCGGCAAATACGGCGTATCCATGAACCCAATGTTAGACCCGTATCCCGGTGTTAAGTAGGCCCCACCCTAGATGAAATATGCTAAGGTTGGATACGATTAGTTGGTCAACGAAGTTATGTGGAAAGTCAAACCCGATAGCCAATTAATAGTCAAAGTATGACTAATGTAGTAATATGAAATGTGACGTATAAACTAGAAGGACCTAAGTTGCCAAGAGTTAATTATGTGTTATAAGTTAGTTGTGGCTAAAATAAGAAGAAAGGGAGTTGAGGGATCATTCTTGCCAATTAACCAAAGATCCACCTAACTAGTTATAACTAGCTAATTCTAGAGATATCCACAATTATTGAGAGGTGATGAAGGCCGGTTCTATAGGAGAAAAAGAGAGGGAAAAAGTGAGGTGATGATCCAAGAAGATGAAGATGATCAAGTCTTAGTATTTATGACCACCCTTTTCTATGATCATTATCAAGTAAGTATGTATGTTTTTAATGTTAATGAAGTGTTAGATTATGAGTTAAGTGGGATTTCACCATATGATCAAGATATGATCATATGATGATGTAGGAAGGTAGATGAGTATGTTTGATGGGTTATGTTAACCCTTGTTTATGTTATTGATTGTTATGTTGTTAGGTTTTGGTTAATTGTAGAAGATGATGATTATGATGATGATGATGGTTAGAAGATGTTGTTGGTGGGATTTATGTTAGTAGCCTAGCTTGGATTAAAGGTAAGTAACTCTCCCTAAAACATGTATTATATGTGTATTGTCATGTATGTATTGTGGTTGTATGGAAGTATAATAGTAGGATTTAGAATGGTTGTGAGCTAGGGATGGATGGCTAGTGAATCTTGACCAAGGGTAGGTTAGCTTGTTGGACTTGGCTAGTTAAGGTATGTTGTTGATTATGGATTGTGGTGAATGGATGTGATTATGTTATGAAGTTGTGTATGATATGAGTGGTATATAGTAGATTAAGAGCTTTTATGTGATTATGATGCTTATGTGGAAATATGTGTATGAGATATGTTTTATGTCGGGTTACTTACTAAGCGTAAGCTTATTCGTTAGTTGTCAATGTTTTTGTAGGCTTAAGTGCGGCGGAATGGAGGGCTTGGAGTGTAGCATAAGAGTTGGAATGGATTTGGAAGATAACAAGCATTAGGAGCTAGTATAGAATACCGAGCTCAAGTGTCAAGGTTGTACCCCCGAGAGTCTTTTATTGATTTGTAAAGTATAGTCGAGTGTCAATTTGTATGTTAGAAAGGTCATAACGATTTGGGAGTCTAACGATGGGTCAAAATGTGTTTTAAGTGTTTTTAAGTAATGATAATGGGGTGTTTGGTTTAAGCGTGTTCGTACCCATTTTGGGTAGTTAACGGGTCAAGTGATCTTGGAACATGTTTATTATGTAAATATAATGAAGTTGGTCAAGTTTGGTGTAAAACGGAAGTGGTATAAGTGGTTTTGTCATGAAATGGGTCAAAATGGGTGTCTAGTGATGAAATTGCAGTTTTTGTTCTTGATGGCCTTCTTGACGGCGTCCCCTTTTAATTGTCCAAAAACTTTCTGGCCCGTCAAGGTCTGACGGCGTCACCATTTTTCTGACGGCGTCACGTTTATCAGGGCAGTTTTCGAAAAATCATATCTTTTAATCCGTAAGTCGAAATGGGTCGTATGACCTATCGTTTTGAAGCTATTTGAGTCTACTTTCATCTAAAAATAGTTTCAAGGTCTGAAAGTTTATAGATTTTTGTCAGTGGTCAAAAGAGTAAGCAGGTGTCCGTAAAAGTGAGTCGTTTCTGTGTAAAAAGTTTTAAATTTTGGTCTAAGCGGGAACGGGGTGTAACACCCAATACGCCATATTGGACTTCAGGAACATGTAGGCTCCTTTTTCTCTTTCCATGGCCGCTTGAATCAACTAAAACGGAGTCCGGATGAAGATTTTACGGCCAAAATACTAAAGCATCTTCGAGTATGTTCTTCAAATCGACCAAGTTTCATATACGGCGTATTCCCAAAGATGGATGCGCCGTATTCATCAAAGTCAAGCAAGGTTTTGAAATCTTCAAAGTATATGGATACGGCGTATATAATTAGCATTGATACGCCGTATTAAGTGTCTGATCAGTAGGCTTTCTTCAATATCATCATTTTTGCTCCAAAACACGTCTTTTTCCATAACTTTCTTCAAATGCTCCAATATTACTGAGATTTAAAAAAGTAAATGATTAAGTTCAAGATCTCATATAAAATACTATAAAATGAGCAATATAAACGGAATAAATGATGCTAATAATATTGTAACACCCCAACCCGACAAGGGTAAAGATATCATAATAATGGATTCATATCAGATCAAACAGAGCATACATCTACAGTAATACGAAAATCTCAAAGGATTACAAATGAAATACTGAATCTACAAGGTTACAATGAAAGCTTTCATAACTAATTCTAAAACATAATATCTTCTATCCAATTCTAATCCAGAATAGCTACGAAGCCTTCTATGTCCAGAGGTACACTCTCACTCATTCCCAGCTTCCTACTAAAACCTGCCGCAGGAAAAGAAATGCGGCTGAGCTTCAAAAGCTCAGTGAACAGATATATAGATAACAGAAACGATAACGGATAGCAGTACAAAGGAAATCAGAAAATACAGAGCAGTGCAACAGAAATCAGAAAGTACAGATCATACAGACACAAGTCAAATGAAGGAATAGGAAACAAGAAATGGAATAAATGAAATGAAATAAGAATAAATAAATAAGGTTTAAGAATAAAGGGAACAGAAATCTATCACGACCCCAGATAACAGATAATATCATAACAGTGTAGTCACATAAGTAATCTAGAGGGGATACCTCTCAAGTAACCAGATAATATGAGGGGTGACCTCATGTATCAAATCGGAGTGATCAGCTCCAAGATATATGTGAAAGACGTGTATCGCACACACCATCAGTCACCAGAGATATATATAACAGATAACATAATAACAGATAACAGAAATCAGATCAGATCTAGAATGCATCCATGCGCCCCAGTAGGCCAGAATCTTCTCCTACATAACAGATAAAATCAGGGACGGGACAGGTCATCACTCTCCTGCCCTAGAGTCATGCCATCGGTGCATCAATGACATGGACATGAAACCCTGATGCCTAGTGATTGGCTCAGACATCAGACTGTGGTCAAGGTCAGATGTCATATAATAAACAGAGTCATATCTAAGGGTTCATGGCAGAAGGGTCATGTCAACAATTCAGAATAAGATAATAAGGTTTGAATCAGAGTTTATCAGATTAAATTTTAATATCAAAGCTTAAGTTCAGATTAAAAGGTTTATTTCCAATAGTCCAAAAGAGTATATCAAAGGTTAACAATTACAAGTTTATAGCCATAATCCATTTCAGAAGTTCCTATCACAAGTTCATTTAAATCAATCCTTTAATAATGGTTTTCATTGAAATGATCTTACAAAATAGTTTTCATAAAAATGGTCTTCCAAAACTTTTAGTAACTTCCATTTCAAGTGGTATCGCTTCTTTTTAAAATAGCTTTTCTTAAACAGTTTCATATGTAGTTTAATAAAGGTTCAAAATCAATTAGGTTCAGATAAGGATTTAACAGGTTAAGGTTTATACCAAAAATCAAATCAAAGTTTACACAGATATATCAGGTTAAGGTTCAGAACAAGGTTCACAGATCAGATTCAATCAAGATTCACAAATAAGTTTACAATCAGAGTTCAGGAAAAAGGTTCAGAATCAAAGAATCATAGCAGAGGCTCAAACAAAAGGTTCAAGACAAACAGATCACAACAAAGATTCACAACAGAAGGGAACATAGCAGTGGTATCGGAAATCCTAATAAAGAAAATGAAAAACTGAAAGAAAAGGGGATGAAAAACCCTTACTGAAAAAGGGCAGAATATCTGTACCTTATTAGCAAAGCAGAATAAGCAAAACAGACACAGAACAGAAATCAGGACTTCTCCTTCTTCACACCTAAAGAAGTAGAAGACGGAATTACTACGGATTCTAATTCAGATTATTACTTTTAGTTTACCTTTCCATTTTAAGTAACTTTCTATTTTTAGTAACTTTCCAGATTTAGTAACCTTCCATAATTAGCAGGTTTCCAGAATTAACAGATATTATCATTTCAGATTAGATTAAGTCCTTACTCAGAGATTATTATGGAATAAAGGTATATTTTAACAAGTTACAGAAGTCTAAGGTTAATTATGACAAGTTTACAAAGTTCAGGGTTTTAATTGTAACTTCATCAATTTCAAAGGTCTTAAGTGAAAATACTTCAAGTACTGATTTAAGTACATATTTTATTCAGAATGACATCATAATCTCTTTAGTTTCATACTTTACAGATTATACCCCTCTAGTTACAATATTTACAAAACAAACCCTTTAATTACATAATTCATGATTTAATCCTTCTAATATCCATATTTACCAAGTGAGCACATTATTTTTACAAAATTTCAGAATGTTACATCAGAGTTTGCATATATTACTATTTAGACCCTTAGATTTCAGAATTTACACAATTAGTCCCTTAAGTTTACAAAACTTATAAATTAAATCATAATTCCATAATAATTTCACATTAGGCCCATAAATACTCAAAATTACACAAAATACTCTCAATATTATTATTTGCTCAAAATCACTTCAAGTTTCCAGAATTTACATCTTTAGTCCCCCTAGTTAAATTAATTTCAATTCGGACTAATAATTATATATAATTACCCATTTAACCTTTTAAATACAAGATTCACATATCAATCCCTCATTTTATATTTTATACGAAATATACATGGTCCAAAATAACTTACAAAAATATCCCTTGAGTTTTTTTAAAATCACAAAACACCCCCTTACCTTTTATTTTTAAAATCGGTAATACATAAAAAACAACCTAAACCCTAATATTAATTTCCAATCATTACCCCATAATTATCATAATCCTTAAACATCATTAATGACCAGATATTACACACCAAAACCCTAACCCTAGCTCGATTGGGTTTATTTTATTTGTTTTCTCTATTTATTTTATAAACCGATTAGAACTAAAATCAACAAGGCATGATCCAAGCTTCTATAAATTCGATCATCCTTTTTCTCATGTGTTAGGATGCATATAGAACCCAGAAAAATTACTTATACAACCCAGAAAAATCGAATGTATTACATAGGTATTATTTTCGTTTTTAGGTTTTAATAACTCGTTAATTCACAAGCGACTCATAGATCTTGCATGGTTTGTTTTTATCATTTTATACAGACCTTATACAATGTAGAGATCATGAGAAAAATACCAGATGAGACTCAGAATGATCGGATGGAAGATGGGAAAATAACACCACTCGCTTGGCTTAAATCGACACAAAAATCCTCCACGAGCACAAACGCGACCAACACACCTTGTAACCATTTTTAACAGATCATATATGATGTAAGAAACTCAGGAAAAATACCAAAAGAATTTTGGCATGATCGTATGAATTAATAGGGAATTTACCTCAGGTTTTTACAATCGACACAAGAAAATTCGACACGCTTGAACCAGGCTTCCATAAATCGAATAGCTATTTTTATTGGCTTCCTAGCAATAGAATGAACTCAGAAAAATTTCTCTTTGATCTCCAGAAAGTCGCAAGAATGAAAATCGAATTATTTTGTGTTTTGGTTTATACGGTTTGTGAAAAAGGAAGGAGATAAGTGTATAGAATATGTGGAATGGTATAACCGAGATATGAGGGGGGGGGAAACCTCTTCACACGGCAAAAATGCTGCCCACAAATAATCTTTAATTTTTGATTGATTCTTTCCCTTTTAAACTTGTATTTATCTTTTACAATTAAATGTGTAATTCGAAATAAATAGGTACAAAGTATATTAAGTGTTTTAATACTTTTTGTATCTTCAGAAATAATGTAATGTTGTCCCAGAAATTAATTTACTTGATATGTTGCTCGTTTTCAGAAGTTTGGAATTGCTTCAGAATTTTATAAGTTATTTATTTGGGTTTTATGGTTTCAGGGGTAATTTGGTCATTTTACATGTTATCTGAATTTCAGATATTACAACTTCTTCCCCACTAACAAAAGAAATTTCGTCCTCGAAATTTGCAGAAAGCAAAAAGAAAGAGAGCAGAAAACATAACAAAGACATACCAGACTAAGGCAAGAATTAAGGTGTAACGAAACAGAAACACAACTACCGGTGAACAGAAACATGAAAGATTTGTTTCTCATGACTCGAACTCGTAGATTCCAAAATTGTTTCAGATCGCAGAACAGATATAACATACTGAATCCAGATCAAAAGAATAACATACCAAACGTAATAGATGAAAATCAGATTCTCTCGGAAAAGACAAGGAAATACATAGGATTTTGACAGATATGCCGTTCACAGAATTTGATTAGATAGATCAGATTAGAACGTACAGAAAATAGATTATCGATAACATCAATTGGCAGAAAGTTCAACAACAGAATCTAAGATTCTTATCGGATGTGCAGAGGTCAGCAAAATGCGTGACAAGACTCCAGACGTATCAATTCGCATAACAGTGAGAGCAGATTACGCGTATAGGCAGAATGAACTTAAAGTCTCACTAACACAGAAGATCTCAAACAGTTATCAGAATTTCTAAAGCTTCTATGGCACTTCTCGAAATATCCTATGCCCACAACAAGTGCACGTTATATGATGTAAGTATTATCACGTTGGCCAGACGTCATAATACTGGCATCATATAAATATGCCCTCATGATGGTCATACTTTATCTCAAGTCGTGAACAGAACAAACTTATCTTAATCCACCTAGTCTTCCTACGGTCCCAGAGGTCATCAGAATCAAATACCCTAACTAAGAAGAGAACGAATTACTTGAAGAAGTTAACGGAAGTCCCAGAATGTCTATCAGAATTTGGTACATCAGATCATCCATCATTCGTCAAATTTCAGATAACAAAACCATCATCCGACATACGCAGAATGAACACAGAGCGGAATTACTGATAAAGAACCTAAATCATTCAAAGGATTTTATCATTAGGTAACAGAAATTTAGATAGGTCAATGCAGAATTGAATCACATCATCCATAGCTTCATCCGTCACAGAATTAATTCTTTCAATCACAAACATTCGCTTCAGACTTTTCTTCTATTCAAGGTCATGATCTCAGTTTCCATTCTCAAGTCTGCTTCTACTCTCAATTCATCTTAGTACAACTAAAATGAATAGAGAAGCAAGATTGCGAGTCTTGGACAGGTCTACTAGCACAGTTCGGAATTCGCCAACTCAGATTGCTGTCGTCATCGGATGCTTGGTAGTGGTGTCTGCTACAATCTCTGAACGCCAATCACATCTACTCTTCCAGAACAAAGGTCATTCCATTTAATACGAAGATGGTCTACATGCTTCCTCGTTCGTCTCAGGGCACAAACATGCTGTCATACTATGACAATTGTCCAGATACTCGTGAAACATGATTCTTATAAGTCAATACTATTGGCATTATTTAAGACTCATAATGGTCACAATGAGTACGAAAACAGTTTTCATGAATCTTTTCAGGGATAACTTCATATCTAATTCACATCACTAATCTTTACGAATAAAACTGAAATACTTTACGGAAGTTGCTCTCAGTTAGTCATCTCCCTTCTCAGGAGTTCTTGTGGTTGCTTCTTCAGTCCTTCAAACATTAAATGAGGTTGTCTGATGCAGAGTTCACAAGGATAGAATAATTTAAGCATTTCTACTCGGAAATGAAAAGTGATTACAGTGAGATTACGGTTAAGTTTACGATAGTTGATATGCAGACACAAAATTTTCTCTTTCTTCTTCATAAACTAATAGGGGTATTCAAGGGGAACACTGAGGTGGACAAAAAAATATCTCATCATCTTCTCCAGCATCATGGTTCATTAACTGAGATCGGTTCAGAGTCAATTTTTCTGCTCAACAGGAGAGAAAACCCAAGAGTTTCATCAGAAAATGCCAGAAAATTTGTACAACAAAACTTTCAATGCCAACACTTTCTAGGGGTGGATACTAATAGGGTGTCAGGAGAATTTGATAATCAAATGAGGTCAGGGTACATATTTCCATAGCAGGGTTAAGCTTAACAGATTTAAGCGGTTAGAGGTTATTATATCAAAAGGAGGGTGGTCAGATTGTTACATTTCAGATGCGGTAGTTTATGATAGCTGAAGAACCAGCCAATCAATAATCACAAGATCTCCAAAATCAAGTATATCAATAGTAAACAGATCCGCAGAACGTATATGGTCACTTAACCAGACGGATAGTTCATATGTCAGAGTCAAGTACATGGTTCAGTATAGTGTGGGGATAGGTACGCGAACAGTTCAAGGTGTTGGGGTTTCATTTAGCTATATATCACAAGTGGCAGGTAGGGTGTGAATCATCGGTAATACGGACATCGTATACTGTCAAAGTGAGGCATATGGAACATCGGTTATTAGCATCATCATGGTCGAGTAACAATTCCATACAGAGATAGTATTTGCATCAAATCCTTCCAAAGAAAAACTGATTGGCAAATAAGATTCATCATTCAAGGGAGGGAATCAACTTCTATATCCAAGGTAAAAAAAAATTACCAGAGTTCTTATAGGAGTGGTATGGATTTGCAAGACAGAAATAGTATCAGATGATACATTTATATTCAGCACGATAATGAATTTATAGAAGGTGTCAACCAAATTAGGGTTAAACGGCCTTCGGGATGGTCGGAAAGATATCAGACTGTTTATCAAACAGATCGGAGTGAAGGTCAAAATCAGGTAGTGGCAGCAAAATTTTAACAGTCGGTAATCATGGTAGGGGTTCAAAATTGTTTCAAATGCCGAAGGTGAGACATAGGAGGATAGTCGTCACCATAGAATGATCAATCAACTAATCTTTTATCAGGAGAAAATCAAGGTTAATTATCAATGAAAACGGATCGACAAAGCAGATCTTTACCATTCAGAATAAGAGGGAGAACCTTTTATACTCGTGGTTAAACACCACAAGACTTCTCATGGGAACAGAAATGGTTAAGACGGAATCAAATAGTGTCAAAAGATTCATAGATGATTATCAGAAGCAAGAAACAAATAACTGAATGTATCAAGTACATCATCGATATGGGGATTCTCAGAATGCCCGAAGAGGCATCATATGATTAACAAAAGGTTCAGAGGTCGGAGTCAGAATCTGAAAGCAAGGATCAAATAGTGTCAGACAATTACTATGCAATTCTCAATGCTTCAGGTTTATTTAGGTTTCATTTCTTAGGTGATGCAAGGCATAAGCGCTAAATTTCCAAATGTGATTTTAACAGGCTTAAACCAAAACAAGGCACGAATCAGAGTAATGCGGAAGCAATGATACTTAAACAAAATGCCTTATAATCTACCCATTCCTCACAGGTCAGAATTTAAGTTCCTATAGGGAAATCCTACAGCAAATTCTCAAAGGTTGTCCTACGAGCGCCTACAGTGGAAACTTGGTGGTCCAGACTTCACAGGTCAAGGGTAAATGTATTACGAGTCGCAGCCTGTGATCTCTGATACCATAAATTGTAACACCCCAACCCGACAAGGGTAAAGATATCACAATAATGGATTCATATCAGATCAAATAGAGCATACATCTACAGTAATACAAAAATCTCAAAGGATTACAAATGAAATACTGAATCTACAAGGTTACAATGAAAGCTTTCATAACTAATTCTAAAACATAATATCTTCTATCCAATTCTAATCCAGAATAGCTACCAAGCCTTCTAAGTCCAGAGGTACACTCTCACTCATTCCCAGCTTCCTACTAAAACCTGCCGCAGGAAAAGAAATGCGGCTGAGCTTCAAAAGCTCAGTGAACAGATATATAGATAACAGAAACGATAACGGATAGCAGTACAAAGGAAATCAGAAAATACAGAGCAGTGCAACAGAAATCAGAAAGTACAGATCATACAGACACAAGTCAAATGAAGGAATAGGAAACAAGAAATGGAATAAATGAAATGAAATAAGAATAAATAAATAAGGTTTAAGAATAAAGGGAACATAAATCTATCACGAGCCCAGATAACAGATAATATCATAACAGTGTAGTCACATAAGTAATCTAGAGGGGATACCTCTCAAGTAACCAGATAATATGAGGAGTGACCTCATGTATCAAATCGGAGTGATCAGCTCCCAGATATATGTGAAAGACGTGTATCGCACACACCATCAGTCACCAGAGATATATATAACAGATAACATAATAACAGATAACAGAAATCAGATCAGATCTAGGATGCATCCATGCGCCCCAGTAGGCCAGAATCTTCTCCTACATAACAGATAAAATCAGGGACGGGACAGGTCATCACTCTCCTGCCCTAGAGTCATGCCATCGGTGCATCAATGACATGGACATGAAACCCTGATGCCTAGTGATTGGCTCGGACATCAGACTGTGGTCAAGGTCAGATGTCATATAATAAACAGAGTCATATCTAAGGGTTCATGGCAGAAGGGTCATGTCAACAATTCAGAATAAGATAATAAGGTTTGAATCAGAGTTTATCAGATTAAGTTTTAATATCAAAGCTTAAGTTCAGATTAAAAGGTTTATTTCCAATAGTCCAAAAGAGTATATCAAAGGTTAACAATTACAAGTTTATAGCCATAATCCATTTCAGAAGTTCCTATCACAAGTTCATTTAAATCAATCCTTTAATAACGGTTTTCATTGAAATGATCTTACAAAATAGTTTTCATAAAAATGGTCTTCCAAAACTTTTAGTAACTTCCATTTCAAGTGGTATCGCTTCTTTTTAAAATAGCTTTTCTTAAACAGTTTCATATGTAGTTTAATAAAGGTTCAAAATCAATTAGGTTCAGATAAGGATTTAACAGGTTAAGGTTTATACCAAAAATCAAATCAAAGTTTACAACAGATATATCAGGTTAAGGTTCAGAACAAGGTTCACAGATCAGATTCAATCAAGATTCACAAATAAGTTTACAATCAGAGTTCAGGAAAAAGGTTCAGAATCAAAGAATCATAGCAGAGGCTCAAACAAAAGGTTCAAGACAAACAGATCACAACAAAGATTCACAACAGAAGGGAACATAGCAGTGGTATCGGAAATCCTAATAAAGAAAATGAAAAACTGAAAGAAAAGGGGATGAAAAACCCTTACTGAAAAAGGGCAGAATATCTGTACCTTATTAGCAAAGCAGAATAAGCAAAACAGACACAGAACAGAAATCAGGACTTCTCCTTCTTCACACCTAAAGAAGTAGAAGACGGAATTACTACGGATTCTAATTCAGATTATTACTTTTAGTTTACCTTTCCATTTTAAGTAACTTTCTATTTTTAGTAACTTTCCAGATTTAGTAACCTTCCATAATTAGCAGGTTTCCAGAATTAACAGATATTATCATTTCAGATTAGATTAAGTCCTTACTCAGAGATTATTATGGAATAAAGGTATATTTTAACAAGTTACAGAAGTCTAAGGTTAATTATGATAAGTTTACAAAGTTCAGGGTTTTAATTGTAACTTCATCAATTTCAAAGGTCTTAAGTGAAAATACTTCAAGTACTGATTTAAGTACATATTTTATTCAGAATGACATCATAATCTCTTTAGTTTCATACTTTACAGATTATACCCCTCTAGTTACAATATTTACAAAACAAACCCTTTAATTACATAATTCATGATTTAATCCTTCTAATATCCATATTTACCAAGTGAGTACATTATTTTTACAAAATTTCAGAATGTTACATCAGAGTTTTCATATAGTACTATTTAGCCCCTCAGATTTCAGAATTTACACAATTAGTCCCTTAAGTTTACAAAACTTATAAATTAAATCGTAATTCCATAATAATTTCACATTAGGCCCATAAATACTCAAAATTACACAAAATACTCTCAATATTATTATTTGCTCAAAATCACTTCAAGTTTCCAGAATTTACATCTTTAGTCCCTCTAGATAAATTAATTCAATTCGGATTAATAATTATGTATAATTACCCATTTAACCTTTTAAATACAAGATTCACATATCAAGCCCTCATTTTATATTTTATACGAAATATACATGGTCCAAAATAACTTACAAAAATATCCCTTGAGTTTTTTTAAAATCACAAAACACCCCCTTACCTTTTATTTTTAAAATCGGTAATACATAAAAAACAACCTAAACCCAAATATTAATTTCCAATCATTACCCCATAGTTATCATAATCCTTAAACATCATTAATGACCAGATATTACACACCAAAACCCTAACCCTAGCTCGATTGGGTTTATTTTATTTGTTTTCTCTATTTATTTTATAAACCGATTAGAACTAAAATCAACAAGGCATGATCCAAGCCTCTATAAATTCGATCATCCTTTTTCTCATGTGTTATGATGCATATAGAACCCAGAAAAATTACTTATACAACCCAAAAAAATCGCATGTATTACATAGGTATTATTTTCGTTTTTAGGTTTTAATAACTCGTTAATTCACAAGCGACTCATAGATCTTGCATGGTTTGTTTTTATCATTTTATACAGACCTTATGTGATGTAGAGATCATGAGAAAAATACCAGATGAGACTCAGAATGATCGGATGGAAGATGGGAAAATAACACCACTCGCTTGGCTTAAATCGACACAAAAATCCTCCACGAGCACAAACGTGACCAACACACCTTGTAACCATTTTTAACAGATCATATATGATGTAAGAAACTCAGGAAAAATACCAAAAGAATTTTGGCATGATCGTATGAATTAATAGGGAATTTACCTCACGTTTTTACAATCGACACAAGAAAATTCGACACGCTTGAACCAGGCTTCTATAAATCGAATAGCTATTTTTATTGGCTTCCTAGCAATAGAATGAACTCAGAAAAATTTCTCTTTGATCTCCAGAAAGTCGCAAGAATGAAAATCGAATTATTTTGTGTTTTGGGTTATACGGTTTGTGAAAAAGGAAGGAGATAAGTGTATAGAATATGTGGAATGGTATAACCGAGATATGAGGGGGGGGGGGGAAACCTATTCACATGGAAAAAATGCTGCCCACAAATAATCTTTAATTTTTGATTGATTCTTTCCCTTTTAAACTTGTATTTATCTTTTACAATTAAATGTGTAATTCGAAATAAATAGGTACAAAGTATATTAAGTGTTTTAATACTTTTTGTATCTTCAGAAATAATGTAATGTTGTCCCAGAAATTAATTTACTTGATATGTAGCTCGTTTTCAGAAGTTTGGAATTGCTTCAGAATTTTATAAGTTATTTATTTGGGTTTTATGGTTTCAGGGGTAATTTGGTCATTTTACATGTTATCTGAATTTCAGATATTACAAATATGTTGTTATTTGATGTCATCAAATATCCCCCCACTTGAACTTTACTTGTCCTCAAGTAAACTTTAGATTAAACTTATGAAAATGTATCTTAAACAGTTGTCTAGGATTTTTCTAGTTAATCATTCATTCGTTTAATCTCAATTGTACAACTAAACACCTGACAAAATAGGAAAATGAAATCACTCATCTAATCTATGTGGTAACATTTAAGTAATTCGCTCAATTGCTCGGTCGTGACGAGTATTCTATCATAAGCTTGGCAAGGATACACATCTCCACCACTAAAGCTAAGGAGTAACAAGTCTAAAGCGGTAAATTGGGTTAAACATAAGGCTTAAGGGTTGAACCTAGCTTTGTTCAAACATCTCTTACACAAACTTAATAGATCGCTGACGTGAGTCCTCGATTTTATCAAACAACGGATGGTCACAAGTGTATGTCACTGTTCGCTGGCGTGTTATTTTCATAACGGATGGTCACCAAGACACACTCCAGATCGCTGGTGTAACACCCCCAACTTGGAATATGGCAGCGGAACATAGTTAGGGGTATTACTCGAGGGGTAAGACAGTCACATCCATAGAAAACGACCTCATAACGGGACGTTTTGGTAAAACATGTCATTCGATTATGTAAAAACCATTTAGAGTTCAAAAGACTCTTTAACATAAGTTGCAGCGGAAAATAAACAAAGTTTGCAGCGGAAATAAAAGACATAGTTCAAAAGGTTTCTCGAATGACACGATAGTAAAAAGATAGTAAAGATAGATAGAAAAGCCAAATATAGCCATCAAAAGTCTTCAGCCACTCCGGTGCCCAAAAGTATGCATCAATTAATTATCTGAGATAAAACATGCTTAAAAAGTCAACACAAAGGTTAAGTGTAATCCATAGGTTTAGTAAATAATCAGTTGAGCACAAGATTTTAAGTCTGGAAGATATAAGCAACAAATACATATATCGGGTAAGCGTCAAATAACATTATGCTAAGCTCATGACACACAAAGCGTTAACCGGCACCAATAACATTGTCGTAAGTCGACAATAACCACGGAATTTCATAATATAACAAATGCCCCAAAGCTAGGTACTTTGCCAGATACCTAGTAAACTCGAATATAGTACAACACATGTGGACCGACCTTAGTCCAACATGGCGGGAGGGTCAATTCCTATAGGCCTATAAACTATAATCGCACTCACTCGCAAGTGATTAATGGTTCATGATCCGAGGGACTTGCTTTTGGCAAGGAAAGGTACTTAGTATATCATTTCAATCAGGAATAGCATACAGATAAACAATTGTGCTCATAAAAATAAGTAAATAACATGTATCTCCCCCAAGGGTTTATAAACATTTTTAAAGTAAAAGTGGGGCTACGAATCACACCTTAGCAATAGAGAAACGAGATATCGCAATAATCAGGTGTTACGACACAACAAATGAACCTCAGCACAACCTAACAGTTAAATGGCATGTCTCAGGAATAATACTCGAAACGATTTATAAAACAATACTCGAATAAAATGTTTTAGTTTCAATGGCGTTTTATATAAAAGGAAAGTTAAGACTTGTGTGGATACGAGAAATTCAAATAAAATAACAGAAGTCTGCGAACGTGAACGAATAAGCAAAGAAGAATAAACGAGAAGAGAAAAGGAATGAAAGAAGAAATAGAACAAGAAAAACAAAAGAAAACATCAATAGGTAGTTTCAGTATTTACCCGTTTTCCCAAATAGTTGATATAACGTCAAAATGTATAAGTTTTGAAAAGCTTTTTAGGATATAAACGATTAATTTATAAAAGACGTTTACCGAAATTTGGGCATGACGCGCCCGTTTATAAAACATTGTCAAGTCATTTTGACTCTTGAATAATACAAATTTATCGTCAAGTTTTACAAGTTTAATCATAAATAATTGGACATTATTATTCGCGTATATATTATGTTTATTGATTTGATGACAAAAGACAAAGATGACTTGCAGAAAAAGATGAAGAATAAAGATTAGGAAAGTATTTGTTTCCTAATACAATTAGAAGTCTTTTGTAAACCCTAAATCTCTATTATATAAAGAGATCAAGGGTACGTAGGTTTTATTAAGTCTTGTAACAATGTAGTCGACTAAAAGGTGTGTGTATGTTCTAGATGTTTGTCATAGAAAACGTCTAGGTTATATTAGTCAACCCCCAAGATCACAAGTGTCTTTGATCCTTGTTATAGGTATATAACACGTTATATTATTCTTAATATAATTGGAGGTGATTGTAGAAAAACCTTGTGTCAATAACATAGTTATTTTTTTTAATTCCGCTGCGTATGTATTTTGTCTATGTTATTGTTTAACCCTAGATGCTCAAAACGATCCATGGAGTCTAACAAACTCCACATATTAGTTGTCTAGTTTTATCGACCATTTTGTATATGTTCGAGTCCAAGTATGTTAAACTCTTATGAGTCTAACATACTCTTCCGTCTCATGTACCAAAAGTGTCCATAATGTCCATCAACTAACACCGTAAATCCAATATCGTCCAATCCTTGTCCAAGCAACAGTATTACAATATATATCCAAGTCGTAATCCAAATGTATATCCCATATGTCCAATATTTTCCGAAACACCATATCGATAAGAAACAAATAATAAATAACGACCAAACTAAAATATAACTCGACTTAAAATAAATAAACGTCTTCGTGACTCCCGTGAGTCACGGCTCGACTCACATCGAAACTATGTGGCTCTCGGCTAAGTCACAACTCACAACATAACCAAAGCAATATACTCGACAAGTTTTCAACATCACAAATAATTCTAACCCTACGCCGTGACTCACCACGAGTCACGGCTAACCCGATGTGGATTGTTACTCACGACCGAACCAAGCAAATAACCAAATCCAAAACTGAACACAAACACAACCAATCCAACACTCCTAATCCTAATCCTAACCGAACCAAGCAACACCAACACCTCCGAATACAAATCCGACACCAAACCAATGCAACATAAACAATCCAAACACAACAAAAATAAATATAACTAATCCTAAACTACTCTACAACACTCGCCTCGCCGTGACTCACCACGAGTCACGGCTCGGCCCCACTTGTTGCCGGCTGTCGAGACACAAGCAAACCCGAGACCAAACCAAAACAAGCTTCAAACACAAAATAAGATGTTAGAAACACAAAAGGAAGCAAACCAAGAGTTAACTCGCCCGAGTCAACACGAGTTGACTCGGTGAGTCACCGAGTTGACCGAGTCAAAGCCGAGTCACGGTTAAAAACTTAGATCCACAAAAGTTTTTATTGTTTTAAAAGGTTTTATAAAAGATTTATAATAAAAATCGGATGAAATAAAAAGTTTATAAAAAAACTAAGGTTTTGAAAAGATAAAAATATAGAGGTGAAGGGAGGCGCGTGTGACAGTTTTACCGAGAGAGAAAGGATGAGGGGGGGTGACTGTGGTGGCGTACGGTGAGGTGGCAGCGGCGGTGGTGGCGCGTCGTGACTCAAGGAACTCCAGAAATGACGTAGTTATACCGATCTATCGATTTGGATGAAAAAGGGTCTCGCCGGAAATTTTTTGGCGACGGTGGTTGCCGGACATCGGCGGTGGTTGTCGGATTTATGGTGGCCGGCGAGTGGGTGAGGGAGAGAGAAGAGAGAGATTGTGTGTTTTATTATTTGTGTGTAATGAGGGAAATGAGAAAAAAATTGATTTTTATATAATGGGGAGGGACCAAAGTTGGCCAAAATAAAATACAAGGGTGAAAACAAAACTTAGGGGTGGAGGGGGTCAAAGTAACAAGTATCAATACTTTTGATAAAAACACTCCAGGACCCATTCGACGTACCAAACGGACTCGAAAAATTATGAAACTTGCGCCATTGTTCACGAAATAGTTTTTCCAATAAAATCAAGTATAAATTCAAATAACTTTCTCGAAATCAATATATTTGGCAAACTCGATTCGTTTCGTGGTTTCTAGGTTGTGCCGGTTCAATAAAGGGACAAAGTTCTCGTTTCTCAAGATATCTCACATTTCTCAAGCCCAAATCAGTTCTGGAAAATTTTTAAATACTCAGTGTAACCACTGCGAAAATCCCACACTAGATTACACTATCTCTTAGAATACTTATCCTTTTCTGCGGGTAATTTTTTTTTATTACTTACTACCTGGGCAGAACCACTATCTCATGTGACGTAACTCACATCCTTGATAAACGTGCTCGCACGCAACTTAACCTTAACCTATTCAAAGTTTATTTTTAAATAAACATTTTCCTATGTCAAGTATAAAATATTACAAATTACCATTTACCACTTGACGTTAATTCATTAACAACTGAACATATCTTATCTGATAAAAATATTTATAAAACCCTAAATGTATCACAACACCAAATAAGAATAACTAAACCCTAGAACATAAAAGTACAACTCATTTGAGCTAATGTACAAGTTACTAAAACACCAGAAACCCTAATTCTATTTCAGCTCCCGATAAAACCCTAATTTCAAAAAACCATTATTTTATGTATAACTTTCACAAACCCAAATTTCTTTATATAATATTTTTACAAAATAATAATTGTACAAGATATTTAAACTAATGTACAAGTCATTTAAGCATAAAACTTAAATGAAAATAAAAACCTTATAAAAACTTTAATAATAGTTATTTAAATAACGTAATTTGTAATATTTTCACACAATAAATTTTAAAAATAATTTATAAATTTATTTAACATATGTACAACTCCTTAAACTCAAGGTACAACACTTCAATGCACAAAATCTTCAAAACTCATTTCTATATATTTAAACCTTAATAAAAATTATATAAAATTGAGAAATAATTAAAATTATGTTTTTCCTATATTCCTAACCCTAGTACAATCCTCTTAAGCATAGAGTACAACCTTCCTAATCACAAAATCATTTTCTCACTTATATATATGTAATTTGACATGTATTTAATTGTTTCCTAGAATTCTAAAAATCATTTCTAAAGGAACCCTAAACCTAGAAACCCTAGTTTTACCTAAAACCCTATAGTACTGCTTGACTTAGCCCTAGGTACCATCCCATAAAGCAACTAACGAACCAAACCCTCCTAGTCCACTTAATCTAATTCGACTTCAACCGTAAACCAAACTAAACCTTAGAAATCTTAGACCCTAAGCTTCCATTTGGATGAACCTTAGTATGCCACACCTCTTTCTTCTAGAAATTAGGGCACATGTGTGATTCCTACACTTACACATCTCACTTTCCCTCCCCATCTCAAGTGGCGTCCAATATAGCCTCACACTTCACCAAATTTCTGCACATACTTCTCCCCTAGTTCAAACCCTATGCTCCTCCTCCACATCATACATGACCTCAACTTGAAAGCTACTTGTATGGAAGATAAAAGCTCCACATCCTTGTAAAATCCTTGTGTGGAAAATAAAGCACCACATCACTCCTTCTCCTCCATAGTACACGCCTCACTTTCTCCTTCATTCTTTTCAAATGTTAGCTTCACTTGTTCCCTTCTACACACTCCCATGAAGACCCTAGACCTCTTTTCTTTCTATAAATAGGACACAACTCTCACCTTTGTTCTCACACACCAATCGACCAAGCTCTCTCAACTTTCCACTTACTTTAGTCGAACACATCAAACCCAGATTCCTATCCATTTCCTTACTGATCACAGCAAGCCAAATACAAATTTTGGAAGGCCTATAGGTGAGGAGAAACCCTAGTGATCAAGAGTCGAACCCAAGTCCTCATAAACCCTATTCGAACCAAACCCTAAGTAAGTACTTTAACTCTATTTGAATTTCAGTTTTGTTTACTTTATGTACATCTAAAAACAATAATACACAACCTATAAAATGAAACAAGAACAAAAACCAGGAGTTATCTTTTCCTTCTTTCTTTTCTGTTTTATCAGTAAACCAACACACTTAAGGTAATCGAATTTTTGTTAAAATAAAGCAACAATTTGTAAAACATGTTAGAATATATCAAATATAATCATATCCTATGTGAAAACCTAGTAAGAAATGTTTAAAAACCAAAAACCGAATCGGGTTTGTTTATCTGTGGTGCTATCGAGCCGAAAACCACCTCACATGGCCAACTTTTGACCCCTAAACCGACCCCCAAACGATCACCTAAAAATCTAAAACTTGGTGGATCAAAAGATCACCCAGCTAACTGAATATAGGAGAAAGAATCATGAAAAATGATTTGGTTTTCACAAAGTTATCGAGTTTTGAAAATTGCCCAATATCGCTAGATTAGAAACTAATATTTCCAGATATTACTTTTCATTTTATTCGACCAACCCACTAACTTTGAACCCAGTTTTTGACCTATAGATGATCACTATAAATTCTGAGTTTTTGGCGTATTAAAGTTCACATAGCCAAGTAATTTTTGAAAGAAGAATCTCGTAAATTGATCAAGCGAATTAAGAGTTATTTGTGTTCAAAGATTGCTCGATAGCTAGTTTTAAAACCATTTCCAGATTTTTATTAAAACTCGTTTCAACCAACAGACTTTTGAAATATATTTCGAGTATCAAATGAACTTCAAAAATTATGAAACTTGGTATGTTTTAAGATCACCTAGTGAACTTATTTTAGAAAGAAGAATTTTACAAAATGATCGAGTCATTTAAAAGTTATTTACATCCAAAGTTGGCCTCATAAGCCTTGAAACCGTTTTCAGATTTTATTAAGACTTGTGTTTAATCACTCGACTTTAGCACCATATTTCGAATATCAAATGAATTTCATAAATAAATAAAACTTGGCCAAGAATTAGACGACTTGGCTAGCTTTTTATAGGAAAAGAGATTATGTAAAATGATTTACTTATTGTTAAGTTCCTCGAGTCCAAAACTCTAGCTAATTCATTAATCTCATGCATACCATTTTAAGAGTTCTTATGTGCTGATTTTGTAGATAATTTAAATCAAGGGTCATTTTTGTCAATAACAAATAAATAGGGTAGAAAAGGTTATTTTTGCAAACTCGAGGGTATAAACTGTCATTTGACCAAACCTTAGGGATAAAAGTATAACATTTCATAACTATTATTTTTATCATTTCTATTTTTGTTTTCCGATCTAATATTAACATAATACGTTTATTTTATTGATAAAACAACGAACGAACAAGTGAAATATTAAACGAACGCAAGATATCTTTAACAAACAAACAAAACGAAAGATATATTTAACGAACGAATGAACAGAAACATAAGAACGAATAATAAGATAAAATCTTGTTTTCGAAGAGACTTCATGTTGTCTCATTCCAATAATTAATCAACAACCAAACAACGAAACGAACATTGGAACCCTATATATTCAGGAACGATTACTGAAAGCTTGACATACCAACCCAGGTAGCGTGCCGGAGACGTTTATCAACTTCACTTAACTTTGTTTTCCATCCAGATTGCCCAGGTGAGTTCATAGTCCCACTTTTTACTACGTTTTTCCAAACTTGTGGGGAGATACATGCTACAAACCGAACACAAGTATTTTCTGAATGTTTTACTGCTTTATATTGCCTAAGTTTACTTTTGTCAACAAGACCCCGCATCATGCACCTCTAATCACCTGCGGGTGAGCGCGAATAACACAGATAGATCTATTGGGTTTGACAGCCCCTTTGTGTTACCGTAACGTAACCAAATGCATTTTATTCGATTTTAATAAAGAGACTGACAATCTCCTACTCGGGGGCAAGGTTACCTACATTTAATTATGGGGTAATTTATATCTCATAGCTCATTACTATGAGGATAACCTGTTAACGTTTTGCGTGTCATGAGGCTTATGGCAATATATAACGAACTGTGATATCACTGATTTACTCTCTACTTAACTTGTGTTCAAAACCTATTACAACTGAAAACACTATGGATTCACTCAACCTTTGTGTTGACTTTTTAAGCTTGTTTATCTCAGGTAACTCGAGACACTATTATCGGCACGGAGTGGCTTGTGGACTTTCTTCTAATAAAAAGACTGTCCATTTTGTTATCATTCAATGAATTTTGTAAATTCCATAATATACGTCTAAACTTCCCTCTGTGACCTATATTATGTACTCTGATATTTAAAATGAATGATAATAATTTTATTTAAAAATGCCTCTTTTTGAGTCGTTTTCTATGATCATGACTGTGAACCATGAAGTAGCACCCCAAACTTATATTCCGCTGTGTATCACGAAAATGGGGGTGTTACAGATTGGTATCAGAGCTTGTGGTTATAGAGAACCAAATGTTTTCAAACATTGGACTATAACCGATTTTCACAAACTTAACCTAAAAGTCCTGCGTGCCACAACACTGCTGAAACACTATTTATACTTGTTTATTTTAAGTATTTTACCTAGTCATCGCCGGATGGTTACAGAATTATGACTTCCCCTATCCAGTCTATCCCTCTCAAGCCCAAACTAGGACATCCAGATAATACCATCCCTAGTATATTACCTATTAGGATCGTCACATACCAGTCTCCGCATTCCTTTAGATACTCAAGCCTCTTAAAATATTTTATTTTCTCTCGTTACAGTTATTAATTTCCTCATAATAATTATTTATAATTATTATTTGTAAATTACTACAGTACGATGTCTCCCGAAACACCTAAAGTCAACAAAACTACTCCAAACCCACTTCCATTTTCACCTACCCACTCGTCTCCATATCAGTACGTAACAAATCTCAAAAGTCACATGTATCAAAACCAAATTGTATTTGGTTAGTATTTCCTGTATTTCCTAAATAAGTCTAAAACTTTCCGAGTTTGTAATCCATCAATAAATTTATAACAATCTACTTCTGTTATATATTTACTGTTGTGAACAAATTCTTCCTATTGTGTCTTACTATGATGCCATGCATACTGTAATATCCCGAAAAATATCCCAACTAATTATAAATGATAAACGAAGACTAATCTATCGTCACTGTTTAATTAACCGTTTTTACGGACTAAATTTTCGTTTTTATTCCACCATACTACGAATCCGGACATCTTGACGTGATTCACCATTTTAGCACCGTAGTTATAATGGTTTAAATTTTGTAATCATTATACGGAGTCCATAAATTTGTTTTTATATTATTATAATAAAAACGTTTCCAAAAATATATCTTTCGCATTTACCCAAAACTGGGTACCACATTTACATTTTTACTCAACGGGACACGGGTTACCCACAATACCCACAAAACTCTTAATATTGATAATACTCTCTATTGATAGCACTCATTTTAATTATACTAATACTTGTACGCTACCCCTTTTCGTATCTTGAATATCAAATACAGACTTTATATGCTATGTCTTGTTCCATCTCTCTCCCTCACGTCCCATCCCTCCTAATTGATAAGTCTGTTCTCTCAACTCTCTCTCATAACTGAAAATCTGTCTCAACACTTTATCTCTTTCAATTGATAAACGCAACCTATGTTTTCTATTGTATCTTTAAATCTAAAAGAAACTTTACATGTACGCATCTCTTATTCTTTTATTGAACCTTCAAATCCAATACACATTTACTTGTACGCAATCTTTTAACTTTCCATATCAGAACAGAGTTTTCTTGATCTATCCAATCATTTCTATCTCCCCTTATTAATAGTCACAACTACAAAAGCCAACATTAAGAAAATCTATTTTGTCTCTTGTTTTTGGCCTTTACTGCCGACAAACATTCCACAAGCAATATCTATATGATTCACTTACACACTCTAAATGAATCTTGCACATTTCCTACTCTGACATACATTGAATTTGCTACTTGCCATTGTCTCTTTCCTTTGGTTCTTTACACCGACTAATACAACAAAGGGCCACTATCATCTTCCTTACCTACACACTCCATCTTGACTACTCCATGACAGTCTATTACTTGTACGCAACATTTACACTCTCTTTATTCAAAAGAGTTACCCTACCATCTCTCTCCCCTATTATTAATAGTTGTCTCAACTTCCCTCTCTCTCTCACAATGATAACACACTCCTCTCCCTCTCCTTCCTTCTGCCGCCGCCGGCATCACCACCACCGCCATTTCCACAGCTACACCACCACCATCAAAACACTCACCATCATCTCCTCTTCAAGCTACTATACCCCACGCGCCACCAAAGCTCATTCCCATCTCATTTTATTGTCACCGCCGCCACCAACCAATACCACCATCCTTTCTATACTCAAAAATCTATAGATCGAGCGAAGACAAAGGTAAGAATCGCGTTTTTACACGCGAGTTGACTCGTATGCGAGTCAACTCAGTTTCAATCTCGTTATTCAGGGGTTAATCAAACGGGTCTTAATGATTTTTAATTAATAAAAACATGTAACAATCGTTTGGTATCGAAAGTGTGTTTGATTGTGTCGAGTTATACGAACCGTGAGCATAAGCTCACGGTATGATTGATGATTCTTGTTATTGTTGTTGTTTATTTATGCTTGTGTTTCGGGTTAATTTATTTGGCACCGTTTGGTTTAGCTGGGAAATGGGACTGAATTTGGACTTGGGTTTTGATTTTGGTTAATTATTGTTATTGTTTATTAGTTGTTGTTGTTGTTAGCTGCCGTGGGAACACGAGCCGAGACCACTAGGGTCTCAGCGTAATAGTTGCTAAATTATTGTTGTTTAAGTGTTGTTATCATTGCATAGCCGAGGAGGAGCACGAGTCGAGACCACTAGGGTCTCGGCAAAATGACTTACTGGTTTGTGGTTTGGGATCCGTTGCACACAAATAACCAAGAGGGTGTTTGTTTGCGTTCGGTCCAGAAACAACCCCGAAGGGTGTTTCTTGCTTTAAACTCATTATTTTGGTGCTGCATATTTAGCCACATAATGTGTTAACTGTTTAACTGCATATCAATTTATGCTCACAACATTGAACTTATTAAATTTGTTAAATAGATTAAACAAGTTTAAATGTATTAATACTATTATTATTTGAATTCTAATAACTTGAGTTTGACATATCAATATGTTTCGTCTAATATTCTGGACGTATTTTGGACACATTGGACTCAAACTATATCGAAGATAACGGACTTGAGACTTGACAATTAAATATCGGATTATATACTTTTAGTTGAGACTTGTTTTATCATTTTAAGCATAACTAGCTTAACAATTAGAATTAATTGTTATAGATAACTTGATAATAAAATACGATGACATATAGAACTCGGTAACGTATAAAACTCGTAAACTACTCGATAACGTGTAGAACTTGATGACATATACCACTCGGCAAATTAACTAAGTAGATTAACTTTAGTCAAAATGGATTGAAACTTAAACCATTTGATAAACTTATCAACCGGAATAACTTTGGCTAATTGGACTAGACTTAACCATTTACTCATTTTAACACCTATATGCTACATGATTCTTACATGATTATTTTCTTTTCATACTTGCTTAGTATGTTTTACTTGGTGTGAGTTTCGAGTCTTGACTTTCAAACCACTACACGTATAACGATACCAAACACTATTAAACGAATATAACGAAAATACTTTTGGAAGCAAGTTTTGAAATAATACTTTAGGAATGGGAATAGTTAACACTATTACGCTTTAGTATAAACGTTAAGATGAATTCTATATTCTTTAGATCGTGCCGAATTACATATCATCGTGCGCTGACTCTTAACATCGCTGATGTTACTCTATTCTGCCACACTCTTTGGCACCGTAGCGTTACTTACATCACTACGTTCCAAGGTGAGTTCATAGCCCCTCTTTCTCATTTAACTGTTTTATAAACTCTTTGGGGGAGATACATGCTCAAACTATATTCATATACTTATTTAAGTACTTTAGAAACTTTCACGGATTATCGTGAGTTTCATAGCCCCTACTTTTAAATGTTTTGAACTACTTTTGGGGGAGATACATGCTCAACTACTTACTTTTACTTTCACAAGTACTCTTAACTATTTACACATTACTGTGAGTTCCATAAACCACTCTTTTACCTATTTTGAATTACTTATGGTGGAAATACATGCTTGTATTTCATATAAACTTTACTAGTTTACCTTAAACATTATACTCATTTGATAAACCACTCTACTTGTTATTGAAACATAACACTTGCTTTTACTTTCAAAGGTACTATAAACTTTAACGAATTACTATGAACTTATAAATCCTCTTTTATACATTTTTATATCTCATGGAGAGATACCTGCTATAAACATGAACACAAATGATTTTCAACTGTATGCTATACCTGATTTACTATTGCTTAAGTTTACCTTTATTGCCATGTTCGAAGTCCCTCATATCATGAACCTTAATCACTTACGAGTGAACGTAAATAATTGTGAATAGATCTATTTGGGACTGACAATCCCCGTTTGGGTCTGCTAGGATGAGCCACCCAAGCGCACTTTATTTAAACAAACCTATGGGTTATTGGCAAATACCCATCCTGAGGGCCTATATACTTTACATCATTATTGATGCCTGTTAAGCGTTGAGATTCATGAGGCTTAGAGCAATAGAAACGATACTGTAGTCATGATACAGTATTGCCATGATTTTATTTAACTTGAACTTGTTTTCACTATATAGCAGAAAATCACTATTTGGCAAACTATAACTATTTTGTGTTGACCCGGTTAGGGCAACCCAACCAACTATGGGAGTATAACAACTTAACTCATCACTTACTTTATAACAAACCAACTATGGGTATATATTATCATAACCCACCGCTTATTTTGTTAATAATTGTATTTGTTACAATTACTACTTAACTTGGAATTATTGATAAACAACGGATTTTATGCAAACTCTATGGATTCACTCATACTTTGATTTTGACAAATCAACTGGTTTAACTATAAACATTATGGTATTACTCACTCTATGATTTTGATAATCAACTATTTATTTACAACTACCATGGACTCATAAACTCTTTGATTTTGGAAACCAACAGTTTTTACTTACAAACTCTATGAACTCACCAACCTTTGTGTTGACGCTTTTAGCATGTATTTATCTCAGGTCCATAATGAGCACGGATGGCACGGAGGAGCACGGATAAATATGAAGGCTATAAATATCATTCGAAAACCTATTTAATAAACTTTGGAAACCACTGGGACTTGTTTTGTAAACTCTGATATTCGAATGATATATCTTTTAAAACGACCAAATTGGTGATCGTTTTCTACTATTCAACTGTTGTGCCATGAAGTAACACCCAGTTTGAATTCCGCTGCATATCACGAAATTGGGGGTGTTACAGATTGGTATCAGAGCTACAGTTATAGAGAAACGGGTCTAAATGAGGTCCGAACTATAACTACTTTTACAAACAAAACATTTTATAGCCTTTCGCTCTCCGTGCTTACCATCCGCCAGACGCTCATGTGACTTCTAGATAGTTTTGCTACACCAACACTCTAATATATATTGATATATATACTCACCAACTATTTCGAGTACTATACCAACCATTCTTAATTATCTTACTCCCACCTTTATAGATACGTGTGACGTACTCTTCCCGGAAAATCCGCGCATGGATTATTTTGTGGATTAGTACGAGTGTTACATCAGAAATTCTTAAGTAGGATGGTTTACAATGCTTTATTTAAATGATTGGGATGCCTTTTATTTAAGTAAAGAAATTGTAAAGCGCCGAACCATAAGTTTATATTTCCATATTTACATTGTTTGGGACGCCTCTCTATGTAAATAACGAATTATAAATAAGTGGGCTTATTTGTATCTGTAATAACACGAGTATGAAACCAATAATCACAAAAATTCATCAAACACACAACATAACTCTCATTAGAAACCATAAATATTGATACATAGTGATATGATTAGCATTGGGAATGCTAACATTACAAATATCACTAAGAAAGGCATAACATCGTCAATCGGTTGACCCGCTATGCTAATGAAAAACACCACTACGCCAGCAAGAGCAAGAACCACGACTGGGTGCAACACCTCGAATATCCTGTACAACAAGAATACACAAGTTATTAATGCAATAAAACATTAATACATGGTGTTAGTATACGGATTCAAAGCAACACTCCTATCGTAATACTATCTCTTACCCCCATATTTCATCTGCGCTGACGGCCAAAACCACGAGTGCTATGAGAAGCGCTATGACCATGGCCAAGGACTCCAGATCTTCATCTGGGACGTAAGCCAAGAAGACGGTTGCAGCAGCGTACATAATTACAAGAACAGTGTAGGTGTAAGACATTTTGTAAATGTTGGGTGAGAGAAATGTGAGTGGTGAGGAGTGAAGTCCGGCTTACATATAGAAGAGTAGCAGTGAGGTTACTATTCTAGCCGCTTGCGTTCACTATTCCTCACACAAGGACAAACAAGATTTCTCATCCCCTAAAGCTGAGGTTCAGCAATTTTCTCTACATACACCTAATCCTCATCCGAATACCTCTACATAAGAATCTGTTATCAACAAAACTCTTTAGTTTAACGGGTAGGTTACCCGCACAGATTCTTATAATTGGAAATCATGTGTAATTTAAAACCATAAAAGAATAACAATAGTTATTCCAAAAGAAATTTTTCCAAGTTATGTTAACTATGGAAATAGTAAATTTCACATGAGATTACAATAATTTCATCTATTATTAAGACATTATGAGCTACATAATGGTCTTACTTATTCCTCTAACGTTGTGAATTTCACGATGCCCCCTCTAAACTCCCAAACATTGTATGTGATTACAATGGTCTCCAAATTTAATTCGTAACCATAAGTCTTACCACTTTGAATTTATCACAAAACTCTAGTGGTCTCTATTTTCCTTAGCAGACACTGTAAGTAAATACAGTGGTCTCTACTTTTCTTAGACACTGTAAGTGATACAGTGATCCCTAAATTTCAACCTCAGGCACTGTAAATTCTACAGTAACCTCAATAAAATTCAAACACCATATTATTCAAATAAACTTGACAGAAATACTTAAACATTACAAACGATACTGGATTAAAACATCACTTAAACATAAACCTAAACTTCAAAGGTAGTCCGGATGATCCCAGGTTTGAGAATTGTTGGAATCATAACCGTCATCATAAGGATCGAAACTCGCCAATTTCTCCTCTTCCCACTGAGCTTCCAACTTGTTCAGATCCCGATCCATGTCAGAAGTCCAACCACCATCATCAACTGCCACATTTTCCTCGAAACTTGGCTGGAAGTGATCCAGATGAGGCAAATGTTGTTGTTGCACAACCACCCTTGGTGTAGATGAACTTGATGCACCTTGCTGTAGTTGTGGTTGTGGTTGCTGTTGTGGTGGTGGTGGATTTTGTTGTTGTTGTTGTCGTTGATGTTCAACCCTAGCAGCTTCAACATTCTCTTCCAAACTCCAACGGATCTTGTTGGAAATCTGGTTATCTACCTGATGAACACAAGCCCACAGCGATTCGATGACTGCAGCGTCCTTACAATATTCATCATACAAAAACGTGTCGATCACATATTTTCTATCATCTGAAATGTCTGTGCACTTGGCATAGCTTTCCCTAAGTTGTCGTTTCAGTTGTTTCGTAGCCTCAAACTGTAGGATGACCTTCACAATAGCATTTTGACGATCCACGTCACTACCCTCAGTTTCTGCCTTAATAAACAATTGAAATTGTTCAGCGGTATGTGGTAGCTTACAAGCCATTGATTGTGTGTGTGAGGATAACACAAGCATGCAAATGGTATTTATAAGGGTTTGAAAAAAAAATATATATTTTTTTTCTCAATTATTTTATCCTGAAAAATATAACCGTTTACATTCAAACGGTAAAACCTTCAAAAATTTGTATCTATACTAGCAACTAGCTCTGGGGTACGCAGTAAAATTTTTACTTTAATTTACACATTTCAACGCAAGAGGCAGAAACATATCACATTAAACACGCCACATCACGACTTAAAAATCATAAACACGCCACGTATAACACCTTTTTGTACGATTTGACCTCTCAATCCCTAGGAGATTTTGAATCTCCTAACGTCTTCTCAAAACTCTCAGGCATTATACGAGATTTTGATGATCTCGAAACTACCTCGTGACCATATATGTCATGGAACGTATGTTCAACATTTCACCTTCTCCAAACCAAACTTATCTTTGAAACATAAATTCTCGACTCATTGCTCACAGCAATCCAACGCATCTTTGTTTAACATTAAGCCTTTTATCATTGAAACTCGAGCCCAACTCTAATTAAGCTCAACGACTTGAGATTTATTTCAAATCAACTCCTGCCCGTTTACTTTGGGTCATTCACTTAACAATCTATCAACATTCTTACACGTCTCGATCATGTGTGACAATTCCTTTCCAATTACTCGATCAAGTTATCATCAAAGCTCAGCCCGACTGCCATGTTCTCAAATTGCTTCAACTAAACCAAAAACCATATAATACCTAAGTACTTTGTTCATTTCGAGCTCCAAACAACCTTAGCGAAACACAAACGAACCCCCACCTAGTTATTTGGTCATGATATTAAACCCTTTGTGGACTCAACTACAACCAAAACAAATCAACATTCGTATTTCTCTTTTATTCCCAGCAACGCTTAACAACCCCAAGGAACAAAACGATTTTTAACTACAACACATTTCATCTTAGGGTATATTGATTTCCCCTCCTAACTTCCATACCTATCTAACAACTTGAATATTTTGAAAGCGATAGATACAAACAAATTATTAACGTAAGACACAGTTTTATATAAAGCAAACAAATTTTGTGTATATATTTTTACTCAAAAGCAAACTGATGTATCATCTACAAAAACTTGGAACCGATTCTGTGTTGTCACTTAAAACTTTATTTAACAAGTTTTTCTTTACAAAAGCTGAATTTCAACAATTTTCTTTACATTCATCAAGTTACCATCCGAAACCCCCGTTGTTAAAAAGCTATTACTTACAAACTCTTTGTTTGACAGGTAGGTTATTCCCATTGATTTTGATTTTCAAAATTATGAACCATATTTATTTTCAAAACGCGACAGAATAACAATCTTCATTCAAAAATAAAATTTTTCTCAAAACAAGTTAACTATGGGAATAGTAATTTTCACATGTACCACAAATAAATTCGACTCCTACGTAAATAAATATGGCTTCAAATCCTTTGTTTATACGTACACTCTTTCCAACACCTCTAATAGAGAGCTATCCAGCATACGACTTCATAACAACTTATCATACAAGAATCTTCATCCCAATGACACCCACTTAATGCAAAACAACCCTGACAACTGTCTTAACCAGGAATCCCGGGACGGGATTCAGTTTAACGGGTAGGTACTGTAATATCCCGAAAAATATCCCAACTAATTATAAATGATAAACGAAGACTAATCTATCGTCACTGTTTAATTAACCGTTTTTACGGACTAAATTTTCGTTTTTATTCCACCATACTACGAATCCGGACATCTTGACGTGATTCACCATTTTAGCACCGTAGTTATAATGGTTTAAATTTTGTAATCATTATACGGAGTCCATAAATTTGTTTTTATATTATTATAATAAAAACGTTTCCAAAAATATATCTTTCGCATTTACCCAAAACTGGGTACCACATTTACATTTTTACTCAACGGGACACGGGTTACCCACAATACCTACAAAACTCTTAATATTGATAATACTCTCTATTGATAGCACTCATTTTAATTATACTAATACTTGTACGCTACCCCTTTTCGTATCTTGAATATCAAATACAGACTTTATATGCTATGTCTTGTTCCATCTCTCTCCCTCACGTCCCATCCCTCCTAATTGATAAGTCTGTTCTCTCAACTCTCTCTCATAACTGAAAATCTGTCTCAACACTTTATCTCTTTCAATTGATAAACGCAACCTATGTTTTCTATTGTATCTTCAAATCTAAAAGAAACTTTACATGTACGCATCTCTTATTCTTTTATTGAACCTTCAAATCCAATACACATTTACTTGTACGCAATCTTTTAACTTTCCATATCAGAACAGAGTTTTCTTGATCTATCCAATCATTTCTATCTCCCCTTATTAATAGTCACAACTACAAAAGCCAACATTAAGAAAATCTATTTTGTCTCTTGTTTTTGGCCTTTACTGCCGACAAACATTCCACAAGCAATATCTATATGATTCACTTACACACTCTAAATGAATCTTGCACATTTCCTACTCTGACATACATTGAATTTGCTACTTGCCATTGTCTCTTTCCTTTGGTTCTTTACACCGACTAATACAACAAAGGGCCACTATCATCTTCCTTACCTACACACTCCATCTTGACTACTCCATGACAGTCTATTACTTGTACGCAACATTTACACTCTCTTTATTCAAAAGAGTTACCCTACCATCTCTCTCCCCTATTATTAATAGTTGTCTCAACTTCCCTCTCTCTCTCACAATGATAACACACTCCTCTCCCTCTCCTTCCTTCTGCCGCCGCCGGCATCACCACCACCGCCATTTCCACAGCTACACCACCACCATCAAAACACTCACCATCATCTCCTCTTCAAGCTACTATACCCCACGCGCCACCAAAGCTCATTCCCATCTCATTTTATTGTCACCGCCGCCACCAACCAATACCACCATCCTTTCTATACTCAAAAATCTATAGATCGAGCGAAGACAAAGGTAAGAATCGCGTTTTTACACGCGAGTTGACTCGTATGCGAGTCAACTCAGTTTCAATCTCGTTATTCAGGGGTTAATCAAACGGGTCTTAATGATTTTTAATTAATAAAAAACATGTAACAATCGTTTGGTATCGAAAGTGTGTTTGATTGTGTCGAGTTATACGAACCGTGAGCATAAGCTCACGGTATGATTGATGATTCTTGTTATTGTTGTTGTTTATTTATGCTTGTGTTTCGGGTTAATTTATTTGGCACCGTTTGGTTTAGCTGGGAAATGGGACTGAATTTGGACTTGGGTTTTGATTTTGGTTAATTATTGTTATTGTTTATTAGTTGTTGTTGTTGTTAGCTGCCGTGGGAACACGAGCCGAGACCACTAGGGTCTCAGCGTAATAGTTGCTAAATTATTGTTGTTTAAGTGTTGTTATCATTGCATAGCCGAGGAGGAGCACGAGTCGAGACCACTAGGGTCTCGGCAAAATGACTTACTGGTTTGTGGTTTGGGATCCGTTGCACACAAATAACCAAGAGGGTGTTTGTTTGCGTTCGGTCCAGAAACAACCCCGAAGGGTGTTTCTTGCTTTAAACTCATTATTTTGGTGCTGCATATTTAGCCACATAATGTGTTAACTGTTTAACTGCATATCAATTTATGCTCACAACATTGAACTTATTAAATTTATTAAATAGATTAAACAAGTTTAAATGTATTAATACTATTATTATTTGAATTCTAATAACTTGAGTTTGACATATCAATATGTTTCATCTAATATTCTGGACGTATTTTGGACACATCGGACTCAAACTATATCGAAGATAACGGACTTGAGACTTGACAATTAAATATCGGATTATATACTTTTAGTTGAGACTTGTTTTATCATTTTAAGCATAACTAGCTTAACAATTAGAATTAATTGTTATAGATAACTTGATAATAAAATACGATGACATATAGAACTCGGTAACGTATAAAACTCGTAAACTACTCGATAACATGTAGAACTTGATGACATATACCACTCGGCAAATTAACTAAGTAGATTAACTTTAGTCAAAATGGATTGAAACTTAAACCATTTGATAAACTTATCAACCGGAATAACTTTGGTTAATTGGACTAGACTTAACCATTTACTCATTTTAACACCTATATGCTACATGATTTTTACATGTTTATTTTCCTTTCATACTTGCTTAGTATGTTTTACTTGGTGTGAGTTCCGAGTCTTGACTTTCAAACCACTACAGGTATAACGATACCAAACATTATTAAACGGATATAACGAAAATACTTTGGAAGCAAGTTTTGAAATAATACTTTGGAAATGGGAATAGTTAACACTATTACGCTTTAGTATAAACGTTAAGATGAATTCTATATTCTTTAGATCGTGCCGAATTACATATCATCGTGCGCTGACTCTTAACATCGCTGATGTTACTCTATTCTGCCACACTCTTTGGCACCGTAGCGTTACTTACATCACTACGTTCCAAGGTGAGTTCATAGCCCCTCTTTCTCATTTAACTGTTTTATAAACTCTTTGGGGGAGATACATGCTCAAACTATATTCATATACTTATTTAAGTACTTTAGAAACTTTCACGGATTATCGTGAGTTTCATAGCCCCTACTTTTAAATGTTTTGAACTACTTTTGGGGGAGATACATGCTCAACTACTTACTTTTACTTTCACAAGTACTCTTAACTATTTACACATTACTGTGAGTTCCATAAACCACTCTTTTACCTATTTTGAATTACTTATGGTGGAAATACATGCTTGTATTTCATATAAACTTTACTAGTTTACCTTAAACATTATACTCATTTGATAAACCACTCTACTTGTTATTGAAACATAACACTTGCTTTTACTTTCAAAGGTACTATAAACTTTAACGAATTACTATGAACTTATAAATCCTCTTTTATACATTTTTATATCTCATGGAGAGATACCTGCTATAAACATGAACACAAATGATTTTCAACTGTATGCTATACCTGATTTACTATTGCTTAAGTTTACCTTTATTGCCATGTTCGAAGTCCCTCATATCATGAACCTTAATCACTTACGAGTGAACGTAAATAATTGTGAATAGATCTATTTGGGACTGACAATCCTCGTTTGGGTCTGCTAGGATGAGCCACCCAAGCGCACTTTATTTAAACAAACCTATGGGTTATTGGCAAATACCCATCCTGAGGGCCTATATACTTTACATCATTATTGATGCCTGTTAAGCGTTGAGATTCATGAGGCTTAGAGCAATAGAAACGATACTGTAGTCATGATACAGTATTGCCATGATTTTATTTAACTTGAACTTGTTTTCACTATATAGCAGAAAATCACTATTTGGCAAACTATAACTATTTTGTGTTGACCCGGTTAGGGCAACCCAACCAACTATGGGAGTATAACAACTTAACTCATCACTTACTTTATAACAAACCAACTATGGGTATATATTATCATAACCCACCGCTTATTTTGTTAATAATTGTATTTGTTACAATTACTACTTAACTTGGAATTATTGATAAACAACGGATTTTATGCAAACTCTATGGATTCACTCATACTTTGATTTTGACAAATCAACTGGTTTAACTATAAACATTATGGTATTACTCACTCTATGATTTTGATAATCAACTATTTATTTACAACTACCATGGACTCATAAACTCTTTGATTTTGGAAACCAACAGTTTTTACTTACAAACTCTATGAACTCACCAACCTTTGTGTTGACGCTTTTAGCATGTATTTATCTCAGGTCCATAATGAGCACGGATGGCACGGAGGAGCACGGATAAATATGAAGGCTATAAATATCATTCGAAAACCTATTTAATAAACTTTGGAAACCACTGGGACTTGTTTTGTAAACTCTGATATTCGAATGATATATCTTTTAAAACGACCAAATTGGTGATCGTTTTCTACTATTCAACTGTTGTGCCATGAAGTAACACCCAGTTTGAATTCCGCTGCATATCACGAAATTGGGGGTGTTACAGATTGGTATCAGAGCTACAGTTATAGAGAAACGGGTCGAAATGAGGTCCGAACTATAACTACTTTTACAAACAAAACATTTTATAGCCTTTCGCTCTCCGTGCTTACCATCCGCCAGACGCTCATGTGACTTCTAGATAGTTTTGCTACACCAACACTCTAATATATATTGATATATATACTCACCAACTATTTCGAGTACTATACCAACCATTCTTAATTATCTTACTCCCACCTTTATAGATACGTGTGACGTACTCTTCCCGGAAAATCCGCGCATGGATTATTTTGTGGATTAGTACGAGTGTTACATCAGAAATTCTTAAGTAGGATGGCTTACAATGCTTTATTTAAATGATTGGGATGCCTTTTATTTAAGTAAAGAAATTGTAAAGCGCCGAACCATAAGTTTATAATCCCATATTTACATTGTTTGGGACGCCTCTCTATGTAAATAACGAATTATAAATAAGTGGGCTTATTTGTATCTGTAATAACACGAGTATGAAACCAATAATCACAAAAATTCATCAAACATACAACATAACTCTCATTAGAAACCATAAATATTGATACATAGTGATATGATTAGCATTGGGAATGCTAACATTACAAATATCACTAAGAAAGGCATAACATCGTCAATCGGTTGACCCGCTATGCTAATGAAAAACACCACTACGCCAGCAAGAGCAAGAACCACGACTGGGTGCAACACCTCGAATATCCTGTACAACAAGAATACACAAGTTATTAATGCAATAAAACATTAATACATGGTGTTAGTATACGGATTCAAAGCAACACTCCTATCGTAATACTATCTCTTACCCCCATATTTCATCTGCGCTGACGGCCAAAACCACGAGTGCTATGAGAAGCGCTATGACCATGGCCAAGGACTCCAGATCTTCATCTGGGACGTAAGCCAAGAAGACGGTTGCAGCAGCGTACATAATTACAAGAACAGTGTAGGTGTAAGACATTTTGTAAATGTTGGGTGAGAGAAATGTGAGTGGTGAGGAGTGAAGTCCGGCTTACATATAGAAGAGTAGCAGTGAGGTTACTATTCTAGCCGCTTGCGTTCACTATTCCTCACACAAGGACAAACAAGATTTCTCATCCCCTAAAGCTGAGGTTCAGCAATTTTCTCTACATACACCTAATCCTCATCCGAATACCTCTACATAAGAATCTGTTATCAACAAAACTCTTTAGTTTAACGGGTAGGTTACCCGCACAGATTCTTATAATTGGAAATCATGTGTAATTTAAAACCATAAAAGAATAACAATAGTTATTCCAAAAGAAATTTTTCCAAGTTATGTTAACTATGGAAATAGTAAATTTCACATGAGATTACAATAATTTCATCTATTATTAAGACATTATGAGCTACATAATGGTCTTACTTATTCCTCTAACGTTGAGAATTTCACGATGCCCCCTCTAAACTCCCAAACATTGTATGTGATTACAATGGTCTCCAAATTTAATTCGTAACCATAAGTCTTACCACTTTGAATTTATCACAAAACTCTAGTGGTCTCTATTTTCCTTAGCAGACACTGTAAGTAAATACAGTGGTCTCTACTTTTCTTAGACACTGTAAGTGATACAGTGATCCCTAAATTTCAACCTCAGGCACTGTAAATTCTACAGTAACCTCAATAAAATTCAAACACCATATTATTCAAATAAACTTGACAGAAATACTTAAACATTACAAACGATACTGGATTAAAACATCACTTAAACATAAACCTAGACTTCAAAGGTAGTCCGGATGATCCCAGGTTTGAGAATTGTTGGAATCATAACCGTCATCATAAGGATCGAAACTCGCCAATTTCTCCTCTTCCCACTGAGCTTCCAACTTGTTCAGATCCCGATCCATGTCAGAAGTCCAACCACCATCATCAACTGCCACATTTTCCTCGAAACTTGGCTGGAAGTGATCCAGATGAGGCAAATGTTGTTGTTGCACAACCACCCTTGGTGTAGATGAACTTGATGCACCTTGCTGTAGTTGTGGTTGTGGTTGCTGTTGTGGTGGTGGTGGATTTTGTTGTTGTTGTTGTCGTTGATGTTCAACCCTAGCAGCTTCAACATTCTCTTCCAAACTCCAACGGATCTTGTTGGAAATCTGGTTATCTACCTGATGAACACAAGCCCACAGCGATTCGATGACTGCAGCGTCCTTACAATATTCATCATACAAAAACGTGTCGATCACATATTTTCTATCATCTGAAATGTCTGTGCACTTGGCATAGCTTTCCCTAAGTTGTCGTTTCAGTTGTTTCGTAGCCTCAAACTGTAGGATGACCTTCACAATAGCATTTTGACGATCCACGTCACTACCCTCAGTTTCTGCCTTAATAAACAATTGAAATTGTTCAGCGGTATGTGGTAGCTTACAAGCCATTGATTGTGTGTGTGAGGATAACACAAGCATGCAAATGGTATTTATAAGGGTTTGAAAAAAAAATATATATTTTTTTTCTCAATTATTTTATCCTGAAAAATATAACCGTTTACATTCAAACGGTAAAACCTTCAAAAATTTGTATCTATACTAGCAACTAGCTCTGGGGTACGCAGTAAAATTTTTACTTTAATTTACACATTTCAACGCAAGAGGCAGAAACATATCACATTAAACACGCCACATCACGACTTAAAAATCATAAACACGCCACGTATAACACCTTTTTGTACGATTTGACCTCTCAATCCCTAGGAGATTTTGAATCTCCTAACGTCTTCTCAAAACTCTCAGGCATTATACGAGATTTTGATGATCTCGAAACTACCTCGTGACCATATATGTCATGGAACGTATGTTCAACATTTCACCTTCTCCAAACCAAACTTATCTTTGAAACATAAATTCTCGACTCATTGCTCACAGCAATCCAACGCATCTTTGTTTAACATTAAGCCTTTTATCATTGAAACTCGAGCCCAACTCTAATTAAGCTCAACGACTTGAGATTTATTTCAAATCAACTCCTGCCCGTTTACTTTGGGTCATTCACTTAACAATCTATCAACATTCTTACACGTCTCGATCATGTGTGACAATTCCTTTCCAATTACTCGATCAAGTTATCATCAAAGCTCAGCCCGACTGCCATGTTCTCAAATTGCTTCAACTAAACCAAAAACCATATAATACCTAAGTACTTTGTTCATTTCGAGCTCCAAACAACCTTAGCGAAACACAAACGAACCCCACCTAGTTATTTGGTCATGTTATTAAACCCTTTGTGGACTCAACTACAACCAAAACAAATCAACATTCGTATTTCTCTTTTATTCCCAGCAACGCTTAACAACCCCAAGGAACAAAACGATTTTTAACTACAACACATTTCATCTTAGGGTATATTGATTTCCCCTCCTAACTTCCATACCTATCTAACAACTTGAATATTTTGAAAGCGATAGATACAAACAAATTATTAACGTAAGACACAGTTTTATATAAAGCAAACAAATTTTGTGTATATATTTTTACTCAAAAGCAAACTGATGTATCATCTACAAAAACTTGGAACCGATTCTGTGTTGTCACTTAAAACTTTATTTAACAAGTTTTTCTTTACAAAAGCTGAATTTCAACAATTTTCTTTACATTCATCAAGTTACCATCCGAAACCCCCGTTGTTAAAAAGCTATTACTTACAAACTCTTTGTTTGACAGGTAGGTTATCCCCATTGATTTTGATTTTCAAAATTATGAACCATATTTATTTTCAAAACGCGACAGAATAACAATCTTCATTCAAAAATAAAATTTTTCTCAAAACAAGTTAACTATGGGAATAGTAATTTTCACATGTACCACAAATAAATTCGACTCCTACGTAAATAAATATGGCTTCAAATCCTTTGTTTATACGTACACTCTTTCCAACACCTCTAATAGAGAGCTATCCAGCATACGACTTCATAACAACTTATCATACAAGAATCTTCATCCCAATGACACCCACTTAATGCAAAACAACCCTGACAACTGTCTTAACCAGGAATCCCGGGACGGGATTCAGTTTAACGGGTAGGTACTGTAATATCCCGAAAAATATCCCAACTAATTATAAATGATAAACGAAGACTAATCTATCGTCACTGTTTAATTAACCGTTTTTACGGACTAAATTTTCGTTTTTATTCCACCATACTACGAATCCGGACATCTTGACGTGATTCACCATTTTAGCACCGTAGTTATAATGGTTTAAATTTTGTAATCATTATACGGAGTCCATAAATTTGTTTTTATATTATTATAATAAAAACGTTTCCAAAAATATATCTTTCGCATTTACCCAAAACTGGGTACAACATTTACATTTTTACTCAACGGGACACGGGTTACCCACAATACCTACAAAACTCTTAATATTGATAATACTCTCTATTGATAGCACTCATTTTAATTATACTAATACTTGTACGCTACCCCTTTTCGTATCTTGAATATCAAATACAGACTTTATATGCTATGTCTTGTTCCATCTCTCTCCCTCACGTCCCATCCCTCCTAATTGATAAGTCTGTTCTCTCAACTCTCTCTCATAACTGAAAATCTGTCTCAACACTTTATCTCTTTCAATTGATAAACGCAACCTATGTTTTCTATTGTATCTTCAAATCTAAAAGAAACTTTACATGTACGCATCTCTTATTCTTTTATTGAACCTTCAAATCCAATACACATTTACTTGTACGCAATCTTTTAACTTTCCATATCAGAACAGAGTTTTCTTGATCTATCCAATCATTTCTATCTCCCCTTATTAATAGTCACAACTACAAAAGCCAACATTAAGAAAATCTATTTTGTCTCTTGTTTTTGGCCTTTACTGCCGACAAACATTCCACAAGCAATATCTATATGATTCACTTACACACTCTAAATGAATCTTGCACATTTCCTACTCTGACATACATTGAATTTGCTACTTGCCATTGTCTCTTTCCTTTGGTTCTTTACACCGACTAATACAACAAAGGGCCACTATCATCTTCCTTACCTACACACTCCATCTTGACTACTCCATGACAGTCTATTACTTGTACGCAACATTTACACTCTCTTTATTCAAAAGAGTTACCCTACCATCTCTCTCCCCTATTATTAATAGTTGTCTCAACTTCCCTCTCTCTCTCACAATGATAACACACTCCTCTCCCTCTCCTTCCTTCTGCCGCCGCCGGCATCACCACCACCGCCATTTCCACAGCTACACCACCACCATCAAAACACTCACCATCATCTCCTCTTCAAGCTACTATACCCCACGCGCCACCAAAGCTCATTCCCATCTCATTTTATTGTCACCGCCGCCACCAACCAATACCACCATCCTTTCTATACTCAAAAATCTATAGATCGAGCGAAGACAAAGGTAAGAATCGCGTTTTTACACGCGAGTTGACTCGTATGCGAGTCAACTCAGTTTCAATCTCGTTATTCAGGGGTTAATCAAACGGGTCTTAATGATTTTTAATTAATAAAAACATGTAACAATCGTTTGGTATCGAAAGTGTGTTTGATTGTGTCGAGTTATACGAACCGTGAGCATAAGCTCACGGTATGATTGATGATTCTTGTTATTGTTGTTGTTTATTTATGCTTGTGTTTCGGGTTAATTTATTTGGCACCGTTTGGTTTAGCTGGGAAATGGGACTGAATTTGGACTTGGGTTTTGATTTTGGTTAATTATTGTTATTGTTTATTAGTTGTTGTTGTTGTTAGCTGCCGTGGGAACACGAGCCGAGACCACTAGGGTCTCAGCGTAATAGTTGCTAAATTATTGTTGTTTAAGTGTTGTTATCATTGCATAGCCGAGGAGGAGCACGAGTCGAGACCACTAGGGTCTCGGCAAAATGACTTACTGGTTTGTGGTTTGGGATCCGTTGCACACAAATAACCAAGAGGGTGTTTGTTTGCGTTCGGTCCAGAAACAACCCCGAAGGGTGTTTCTTGCTTTAAACTCATTATTTTGGTGCTGCATATTTAGCCACATAATGTGTTAACTGTTTAACTGCATATCAATTTATGCTCACAACATTGAACTTATTAAATTTATTAAATAGATTAAACAAGTTTAAATGTATTAATACTATTATTATTTGAATTCTAATAACTTGAGTTTGACATATCAATATGTTTCATCTAATATTCTGGACGTATTTTGGACACATCGGACTCAAACTATATCGAAGATAACGGACTTGAGACTTGACAATTAAATATCGGATTATATACTTTTAGTTGAGACTTGTTTTATCATTTTAAGCATAACTAGCTTAACAATTAGAATTAATTGTTATAGATAACTTGATAATAAAATACGATGACATATAGAACTCGGTAACGTATAAAACTCGTAAACTACTCGATAACATGTAGAACTTGATGACATATACCACTCGGCAAATTAACTAAGTAGATTAACTTTAGTCAAAATGGATTGAAACTTAAACCATTTGATAAACTTATCAACCGGAATAACTTTGGTTAATTGGACTAGACTTAACCATTTACTCATTTTAACACCTATATGCTACATGATTCTTACATGTTTATTTTCCTTTCATACTTGCTTAGTATGTTTTACTTGGTGTGAGTTCCGAGTCTTGACTTTCAAACCACTACAGGTATAACGATACCAAACATTATTAAACGGATATAACGAAAATACTTTGGAAGCAAGTTTTGAAATAATACTTTGGAAATGGGAATAGTTAACACTATTACGCTTTAGTATAAACGTTAAGATGAATTCTATATTCTTTAGATCGTGCCGAATTACATATCATCGTGCGCTGACTCTTAACATCGCTGATGTTACTCTATTCTGCCACACTCTTTGGCACCGTAGCGTTACTTACATCACTACGTTCCAAGGTGAGTTCATAGCCCCTCTTTCTCATTTAACTGTTTTATAAACTCTTTGGGGGAGATACATGCTCAAACTATATTCATATACTTATTTAAGTACTTTAGAAACTTTCACGGATTATCGTGAGTTTCATAGCCCCTACTTTTAAATGTTTTGAACTACTTTTGGGGGAGATACATGCTCAACTACTTACTTTTACTTTCACAAGTACTCTTAACTATTTACACATTACTGTGAGTTCCATAAACCACTCTTTTACCTATTTTGAATTACTTATGGTGGAAATACATGCTTGTATTTCATATAAACTTTACTAGTTTACCTTAAACATTATACTCATTTGATAAACCACTCTACTTGTTATTGAAACATAACACTTGCTTTTACTTTCAAAGGTACTATAAACTTTAACGAATTACTATGAACTTATAAATCCTCTTTTATACATTTTTATATCTCATGGAGAGATACCTGCTATAAACATGAACACAAATGATTTTCAACTGTATGCTATACCTGATTTACTATTGCTTAAGTTTACCTTTATTGCCATGTTCGAAGTCCCTCATATCATGAACCTTAATCACTTACGAGTGAACGTAAATAATTGTGAATAGATCTATTTGGGACTGACAATCCCCGTTTGGGTCTGCTAGGATGAGCCACCCAAGCGCACTTTATTTAAACAAACCTATGGGTTATTGGCAAATACCCATCCTGAGGGCCTATATACTTTACATCATTATTGATGCCTGTTAAGCGTTGAGATTCATGAGGCTTAGAGCAATAGAAACGATACTGTAGTCATGATACAGTATTGCCATGATTTTATTTAACTTGAACTTGTTTTCACTATATAGCAGAAAATCACTATTTGGCAAACTATAACTATTTTGTGTTGACCCGGTTAGGGCAACCCAACCAACTATGGGAGTATAACAACTTAACTCATCACTTACTTTATAACAAACCAACTATGGGTATATATTATCATAACCCACCGCTTATTTTGTTAATAATTGTATTTGTTACAATTACTACTTAACTTGGAATTATTGATAAACAACGGATTTTATGCAAACTCTATGGATTCACTCATACTTTGATTTTGACAAATCAACTGGTTTAACTATAAACATTATGGTATTACTCACTCTATGATTTTGATAATCAACTATTTATTTACAACTACCATGGACTCATAAACTCTTTGATTTTGGAAACCAACAGTTTTTACTTACAAACTCTATGAACTCACCAACCTTTGTGTTGACGCTTTTAGCATGTATTTATCTCAGGTCCATAATGAGCACGGATGGCACGGAGGAGCACGGATAAATATGAAGGCTATAAATATCATTCGAAAACCTATTTAATAAACTTTGGAAACCACTGGGACTTGTTTTGTAAACTCTGATATTCGAATGATATATCTTTTAAAACGACCAAATTGGTGATCGTTTTCTACTATTCAACTGTTGTGCCATGAAGTAACACCCAGTTTGAATTCCGCTGCATATCACGAAATTGGGGGTGTTACAGATTGGTATCAGAGCTACAGTTATAGAGAAACGGGTCTAAATGAGGTCCGAACTATAACTACTTTTACAAACAAAACATTTTATAGCCTTTCGCTCTCCGTGCTTACCATCCGCCAGACGCTCATGTGACTTCTAGATAGTTTTGCTACACCAACACTCTAATATATATTGATATATATACTCACCAACTATTTCGAGTACTATACCAACCATTCTTAATTATCTTACTCCCACCTTTATAGATACGTGTGACGTACTCTTCCCGGAAAATCCGCGCATGGATTATTTTGTGGATTAGTACGAGTGTTACATCAGAAATTCTTAAGTAGGATGGCTTACAATGCTTTATTTAAATGATTGGGATGCCTTTTATTTAAGTAAAGAAATTGTAAAGCGCCGAACCATAAGTTTATAATTCCATATTTACATTGTTTGGGACGCCTCTCTATGTAAATAACGAATTATAAATAAGTGGGCTTATTTGTATCTGTAATAACACGAGTATGAAACCAATAATCACAAAAATTCATCAAACACACAACATAACTCTCATTAGAAACCATAAATATTGATACATAGTGATATGATTAGCATTGGGAATGCTAACATTACAAATATCACTAAGAAAGGCATAACATCGTCAATCGGTTGACCCGCTATGCTAATGAAAAACACCACTACGCCAGCAAGAGCAAGAACCACGACTGGGTGCAACACCTCGAATATCCTGTACAACAAGAATACACAAGTTATTAATGCAATAAAACATTAATACATGGTGTTAGTATACGGATTCAAAGCAACACTCCTATCGTAATACTATCTCTTACCCCCATATTTCATCTGCGCTGACGGCCAAAACCACGAGTGCTATGAGAAGCGCTATGACCATGGCCAAGGACTCCAGATCTTCATCTGGGACGTAAGCCAAGAAGACGGTTGCAGCAGCGTACATAATTACAAGAACAGTGTAGGTGTAAGACATTTTGTAAATGTTGGGTGAGAGAAATGTGAGTGGTGAGGAGTGAAGTCCGGCTTACATATAGAAGAGTAGCAGTGAGGTTACTATTCTAGCCGCTTGCGTTCACTATTCCTCACACAAGGACAAACAAGATTTCTCATCCCCTAAAGCTGAGGTTCAGCAATTTTCTCTACATACACCTAATCCTCATCCGAATACCTCTACATAAGAATCTGTTATCAACAAAACTCTTTAGTTTAACGGGTAGGTTACCCGCACAGATTCTTATAATTGGAAATCATGTGTAATTTAAAACCATAAAAGAATAACAATAGTTATTCCAAAAGAAATTTTTCCAAGTTATGTTAACTATGGAAATAGTAAATTTCACATGAGATTACAATAATTTCATCTATTATTAAGACATTATGAGCTACATAATGGTCTTACTTATTCCTCTAACGTTGTGAATTTCACGATGCCCCCTCTAAACTCCCAAACATTGTATGTGATTACAATGGTCTCCAAATTTAATTCGTAACCATAAGTCTTACCACTTTGAATTTATCACAAAACTCTAGTGGTCTCTATTTTCCTTAGCAGACACTGTAAGTAAATACAGTGGTCTCTACTTTTCTTAGACACTGTAAGTGATACAGTGATCCCTAAATTTCAACCTCAGGCACTGTAAATTCTACAGTAACCTCAATAAAATTCAAACACCATATTATTCAAATAAACTTGACAGAAATACTTAAACATTACAAACGATACTGGATTAAAACATCACTTAAACATAAACCTAGACTTCAAAGGTAGTCCGGATGATCCCAGGTTTGAGAATTGTTGGAATCATAACCGTCATCATAAGGATCGAAACTCGCCAATTTCTCCTCTTCCCACTGAGCTTCCAACTTGTTCAGATCCCGATCCATGTCAGAAGTCCAACCACCATCATCAACTGCCACATTTTCCTCGAAACTTGGCTGGAAGTGATCCAGATGAGGCAAATGTTGTTGTTGCACAACCACCCTTGGTGTAGATGAACTTGATGCACCTTGCTGTAGTTGTGGTTGTGGTTGCTGTTGTGGTGGTGGTGGATTTTGTTGTTGTTGTTGTCGTTGATGTTCAACCCTAGCAGCTTCAACATTCTCTTCCAAACTCCAACGGATCTTGTTGGAAATCTGGTTATCTACCTGATGAACACAAGCCCACAGCGATTCGATGACTGCAGCGTCCTTACAATATTCATCATACAAAAACGTGTCGATCACATATTTTCTATCATCTGAAATGTCTGTGCACTTGGCATAGCTTTCCCTAAGTTGTCGTTTCAGTTGTTTCGTAGCCTCAAACTGTAGGATGACCTTCACAATAGCATTTTGACGATCCACGTCACTACCCTCAGTTTCTGCCTTAATAAACAATTGAAATTGTTCAGCGGTATGTGGTAGCTTACAAGCCATTGATTGTGTGTGTGAGGATAACACAAGCATGCAAATGGTATTTATAAGGGTTTGAAAAAAAAATATATATTTTTTTTCTCAATTATTTTATCCTGAAAAATATAACCGTTTACATTCAAACGGTAAAACCTTCAAAAATTTGTATCTATACTAGCAACTAGCTCTGGGGTACGCAGTAAAATTTTTACTTTAATTTACACATTTCAACGCAAGAGGCAGAAACATATCACATTAAACACGCCACATCACGACTTAAAAATCATAAACACGCCACGTATAACACCTTTTTGTACGATTTGACCTCTCAATCCCTAGGAGATTGTGAATCTCCTAACGTCTTCTCAAAACTCTCAGGCATTATACGAGATTTTGATGATCTCGAAACTACCTCGTGACCATATATGTCATGGAACGTATGTTCAACATTTCACCTTCTCCAAACCAAACTTATCTTTGAAACATAAATTCTCGACTCATTGCTCACAGCAATCCAACGCATCTTTGTTTAACATTAAGCCTTTTATCATTGAAACTCGAGCCCAACTCTAATTAAGCTCAACGACTTGAGATTTATTTCAAATCAACTCCTGCCCGTTTACTTTGGGTCATTCACTTAACAATCTATCAACATTCTTACACGTCTCGATCATGTGTGACAATTCCTTTCCAATTACTCGATCAAGTTATCATCAAAGCTCAGCCCGACTGCCATGTTCTCAAATTGCTTCAACTAAACCAAAAACCATATAATACCTAAGTACTTTGTTCATTTCGAGCTCCAAACAACCTTAGCGAAACACAAACGAACCCCCACCTAGTTATTTGGTCATGTTATTAAACCCTTTGTGGACTCAACTACAACCAAAACAAATCAACATTCGTATTTCTCTTTTATTCCCAGCAACGCTTAACAACCCCAATGAACAAAACGATTTTTAACTACAACACATTTCATCTTAGGGTATATTGATTTCCCCTCCTAACTTCCATACCTATCTAACAACTTGAATATTTTGAAAGCGATAGATACAAACAAATTATTAACGTAAGACACAGTTTTATATAAAGCAAACAAATTTTGTGTATATATTTTTACTCAAAAGCAAACTGATGTATCATCTACAAAAACTTGGAACCGATTCTGTGTTGTCACTTAAAACTTTATTTAACAAGTTTTTCTTTACAAAAGCTGAATTTCAACAATTTTCTTTACATTCATCAAGTTACCATCCGAAACCCCCGTTGTTAAAAAGCTATTACTTACAAACTCTTTGTTTGACAGGTAGGTTATTCCCATTGATTTTGATTTTCAAAATTATGAACCATATTTATTTTCAAAACGCGACAGAATAACAATCTTCATTCAAAAATAAAATTTTTCTCAAAACAAGTTAACTATGGGAATAGTAATTTTCACATGTACCACAAATAAATTCGACTCCTACGTAAATAAATATGGCTTCAAATCCTTTGTTTATACGTACACTCTTTCCAACACCTCTAATAGAGAGCTATCCAGCATACGACTTCATAACAACTTATCATACAAGAATCTTCATCCCAATGACACCCACTTAATGCAAAACAACCCTGACAACTGTCTTAACCAGGAATCCCGGGACGGGATTCAGTTTAACGGGTAGGTACTGTAATATCCCGAAAAATATCCCAACTAATTATAAATGATAAACGAAGACTAATCTATCGTCACTGTTTAATTAACCGTTTTTACGGACTAAATATTTCGTTTTTATTCCACCATACTACGAATCCGGACATCTTGACGTGATTCACCATTTTAGCACCGTAGTTATAATGGTTTAAATTTTGTAATCATTATACGGAGTCCATAAATTTGTTTTTATATTATTATAATAAAAACGTTTCCAAAAATATATCTTTCGCATTTACCAAAAACTAGGTACAACATTTACATTTTTACTCAACGGGACACGGGTTACCCACAATACCCACAAAACTCTTAATATTGATAATACTCTCTATTGATAGCACTCATTTTAATTATACTAATACTTGTACGCTACCCCTTTTCGTATCTTGAATATCAAATACAGACTTTATATGCTATGTCTTGTTCCATCTCTCTCCCTCACGTCCCATCCCTCCTAATTGATAAGTCTGTTCTCTCAACTCTCTCTCATAACTGAAAATCTGTCTCAACACTTTATCTCTTTCAATTGATAAACGCAACCTATGTTTTCTATTGTATCTTCAAATCTAAAAGAAACTTTACATGTACTCATCTCTTATTCTTTTATTGAACCTTCAAATCCAATACACATTTACTTGTACGCAATCTTTTAACTTTCCATATCAGAACAGAGTTTTCTTGATCTATCCAATCATTTCTATCTCCCCTTATTAATAGTCACAACTACAAAAGCCAACATTAAGAAAATCTATTTTGTCTCTTGTTTTTGGCCTTTACTGCCGACAAACATTCCACAAGCAATATCTATATGATTCACTTACACACTCTAAATGAATCTTGCACATTTCCTACTCTGACATACATTGAATTTGCTACTTGCCATTGTCTCTTTCCTTTGGTTCTTTACACCGACTAATACAACAAAGGGCCACTATCATCTTCCTTACCTACACACTCCATCTTGACTACTCCATGACAGTCTATTACTTGTACGCAACATTTACACTCTCTTTATTCAAAAGAGTTACCCTACCATCTCTCTCCCCTATTATTAATAGTTGTCTCAACTTCCCTCTCTCTCTCACAATGATAACACACTCCTCTCCCTCTCCTTCCTTCTGCCGCCGTCGGCATCACCACCACCGCCATTTCCACAGCTACACCACCACCATCAAAACACTCACCATCATCTCCTCTTCAAGCTACTATACCCCACGCGCCACCAAAGCTCATTCCCATCTCGTTTTATTGTCACCGCCGCCACCAACCAATACCACCATCCTTTCTATACTCAAAAATCTATAGATCGAGCGAAGACAAAGGTAAGAATCGCGTTTTTACACGCGAGTTGACTCGTATGCGAGTCAACTCAGTTTCAATCTCGTTATTCTAGGGTTAATCAAACGGGTCTTAATGATTTTTAATTAATAAAAACATGTAACAATCGTTTGGTATCGAAAGTGTGTTTGATTGTGTCGAGTTATACGAACCGTGAGCATAAGCTCACGGTATGATTGATGATTCTTGTTATTGTTGTTGTTTATTTATGCTTGTGTTTCGGGTTAATTTATTTGGCACCGTTTGGTTTAGCTGGGAAATGGGACTGAATTTGGACTTGGGTTTTGATTTTGGTTAATTATTGTTATTGTTTATTAATTGTTGTTGTTGTTAGCTGCCGTGGGAACACGAGCCGAGACCACTAGGGTCTCAGCGTAATAGTTGCTAAATTATTGTTGTTTAAGTGTTGTTATCATTGCATAGCCGAGGAGGAGCACGAGTCGAGACCACTAGGGTCTCGGCAAAACGACTTACTGGTTTGTGGTTTGGGATCCGTTGCACATAAATAACCAAGAGGGTGTTTGTTTGCGTTCGGTCCAGAAACAACCCCGAAGGGTGTTTCTTGCTTTAAACTCATTATTTTGGTGCTGCATATTTAGCCACATAATGTGTTAACTGTTTAACTGCATATCAATTTATGCTCACAACATTGAATTTATTAAATTTATTAAATAGATTAAACAAGTTTAAATGTATTAATACTATTATTATTTGAATTCTAATAACTTGAGTTTGACATATCAATATGTTTCGTCTAATATTCTGGACGTATTTTGGACACATCGGACTCAAACTATATCGAAGATAACGGACTTGAGACTTGACAATTAAATATCGGATTATATACTTTTAGTTGAGACTTGTTTTATCATTTTAAGCATAACTAGCTTAACAATTAGAATTAATTGTTATAGATAACTTGATAATAAAATACGATGACATATAGAACTTGGTAACGTATAAAACTCGTAAACTACTCGATAACATGTAGAACTTGATGACATATACCACTCGGCAAATTAACTAAGTAGATTAACTTTAGTCAAAATGGATTGAAACTTAAACCATTTGATAAACTTATCAACCGGAATAACTTTGGTTAATTGGACTAGACTTAACCATTTACTCATTTTAACACCTATATGCTACATGATTTTTACATGTTTATTTTCCTTTCATACTTGCTTAGTATGTTTTACTTGGTGTGAGTTCCGAGTCTTGACTTTCAAACCACTACAGGTATAACGATACCAAACATTATTAAACGGATATAACGAAAATACTTTGGAAGCAAGTTTTGAAATAATACTTTGGAAATGGGAATAGTTAACACTATTACGCTTTAGTATAAACATTAAGATGAATTCTATATTCTTTAGATCGTGCCGAATTACATATCATCGTGCGCTGACTCTTAACATCGCTGATGTTACTCTATTCTGCCACACTCTTTGGCACCGTAGCGTTACTTACATCACTACGTTCCAAGGTGAGTTCATAGCCCCTCTTTCTCATTTAACTGTTTTATAAACTCTTTGGGGGAGATACATGCTCAAACTATATTCATATACTTATTTAAGTACTTTAGAAACTTTCACGGATTATCGTGAGTTTCATAGCCCCTACTTTTAAATGTTTTGAACTACTTTTGGGGGAGATACATGCTCAACTACTTACTTTTACTTTCACAAGTACTCTTAACTATTTACACATTACTGTGAGTTCCATAAACCACTCTTTTACCTATTTTGAATTACTTATGGTGGAAATACATGCTTGTATTTCATATAAACTTTACTAGTTTACCTTAAACATTATACTCATTTGATAAACCACTCTACTTGTTATTGAAACATAACACTTGCTTTTACTTTCAAAGGTACTATAAACTTTAACGAATTACTATGAACTTATAAATCCTCTTTTATACATTTTTATATCTCATGGAGAGATACCTGCTATAAACATGAACACAAATGATTTTCAACTGTATGCTATACCTGATTTACTATTGCTTAAGTTTACCTTTATTGCCATGTTCGAAGTCCCTCATATCATGAACCTTAATCACTTACGAGTGAACGTAAATAATTGTGAATAGATCTATTTGGGACTGACAATCCCCGTTTGGGTCTGCTAGGATGAGCCACCCAAGCGCACTTTATTTAAACAAACCTATGGGTTATTGGAAAATACCCATCCTGAGGGCCTATATACTTTACATCATTATTGATGCCTGTTAAGCGTTGAGATTCATGAGGCTTAGAGCAATAGAAACGATACTGTAGTCATGATACAGTATTGCCATGATTTTATTTAACTTGAACTTGTTTTCACTATATAGCAGAAAATCACTATTTGGCAAACTATAACTATTTTGTGTTGACCCGGTTAGGGCAACCCAACCAACTATGGGAGTATAACAACTTAACTCATCACTTACTTTATAACAAACCAACTCTGGGTATATATTATCGTAACCCACCGCTTATTTTGTTAATAATTGTATTTGTTACAATTACTACTTAACTTGGAATTATTGATAAACAACGGATTTTATGCAAAGTCTATGGATTCACTCATACTTTGATTTTGACAAATCAACTGGTTTAACTATAAACATTATGGTATTACTCACTCTATGATTTTGATAATCAACTATTTATTTACAACTACCATGGACTCATAAACTCTTTGATTTTGGAAACCAACAGTTTTTACTTACAAACTCTATGAACTCACCAACCTTTGTGTTGACGCTTTTAGCATGTATTTATCTCAGGTCCATAATGAGCACGGATGGCACGGAGGAGCACGGATAAATATGAAGGCTATAAATATCATTCGAAAACCTATTTAATAAACTTTGGAAACCACTGGGACTTGTTTTGTAAACTCTGATATTCGAATGATATATCTTTTAAAACGACCAAATTGGTGATCGTTTTCTACTATTCAACTGTTGTGCCATGAAGTAACACCCAGTTTGAATTCCGCTGCATATCACGAAATTGGGGGTGTTACACATACAATGACTATTCCTTAAATCTCACCCTTCCGTACTCCCTTGATAAAACGATTTTATCCAAATCAAATCCTACTACCTATTCCTTTCCTCCGAACATAGAGAACCAACCCTAGTAACAGAAACTAGAACCACTATTAGGAACCGAACCTTTACACCAAAATTAGGAAAAACTCTAGGAAGAAAATCTCGGAAGAGAACTTGATGAATGTAGAGAAAGTTGCTGAACTTCAATTTTTGGATTAGTTTGAGATAATCATTTATTCACGATTTTAACCAGACACATCATGATGATATGACTCTCAATAGGTGATGATTTCATATTATGACCCCCCCCCCTACTAGGTCTAAGTAAACTCAAAATTGGATGAAAGCCTTATGGATATTAGACCAACATATCATGACTAAACCTACCACCACTCTTATCCTAGAAATTAGGCAAAATAACCAAAAGCGAAAACTCAATAGGAAGTCTAAACCTAGTACCAAGAGATAGGAAATTCTTAGGAACCCGATGATATCAAGAGTTATCCTTAGCCTCCAAGCAGAAGATAAATCCCTATAGGACATGAATAAATTAAGGTTTAGAGCTCCCTAAGTTGTATTTCCTTTCGAATCCTTACCTTAGTTACGAAGGATGTAATCTAAGTGCAATAAACTATTTTCCTACTATCTTTATCTTATAGAAAACTCCGTAATAATCGTAAACTCAGTTTCTATTCCATTCATTCTGCTCATAGGTATCCCATAGTCATCCACTGTTATACCACTAGGGATTTAGATCTACTCTTGACCAAACAATAGGCGGAATTATCCTGTAAGATTTCTACTCAAACCCTAAGATATATTTTGAGGATACCCTAGTATCACCCTAGAAATCCCCGACTTAGCACTATAGAGTAACCTGGAAATTTTTCATACTATTTTTAAAACAAAACTACGTTGTTATTATGTAAAAACAACGCATTGGACACCATCTAAAACAATTTGAAAAATATAAAATACCACAACAATTGGACCAAATATCATATCATTCAGTCCTCATTTATGCATAGCCTGGCCAACTATGTCCAAACTAGGAAGAATCATGTCATAATTGGAACGGTTATCTTTTAAAATTTTCTAATAACAATCTTTATTCAAAAACAAAATTTTACAAATGGTTCATAAGATATTCCTTTTGACTAACCACTATAGAAGTCTACACCTAGTACCCGTACCTTTATAATAGAAAATCAACAAAGATACAAACCTTAGAAATACTAGGCAATCACAAAATTTGAGGAAAACCCAACTAGAGTAAATTTTATTAGAAACCACGAAAAGTCATACATAGCGAAATGATTAGAACTAGAAGTTACAATGATTACAAAGATAAGGAATGGAAACATTAAGAGGTTGACTCACCATAACAGCTAGGACCACCTCACCCATAACATGATAGCGAAACTAGATATTGGACATAAGGATGAATAGGTTTTATTTCTCCGAGGATTACATCGCCAATAGTACTTAAGTATAAAGAAAAACATGATTTTATTAAGGATTACATAGAAACACCCTAAGGATCGATACTAGCAACCCTAGCACAAGACTTATTTTCCCCATGTCGGATCCACGACATAAGCTAAGACCGTAAGTGGAACAAAGAACATTAAGATCACACCTAGGATTCTGAAATCTTCTTCCGGATTATACACCATGTAGGTAACAACCGCAACAACGTAAACAATTGCTATGAGTGTATTGAGGTTTTTAGGAAAGAATTTTGTGGTGAAAGAATGAGGAATAAAATGAGGTATTTATAGGAGAAATATAGCCGTTATATAACCATTAGGAATCACTATTACTGACCATTAGATAATACTGTTCATCAAACGTTAGAATCTGACCGTTGCACAATACTTTTCACAGCCCTTAGATTTAATAGGTGGCAAGACATTCAAATTCATTATGGACAATACTAGCGAAAACAAGATATTTAGATACCCAATGAGAATCCCTAGGCAATCATTTCTAGACTAAGAATAGAATCTAAGCGAGACTATACTATTAGGTTTAAACGACCTAAAGACAAGATAATATTAGATATAATATTATTTTTGAACTTTAAACATTTTAAGCATAGCAAACTCACACCTTCCCTCAAACCCTGGTATTATCTCCTATTATCATCTTCACTGACTGAATGAAAAAGAATCTTTTGATTCTATTCAGATCATGTGTTAAATCTCTCATTAAGGTTAACTAGAAACCCTAAGTAAGAAAATCAAGTACGTATAATATTCCTACATCCTTTCCCCAACTCCTTGACCCACATAGACGGAATCTCGGGACGAGATTCCCTTAACGGGGGAAGACTGTAACCACTGCGAAAATCCTACACTAGATTACACTATCTCTTAGAATACTTATCCTTTTCTACGGGTAATTTTTTTTTATTACTTACTACCTGGGCAGAACCACTATCTCATGTGACGTAACTCACATCCTTGATAAACGTGCTCGCACGCAACTTAACCTTAACCTATTCAATGTTTATTTTTATATAAACATTTTCCTATGTCAAGTATAAAACATTACAAATTACCATTTACCACTTTACGTTAATTCATTAACAACTGAACATATCTTATCTGATAAAAATATTTATAAAACCCTAAATTTATCACAACACAAATAAGAATAACTAAACCCTAGAACATAAAAGTACAACTCATTTGAGCTAATGTACAAGTTACTAAAACACCAGAAACCCTAATTCTATTTCAGCTTCCGATAAAACCCTAATTTCACAAAACCATTATTTTATGTATAACTTTCACAAACCCAAATTTCTTTATATAATATTTTTACAAAATAATAATTGTACAAGATATTTAAACTAATGTACAAGTAATTTAAGCATAAAACTTAAATGAAAATAAAAACCTTATAAAAACTTTAATAATAGTTATTTAAATAACGTAATTTGTAATATTTTCACACAATAAATTTTAAAAATAATTTATAAATTTATTTAACATATGTACAACTCCTTAAACTCAAGGTACAACACTTCAATGCATAAAATCTTCAAAACTCATTTCTATATATTTAAACCTTAATAAAAATTATATAAAATTGAGAAATAATTAAAATTATGTTTTTCCTATCTTCCTAACCCTAGTACAATCCTCTTAAGCATAGAGTACAACCTTCCTAATCACAAAATCATTTTCTCACTTATATATATGTAATTCGACATGTATTTAATTGTTTCTAGAATTCTAAAAATCATTTCTAAAGGAACCCTAAACCTAGAAACCCTAGTTTTACCTAAAACCCTAGAGTACTACTTGACTTAGCCCTAGGTACCATCCCCTAAAGCAACTAACGAACCAAACCCTCCTAGTTCACTTAATCTAATTCGACTTCAACCATAAACCAAACTAAACCTTAGAAATCTTAGACCCTAAGCTTCCATTTGGATGAACCTTAGTATGCCACACCTCCTTCTTCTAGAAATTAGGGCACATGTGTGATTCCTACACTTACATATCTCACTTTCCCTCCCCATCTCATGTGGCGTCCAATATAGCCTCACACTTCACCAAATTTCTGCACATACTTCTCCCTTAGTTCAAACCCTATGCTCCTCCTCCACATCATACATGACCTCAACTTGAAAGCTACTTGTATGGAAGATAAAAGCTCCACATCCTTGTAAAATCCTTGTGTGGAAAATAAAGCACCACATCACTCCTTCTCCTCCATAGTACACGCCTCACTTTCTCCTTCATTCTTTTCAAATGTTAGCTTCACTTGTTCCCTTCTACATACTCCCATGAAAACCCTAGACCTCTTTTCTTTCTATAAATAGCACACAACTCTCACCTTTGTTCTCACACACCAATCGACCAAGCTCTCTCAACTTTCCACTCACTTCAGTCGAACACATCAAACCCAGATTCCTCTCCATTTCCTTACTGATCACAGCAAGCCAAATACAAACTTTGGAAGGCCTATAGGTGAAGAGAAACCCTAGTGATCAAGAGTCGAACCCAAGTCCTCATAAACCGTATTCGAACCAAACCCTAAGTAAGTACTTTAACTCTATTTGAATTTCAGTTTTATTAACTTTATGTACATCTAAAAACAATAATACACAACCTATAAAATGAAACAAGAACAAAAACCAGGAGTTATCTTTTCCTTCTTTCTTTTCTGTTTTATCAGTAAACCAACACACTTAAGGTAATCAAATTTTTGTTAAAATAAAGCAACAACTTGTAAAACATGTTAGAATATATCAAATATAATCATATCCTATGTGAAAACCTAGTAAGAAATGTTTAAAAACCAAAAACCCAATCGGGTTTGTTTATCTGTGGTGCTATCGAGCCAAAAACCACCTCACATGGCCAACTTTTGACCCCTAAACCGACCCCCAAACAATCACCTAAAAATCTAAAACTTTGTGGATCAAAAGATCACCCAGCTAACTAAATATAGGAGAAAGAATCATGAAAAATGATTTGGTTTTCACAAAGTTATCGAGTTTTGAAAATTGCACAATATCGCTAGACTTAGAAACCAATATTTCCAGATATTACTTTTCACTTTATTCGACCAGCCCACTAACTTTGAACCCAGTTTTCGACCTGTAGATGATCACTATAAATTCTGAGTTTTTGGCGTATTAAAGTTCACATAGCCAAGTAATTTTTGAAAGAAGAATCTCGTAAATTGATCAAGCGAATTAAGAGTTATTTGTGTTCAAAGATTGCTCGATAGCTAGTTTTAAAACCATTTCCAGATTTTTATTAAAACTCGTTTCAACCAACAGACTTTTGAAATATATTTCGAGTATCAAATGAACTTCAAAAATTATGAAACTTGGTATGTTTTAAGATGACCTAGTGAACTTATTTTAGAAAGAAGAATTTTACAAAATGATCGAGTCATTTAAAATTTATTTACATCCAAAGTTGGCCTCATAAGCCTTGAAACCCATTTTCAGATTTTATTAAGACTTGTGTCTAATCACTCGACTTTAGCACCATATTTCGAATATCAAACGAATTTCAAAAATAATAAAACTTGGCCAAGAATTAGACGGCCTGGCTAGCTTTTTATAGGAAAAGAGATTACGTAAAATGATTTACTTATCGTTAAGTTCCTCGAGTCCAAAACTCTAGCTAATTCATTAATCTCATGCATACCATTTTAAGAGTTCTTATGTGCTCTTTTTGTAGATAATTTAAATCAAGGGTCATTTTTGTCAATAACAAATAAATAGGGTAGAAAAGGTTATTTTTGAAAACTCGAGGGTATAAACTGTCATTCGACCAAACCTTAGGGATAAAAGTATAACATTTCATAACTATTATTTTTATCATTTCTATTTTTGTTTTCCGATCTAATATTAACATAATACGTTTATTTTATTGATAAAACAACGAACGAACAAGTGAAATATTAAACGAACGCAAGATATCTTTAATAAAACAAACAAAACGAAAGATATATTTAACGAACGAATGAACAGAAACATAAGAACAAATAATAAGATAAAATCTTATTTTTGAAGAGACTTCATGTTGTCTCGTTCCAATAATTAATCAACAACCAAACAACGAAACGAACATTGGAACCCTATATATTCAGAAACGATTACTGAAAGCTTGACATACCAACCCAGGTAGCGTTCCGGAGACGTTTATCAACTTCACTTAACTTTGTTTTCCATCCAGACTGCCCAGGTGAGTTCATAGTCCCACTTTTTACTACTTTTTTCCAAACTTGTGGGGAGATACATGCTACAAACCGAACACAAGTATTTTCTGAATGCTTTACTGCTTTATATTGCCTAAGTTTACTTTTGTCAACAAGACCCCTCATCATGCACCTTTAATCACCTGCGGGTGAGCGCGAATAACATGGATAGATCTATTGGGTTTGACAGCCCCTTTGTGTTACCGTAACGTAACCAAATGCATTTTATTTGATTTTAATAAAGAGACTGACAATCTCCTACTCGGGGGCAAGGTTACCTACATTTAATTATGGGGTAATTTATATCTCATAGCTCATTACTATGAAGATAACCTGTTAACGTTTTGCATGTCATCAGGCTTATGGCAATATATAACGAACTGTGATATCACTGATTTACTCTCTACTTAACTTGTGTTCAAAACCTATTACAACTGAAAACACTATGGATTCACTCAACCTTTGTGTTGACTTTTTAAGCATGTTTATCTCAGGTAACTCGAGGCACTATTATCGGCACGGAGTGGCTTGTGGACTTTCTTCTAATAAAAAGACTGTCCATTTTGTTATCATTCAATGAATTTTGTATGGATTCACTCAACCTTTGTGTTGACTTTTTAAGCATGTTTATCTCAGGTAACTCGAGGCACTATTATCGGCACGGAGTGGCTTGTGGACTTTCTTCTAATAAAAAGACTGTCCATTTTGTTATCATTCAATGAATTTTGTAAATTCCATAATATATGTCTAAACTTCCCTCTAGGACCTATATTATGTACTCTGATATTTAAAATGAATGATAACAATTTTATTTAAAAACGTCTCTTTTTTAGTCGTTTTCTATGATCGTGACTGTGAACCATGAAGTAGCACCCCAAACTTATATTCCGCTGCGTATCACGAAAATGGGGGTGTTACACTCAGGTAATGCAAGGATAAAATATTTGGCTAGTAAAAAGGTTTGGAAAATTACCGGGTGTTACAGCTGGCGCGTCACTTGATTACTCAAAAACTCGGATGGTCACTACCTTATTCATGCACTTGACATTCTTATAAAGCCATTACCTTATTCGGATGCTCGAAAGCTAACACCGAATAAAGTAACTTGGTAAGGGTAGGGATAAAACTTTGGGAAATACATCAATTGGTGGAAAAATAAAATAAACAAACAGATTAGATTAAATCCATACAGATGTGGTTAATTACTTCCCGACCTTCCCTTGAAAAAGACACAAATCATAGATTAACTCACGCTTTAACATGGAAACTCACACTTTAATAGGTAGACACGAATTAGACTCAATGGTGTCTTAATCATCATCACAAAACAAACCTTAGTTGACGTTCCCATAACGGCCAACTCCCTTTCAATCCATATATATATTACAACAAATAGTGGCGATATCAACCACTTACATAACTTTACATCGTTGGTTTATAACAACTTACCAACGAATAATCGATTAGCTCAAAATATAAGATCGGTTAAATTTATACAACCGATTATCACACAATCTCTCACTTTTTTTTCTTTTCTCTTTTTTTTATTTTTTTTTCTTTCATAAAATCAAATAAATAACTAATAGCGTAAAATTTCACCACTTCACTATAATAACAACTCTGGATGATTTTTCTCATATACTCTAATCCTTCAGATATAAAAATAATAATGAAAGTAGTAAACACACGAAAATCAAAAATACAATATCTACTTTCACTTCCCATTGCATTGTGCAATTTCTGACCTAACCATAGATAATAATTAAGTACACGAGCACAGGAAACGCGAGGAATGCACACTTTACCAAAAGCAACTAACCACAGACTTAAATCTACAGGGTAGACTAAGGTGTAAGGGTGTAACAAAACAATTAAACATTGGTGTAAGAAACGAAAGGAATGGCTCTGAGGGTTTTTCTAGGGGTATCTTATTCTAAAAATGAGAGTAACAAAAGGGTTTATATCAGGGTTAACTAACCAGTGTAGTCAGTTAATAACACATAACATATAAAGGCTATTTGGGTGTAATCCTAGAAATTTACCTAGTTAGACAAGTCACTCCAATTATATCAATAATACTCATTACGGTGGTCTCGAATAGTATAAAAGCCAAGTTCTAAAGTTTACTACAAGTCACCAGCACACTTATATTTTTGTGGAATTTGGGTAAAATATTGGGAAACAGATAAGGCTAAATTCTCACAATTTGGAAATAAGGGTTATTTGTGCGGTTGTGCAACTTTGATTTCACAAAAACATGCTAATTTTTTTTTTTAAATTTAAGCATATATTACGCATATTTTTGAAAAATAAGGACAAGTAAACGTTCTAATTCTCCATCCCCCCACTTAAGATAAACAACGTCCTCGTTGTGTAAATTGAAAACTAAATACAGGAAATACAAAGAATTAGAGCGGAAAACTCCCCTGAGATTTGCTCGGCATAATCCTCCATGGAATGAATGCGAGCATATATACTGCGGGAGTTCATCAACACCTTCAATTGTCCAGACCTGTAAAAATATAGAGACCACAAAAAGAACTCGAGAGCATCTCGTTAATCATCGGTTAGAAAAATAAAAACAAAAAACAAAAGAACTGTATTTTGTTATGGCGGTCGATACGCCGTATCCAATAACCACGGATACGCCGTATTGATGCCAGCAAAAATAGTTTAGCCTACGATGTGAAGATGTTGAATATGCCGTATCCATAGGGGTTGGATACGTCGTATTGAAACATCTGACATAAATTTTAAATACGAAAAATAAAAGACTATACTATTCCAGATGATTCGATACGCCGTATTCATTGGAGTTGGATACGCCGTATCGAAGGCCTGGGGCAGACTCGATAGAAAATTACATTGACATAAATTAAAATGTAAGCATGGGTTGCCTCCCATGAAGCGCTTGTTATTGTTCGAGTCATGAGCCTGACTCCACCCTTATTTACTATGTAATAGGATGTTTGTCCCCCCACTTGAAATCAAGTGCGGGTGATAGTAGCAATAAGCACCAAAATGGTGTAAATAAGCTACTAGAGATGGAAGAAATATGTAAAGATCATACCTTGGCAATATTTTAACTTCTATCTTAACCTTACCCGACTTGGATGACATATGAGATTGTTTGAACATTACATGTGTGAGAGTAGTATGTTGAGGATGAGTGTATGTCCTTTTTTCTATGTTTGTTCCATTGGTAGTAAGGCGTCCCTTGACTTCCATAAAAGATGATAAAGGGTCTTTGGTGAGTACCTGTTCAAGTTCTTCTACATTCCTCTTTGACTTTAAATTAGTCTTCTCTTCAACCAAGGCAGTGTCTAAGAGCTCATCATCAAATTTATTTGAAATTTCAACCAAGTTTGGATTGACATCGGGTATTCTACATGCTTCATCAAGTGGTATGACATGTACGGAAGATTCTAGGATCGTAGGCTCCATAACTTCATTAATATTCTTTAATCTTCTAGGAAAAGGGATTGGCGGGTAATATGGTTCATCTATTGGTTCATCGAGAGTAAATGATTCGGTAAGAAATGCCATAAACCGTTTAAACTACTCTGGTTCATCAAGATTTAAATCCTCACTTTCTTGATGAAAGTCAGCCAAGATTTCCATCTCATCAACCAATTCCTTATTACGCACTTCATTATACACAATATCATCAATCTCATTAGTTTCCAAAGCATACTTGTCATCCTCTTCATATGTATACGCATCGTCTTCATCAGAGGGAATATCATCATGGTGTTTTTTATAAGATGAGAACATGAATTCCACCTCGGGTGGAAAATCACATGTAATAGCACCATACTCCATTGTTCCATATTCTTCTTCATCTTCATCATTAGCACTTTCGGATAAATAAGCTTCTTCGTAAACAATTGTTGGATTTTCATTCAAATCAAACACTTGTGACTCTTCTACATCATTATCCGGATACACCAAGTTTGTTGAAACGACAATCCAATTATTTCTTTCCATAACTTCCCATCTTCCGATAACAAGTACTCTTCCATAGTGGGTTCTTTCTTCTCGATGAATTTTGCATCATATTTTTCCCTTTTCCAGTCATACACCTGATTATTGTTCAAGGCTCTTTCTTCTATAAGCTTAATATATTCTTCCATATTAATGTTCGGATTGTTCATCTTCATTATTACCTGAGAGATAAACAACCAAGAAAACCAACAGTACCAAACAAAATATGAAAAAGAATTAAAATTAAATAAACACTGAAAATAAATTAAAAAAATATTTTTAGGTCACAGAAGATCGATACGCCGTATCTAACAGACAATGGATACGCCGTATACGACACAAGTTAATTCACCGTATCCAACAGACAATGGATATGCCGTATTAGCTTTCTGTAACAGATTTTTCAAACTATTTAATACTAAAAAAACTCACAAAAACTAAAAAAAATTTGTCACAGAACGTCAATACGTTGTATTTACAGACAAGAATACGCCGTACAAAAAACAGACAGATACGCCGTATTCACAGACAAGAATATGCCGTATTGCCTTTCTGTGACAGAAACAAAAAATGACTAAATCACACAAAAACAAACGAAAACAAATATAAACTAAAATACCAATAAATCAAATTAAAAACAATCACTCCCCGGCAGCGGCTCCAAAAACTTGATGTGCTTATTATAGTCTATAATTTTTAACCAAGTTTTAAATTTATAATTGTCGAACTAACCTATAGACTCTAAACACTAAAGAGCAATGTACCCGATCAATGTGTATAGTTTTTAGGTAAGCAAGGTTCGTTCTCTAGGAGCTAAGCTAAAGTGATGTAAAGTTATTTATACTAATCTAAACTACTAAACTATCCTAACCTAGAAAGCAATTAAAGATTGGGGGGTTAGAATGAGAGACTAGCACGAGTTTTATGTGTTTAATTAACCTAAATGTGAGAAAATAAATACTAAACTAAAGACAAGTGAAGTAAAGATAGATGGAAATCAATAGGAAGAACGGGTTAGCCAAGTCTAATCCATTTTATAGTTATGAATATGTTCGTGTCTACTTGTTTTAATTCATTTAATTGTTAATCGGCATATCAATTACGAAATTCTATTAAAATTAAGTAACTAGCCCTGGGGCGGATATGACGATAGATTATAGTGACTCATCTAACATCAATACTAACTTATTGCTTTATACCATCTAACCTAGATCGGCATTGCGCGCTACTAGTCCTATTAGGTTGTAGACACATTCCGTTTATGCCATACAATGATTCTTTATAAAGATTCGGGTTAACACTCATATGACTTAACCAAAGTAATCACTATTACAGGATGTAAATTACAACAATTAGAATCATAAGGATCATAACCTAGTTACATATATTTGTACTAGTAATAAGCAATAAACGAGTTTTTAACGACAAGTACCCAATCCAATAACAAAGTAAATCAATTCGACACAATCATACAAACTAATAAAACTTCATAAACTTAGCTAACACCTAAGGGTGTTAGCCCATAATCTCAGCAAAAGATAGAGTATACATTGAAAGTAAACATAAAGAATTCATAGACAAATTATTATGCTAACCGAGTGATACACAACGTTAAATCTTGAGATGTTCTTTGTCGATCTTCAAGGATGGATGGAGGAAGTGTTAGGGACGATTTGGGGCTATCCCCAACTGATAAAAGTGATGCCAAATCGTTCCTAGGGCTTTGGTATTTACAGGGGTAAGCAATAGTAGCCTCTAATTAATTTCCAAAAACTTATCTACTAGAATCAGGGTCGATACGGCGTATCTGGAGGGTCCTAATATTAATCAAACAATTTCATTGTTGGTAAAAGGAGTAATAAGTTGCACGATTGAAAAGAATGGGATCGTAAATATCTCGGGTGACTTTTGTCCATTCCAAATCATGAAGTGTATGGGTAAATTAGGGAAAAACGAAAAGCTAGTGTGTTGGAAAATTTCATACGATTACTCGGTAAAAAAGACAGAAGCTCCCTCAAGTAATAACACAAATCCCCCAACTGATAACACAATCACAGCAGTTGGTGAATGTGCAGGGAATGCTACCAAATTTTTGGGACATCATAATGAAAAGCCAATGACTTCAGATAAGACTCGAGATAAATCTTCTTAAAATACTGTCCAAAAGCCTGCAGGCTCTCGCAGAAGAAACTAGTATCTGGTGGCAATTATCCCGTATGCTGCAGTATAACGTGATTGAATTTTTTGACATGATGTCTTTAGCTCTAATTTTTCTATGTCTTTGGAGTAGCATTTACTAATATAATGTGTTTTCGTTTTTATTTGTTTTTCCCATATTAAACGTTATATATATATATATATATATATATATATATATATATATATATATAGACACACACACACACAATTTGTTGATATATTTATGCTCATATTTTGATACTAAACTAGATTTATCATAGTGCTATCTATGCATTTACCTACATGCATTCTATATCCCATGGCATACTAACGCTATAACGTGGCTACTAATCATAACATAAAACATATTAAACTCAAAGGTCAATATCGAGCTATGGTTTAAGTTGAAGTATCTCTGCTAACGGTGAATACTTAAATCCCTCAAACCAAAGCTCTGATACCAACTTGAAACACCCAAAAACAATTAAATGCCAGAGGTTTTGGTTTAAAACCGGCAGTTTTGAAACCAAAACCGCGCACTTTCAAACATGATCTTCACAAACTTATTTTCCGGATATATAACATAAATCTACGCATAATTTTTCGAACTATAAACATAACTGATTTACTAAATATCGTTTCTGCACAAAAACATCTCATACACGGCATGCGAAAACTTACTATTCCAAAATAGGGGAGTTATGCCTAACAAATTCATTGCGACCCATAACCACATAACTTATTCTAAAAGTATACAAATGTGACCATAAACAAACCAAAATCTTGAAGTTTGAAAAACATAAGACTACAACATTTATGGGGCATTTACAAGCTAAATATCAAATTGGCGCAAATTAGACGCTCGTCACCTACACCCACGAGCATATCCATTACCACAAAATGCACCAAATTCTACAATCTAGGAGCCCCAAGTCTCTTTAATTACCTACATAAAAACATAACTGAAAACTGTAAGTTATTTAGATTTAGTGACTAAACGGAACTAATGCTAAACATGGCATCAACTACAAAGTAGTTATTTTCTTGTTGCTAAATCGGCCCATTTGTACATGGGTCATAACTTATCTAATCATGATACTATTATTTTGAAATACTTCTATTAACATAGCCAATATCTAATTAGATAACTATTAATTTGTGATATCTAATTGACTTACTACTATAATGTGATATCTAACCGCCTTGTACTAAAAGTACGATATCTAATTATCTTACTACTTGTAGGGTTTTATTACTGATTTTAGGTTACATGCAATTAAATTATATTAAACTGATTAATATGCTGTAACAATTTAATTACAAACCCTAGCCACATATCCATTTTATGTTACAGTTTTTATTAACCACAGAGATAGTCAGAATGTATGTACCTTTGATTTTCTCAGAATGATCACTTGAATACTCGTACGAGGAAGCTACAGGTATCCACCGGTACTCGTCACATTTTGAAACCACTAGATGGTTGTAGCTCGTTGCGCATAGGTGATCTTGGATCACCCACCTTACCCGATCCGTCGACTAAGGGTTTTGGGAAACCCTTGGTCAACATGAGGGTTTCGACCCTCCTTGTGGTTTGGCTGGTCAACACACGAGTGAATGGAGAATGAGAGAGGGGTAAATGGTTATGTGTTGGTTTTTTGATTGTATGAAACTTATGGATGTGCCTTTGTTTATATAGGCTACATTTCCTTGTCCTACAAGTGTTGATCCCAGTTGAGCTTCACGATCTTATTAATTACTTTAGATAAATCTAAGGTAATCAGTATAGAAACTGATCTTTGAGTTGTATATCAAATATTATGCGGAAACTAATACTTGATCTTAAGAAGAATAAACACAAACGAATTATCAAACAACACTTCAATATATTAATACGATTGCTCTGAATAGCAATAGGGTTACAAGAAACCTTGAAGTGTAAACAATACGTATGCTAAGAAAATCGATCTCTAACCCTAACCCTAGAACCTCCTTTTATAGCGTAAGGAGTCCTAGTCGGTTTACAAGACTTTCTATACAAGAAAAATATCTTTACGTATCTTTTCTATACTTATCCTTAACATACTATACATATCTAATAAGCAGCAGAGTAAATCTTCTAGCAGCAGAGTCTTCGTGAGCTAGCAGCAGAGTTACACTATGCCTATTGTCCAAACAGCAGAGTTATCAAAACAGCAGAGTTCTTGTGCTAATCAGCAGAGTCACATAACTATCCAGCAGAGTTGTGTTTCTCGAATCAGCAGCATTTTAGACCCAACAATCCTCCCCTAAACTTGATATTTTTCTTCAAAAATCATCAAGTTTCCTTAAATCCAGATAATCACCAAGAGGATGCTTCCAAACACCTTACTGTTTTGAAACCTTTGATTCAAGCAACTTTTTATATTTCTCAATCAGTTCAAATGCTTGATTATCTACATCAAATGGTCTTTGTAATGTCAACTTACCAGGCTGCAACATTTGATACAGAATAGATGTACTGTTGTTGATGACATAATCCTTTTCCACAAGCATATACACAGTCACACCTATGCATGATAAGAGATGAACTCCACAAGATTGATATAAATACCATTTCTGAACTGTGGAGCTTAGTAACTTCTTCCATTCAATACTTCTCTCATCTGGTTCAAACATGTTCTTCAAGTAGTAATAATTTAGTCTCTCATACACCACCTCTGGTCGAGTATCACCATAATTCTTCTTATAAAGATTCCAGAGTTGAGTAATATCATCCCTATCCATGTAGTGCAACATCTGAGAAAAACTAATATACCCCACACTTGAACCATTTGACCTCTTAATTATCCAGCATACTTGACTATCACTTAGAACATCATGTGAATAGGAAATGATTGGATATTTTACTGATAAAGGAACTTCATTAAGTAACTCAGGCTCTTCTTGAGGTTCATGAACTGTGAGATTCAAAATCCCTTGCATATCATCTGCAGTCACTTCTTCTTTCCCTGAATCACTATCCTCTTTCTCCTCTTTATCCGAATCACTCATCACTACTGACTGTGTTCTTCTCTTCTTCCTACCCACCTGCTTTACTTTCCTCCTATATCTCTTTGTACCAGCAGAGGATTCAGTCATAACTTCAGCTTCAACAACAATTTCTTTCTCCTTTTCAACATCAGATACTATGGGCTTTGAAACACTTCCACTCCCAGATGCTTTCATATTGTCAGATCCCATAACTTCTGGATTTCTCTTCTTCTCAGAAACTTTTCTTGGATTTAACTTAGCATAAGTTTCATAAAATTCCTTTTCAATTAAGTGATCTGACTTTCCTTTGAAATCCTTCTTTTAATAACCTCTTGCATTCTTCAAGTAATACTTCATATCATTAACCATTGCTTTCCTTGAAGGTGACTTAGGTTTGTAACCATGCTTTTGTGCTTCTTTAATCCTCTTAATCAGCTCTTCCCACTTAGCTAACCCATTCTTTCTGAGTATAAACTCAACAAGCTCTTTTGTCTTTTCACTTCCATCCAACTGTTCATCATTTGTTATCAACCTAGCTTCACCTCTTATAATCATATCAGAATCAATGAAATACAGCAATTGTTCATTTAATTCTTCTTGATTAACTTCTTTAAATGTAGAGCTTTCCATAAGATCAAACTGATTTCTGTCTTCATCAGCTGCAACACTTCTTGCATATTCTTCATCCTGAGCAATCTGAGCTTGTTCATCAGCCAACTTTTGCATTCTTTCAAGCTCTTCAGCAGATTCAGTAGCTTGTTGTTGTGATGGTGTGGGTGTTTTAGTTCCTTTGTTCATGTTCAGCAGTACTTGAGCTAAAGTCATCTGTTCATCATCTAAATCAGCAGAGTCCTTTACTCTAGCAGAGTCCTTTACTCCTGCAATCTGCTCAGTATCATCAGCAGAAACCTTTAACCCATCAGCAGAGTGTTCTGCACCAGCAGAGTCAACCTTGTCACTCTCATCACCAATATTTTCAACAAAATCTTTAACAACCTCCCCTGAACCCATTACACCTTCCTGATCCTGATCATTCACTTGAGCCTCCTGATCATTCCTCCCCTGTTTGGAAGCATCCTCTTCCAAACTTGGTTTGGAACTCTTCTTTAGCCTCCCCTCAAGGTGTGTAACCCTTAGCTTAAGCCTTCTTATTTCAGCACCTTGAGTAGCCTTAACTGTCTTTAACTCCTTTCGAAGACCAAGGACCTCCTTTGACAATTTTGTACAATTATCCGTCAATTCTTTCAATTGTTTCATGATATCCTCATAACTTCGGTCTGTGTAACCTGACCCGAGAGGTTGATCATTGGAATTGGCATTATGTACTGGTGTTTTAACCGTCAAATCCTCAGTGTCATGTTCAATACTAGCATCAACACTTCGACCTGTGTAACCTGGTCCGAGAGGTGTATCATTTGCAATGTCAATATGTACAGCAATGTCCATCAATTCAATAGTTGCATCTCTGTCCTCATCACTTCGAGATGTGTTACCTTCTCCGAGAGGTGAATCTTGGGACACAAACTCAGTCTCAACCCTAGGTTGAACATCTGAGCCCCCCACATTAGCCATTTGGCTGGGGTTTCCACCAGTTGTATCAGGTTCCTGAGAACCCTCTACAAAAGATGTTGCCATGGTCGAGGTCTTAATAATGTTAACACTGTCCTGTTCAACTACTAAGTTGGAAACAGTAGTGCCAGCCTCTTCCATCATGATACCTCCAACACCTGTATCAGCCTCATCTGCATCCATACTAACATTGGCCTGAGGTTGCACAATGTCCTCTTGTAAATTCCTAGGTGTGTGGATATTTTGTGGTTCAGTGGAAGATGACTCATTTAAGCTTGTAGATGAGGATGTGTGATGGGAAGCTGTGGGTGTATCAGCCTCTTCATCCTCATTCTCTGCAGCCACTACATTCAAGATGTGTGCAGTTAGCGGAGTTATAGTGCCAGAAAAACCTTTAGCACCTTTTGTAGATTGCCCTGCACATAAAGTAAGAGAATTAGTTTCTCTTGGGGACCCAAGCCATTACTGACTTGGATCTACCTTGTGCATCAAAGTAGTCAAATTTCTTCAACTGCATTGGTGCACTGCTGTGTCTGAGAACATGATCTAAAACTTTAACTTTTGGTTTCCTGACCTAGCAAGCTGAGGCTTTAACAGCATAAAAGTGATTGCCCACAACAGTATCAGTAACAACTTTAGGCAAAACAGCAGAGTCTGCCTTAACAGCAGAGTTTGCCTTAACAGCAGAATCAACTATATCCTTCTTTATGGGCACTGTTGATGCAATAGGAGAGATAACTCTAGAAGCACCATCTCTCATCAAAACTTCCCTAGGAACCATGTTTCTTTTAGGGTGAGGGTGAGTCTTTCTAGCATAGTTTCTATGGTTCACCCTTGTGTACTGGTTCCAAGCTGGTTTCTTATAGCACTCATCTTGCATTTGTTCAAAGCTACCACAACAATAACATGCCTTCTTAAGTAATTGAAAATCAGTACCTAATTTGTGTGAAACTAGGTTGTTCCAATTTCTCTGGTTTCCTCTAGGCAAATTATTAGATCTCTTAGGATATACTCTAGGTGTATTTTCATACTCAGCCATCTTCCTAGAGATACCTTTACCAAACCTAGGCTTAACAAACTCAGCCTTTTTAGCCCTAGGTACTTTTGATTCAACAACAGTAGGAATTTCTTCCTTTTTGTTCTTAGAGGTTGAATCAGATTCTACTTCATCATCATCACTATCAGACACCCAATCTTCAATCAGGGGTGCTTGTTCATACTTCTTTACCTCAACCTTAGGTGACTCTATTTTTTCTTCACTAGTTTCAACTACAGGTTTACTAGTTTCACCTACAGGTTTAGCTCTAGACTCAGATATGAAAGTTAATGTCCTAGTAGAAGGGGCATTAGCACTAAGTTTCGTAGGATGAGCAACAACATTATATCCTATACCATTAAAGTGTTTTCCTAATGGTTTACTGAGTATGTCAGTTGCAAATTGTTGTTTATCTATCCTAACAACATGTTTTTCAGTCTCATTCTTAGCTGAATCTCTAGCCTGTTCAGCCTCTTCTACTTTTTCCAAAAGAACCTTAATCTCATCATCTTTCTTGATAATTTCATTTTTCAGGATAGTGATCTGATCAAGATATTCAATTTCAGCCTTTTTATAAAATTCTAGCTTCTCTTCTAAGTTCTTTAAACCATATGCATAACTAAGATTATCTAGCTTAAGTGTTTCATTTTCCATTTTAAGGTTTCCATTGCTAGACTTAAGTATCTCAATTTTATCAGAACATGATTTAAAAGAACAAGATGATTCATTGGATACCTCAGAGTCTGATCCAGAAGAAGAATAGGCCATGAGAGCAAAATGTTGTACTTCAGGTTCCTCTTCAGCTATCAATGCACAATTTTTTGGTGCTTTTCATCAGCAGACTTCTTGAAATTCTCATTGCTTCTTTTTGGTGCTTTGCATTCTCTTGCAAAGTGTCCCTTCTTTCTGCAGTTAAAACATTCAGCCTTTGACTTGTCAAATCCCACACTCTTGTTCCTTCTGAACTTCATCTCTTTACCAGTTCGCTTAAGAAACCTTCTTGCCCTCATAGTTAACATTGCAAACTGCCATTGCATATCAATCTCTTCAACATCATCAGGATCAAGTTCATCCAGATCTTGAGGCATGACTGAAGTACTTGTAGTAAGTTCAGCCAAATAAGCACAAATTGCAGCATCACTGATGGTGTTGGTGTTAGCAGAGTCAGCAGCAGAGACATGTGAGCCAACAGCAGGAGCAAAAGAACCAGCAGCAGAGTGTTCTTGATGACTACCAGAAGTCTTGTTGCTTGAGGAAACAAAGGCAAGATTATTTGTGGTAGAGGATGAGCTTGACAACCCTTTAACTTCTGATTCATACACCTTCAAGTTGTTATACAGATCATCCAATGTCATAGTATCAAAATCTTCTTTGTGCCTCCAAACCACTGTATGAGTGTTCCATTCAGAAGATAGACTTCTCAGAAACTTAAGATTGACATCTTCTTGCGATGGCACAATCTTCAAAAGAGCCATCTGGCTGGATAGCTTATGAAGTCGATCATAAGTTCCCTCAATGCTCTCAGAACTTAAAGCAGTGAAAGTCTCAAACTGATGCTTCAGTAGATTCTTTCTTGATTTCTTTGTAGCTTCATTACCACCAAATCGAAGTTCGACTGCTTCCCATAACTCCTTAGCAGATTCAATATGAGTAAAACTCAATTGATAATCATTGGGTATTCCCATCATGAGAATACTATGAGCCTTGACCTCCAATCGTCTCTGCGCTTTTTCCTCACTAGTCTTGAGAGTCAAGACTGATCCAGCAGCAGTCTTGGTTTGCACACTATCGCCATGTTGAACAACTTCCCAAAGTGAGTAATCAACCATTCGCATGTACTGTTGAATCCTCATCTTCCAGATCTCATACTCTCCAGTCTTGAGCATGGGAACCCTTGATGCAGTAAACATGTGTGTAGAGTCGGAATCCATTGCTTACAGTGATGATTAGCAAATCTTGTATTCAAAAATTCTTCTTGGTACCAGTTTCTAGATCACAAGCTCTGATACCACTTGTTGATCCCAGTTGAGCTTCACGATCTTATTAATTACTTTAGATAAATCTAAGGTAATCAGTATAGAAACTGATCTTTGAGTTGTATATCAAATATTATGCGGAAACTAATACTTGATCTTAAGAAGAATAAACACAAACGAATTATCAAACAACACTTCAATATATTAATACGATTGCTCTAAATAGCAATAGGGTTACAAGAAACCTTGAAGTGTAAACAATACGTATGCTAAGAAAATCGATCTCTAACCCTAACCCTAGAACCTCCTTTTATAGCGTAAGGAGTCCTAGTCGGTTTACAAGACTTTCTATACAAGAAAAATATCTTTACGTATCTTTTCTATACTTATCCTTAACATACTATACATATCTAATAAGCAGCAGAGTAAATCTTCTAGCAGCAGAGTCTTCGTGAGCTAGCAGCAGAGTTACACTATGCCTATTGTCCAAACAGCAGAGTTATCAAAACAGCAGAGTTCTTGTGCTAATCAGCAGAGTCACATAACTATCCAGCAGAGTTGTGCTTCTCGAATCAACAGCATTTTAGACCCAACAACAGGAAACCTCTTATGCTTCACTTTCATCCGCAATCTCCTTATATGTTTACACTTTAAGTTATAAAATTTATAATTTATTAAATTAACACAGTTAATTTAATTTTGTTGGTCCGTGATAAACTTGTGTAACACCATGAGTTGAATAAACAATAGTTTGAGCAAATGAAAATAACTAATGTTTATTATAAATAAGGGCATGGTTACACGATCTTGACCATGATCAACTAATAATACCCATTTGTACATTACGACTGTAATAGTCTCACATTAGAGGTTGAAGGTGAAGGCTTTTACGAGGGATAGTTGCGGAATACTATCCCTAGTAATGACAAATGCTACTCTTCAAGTTATGAAGAGGTGGATTCCACTTAGAAAAGGAAGTGTATTATAGTGGTAGAATCGTTACCTATCACTACTACTAACCTCCGTTTTTATAGATAAAAGGAGATACACTGTTAGTAGTTACAGTAATAGTAATAACTAAACTAGAAGCAAACTGATAGTTAAGGTACATGATTCGTTACAATTATAGTATATTTATATTTCAAGGAAATACAAAGGAAATATGTATTTCCCGGGTCGTTATGTCCCAACGAAGTGTGAATGGAACGTCGGATTCGATTCGTGATCTAGTGATTTGAATGGTTTTAAGATATTTTTGGATTTTTAAGACTAAAATTTAAAAACATAAACTAAAAACAACTAATTAAGCAAATAAAATTAGTAGATAAAGCACAATGTGAGATCCTGTAAAAATCCCTCGTAATAAATCTCACTGATTTATGATAATCTCAACTTGCTGTTTAATAAAACCCATTTTTATGGAAAAATTTAAACTTTTCTCTTATTACTATCGTTGCCACGTTATGTTTTTGTGATATATAGCAACATTTACTCGAAACACAACTAAATCACGGGAGTCCATTCCTACTAAATTCGAGACTCCACAAATAAATATTAGTTAATAATTATAAATCCCTATACAAGATATATGCACTTTTCCTAGTTACCTGAAATTATCACATCTAACTAACACTAATTTCTACTAAACCCTTCACTAATTCTACAAATGCAAAACCAAATGGCTGTCTAAAATTTGGCCCAATTCATGCTCCACCAGCCCATCACCATCCACACTTACACGAACCAGTCCAACTCCCAAGCAACAATTGTTTTGGTTAGTTTATGCAAAATTCGACCAGCCATAACCATCCAAAACGCCTTGGTATTTTTCAATTCTCGAACACGACTAGTATATATTATTGTACCTCTTATTTACCCTCCCAGCCAACAATTAGGACGCCAAATATTAGCTCGAGATATGAACGTTTAATACGTTTAAATGAACCAAAGTGTTTGTCCCATTTTCCTCAAATCGAACTATATATATTTTTGCAAACTCATCCGTTTTTATCCGGGTTTGTTTTAATCCCATTCCAACATTTTTACTTGATCAATTGTGATTTGTTAGGAGTGTTCAGTGTTAAGGATATCGAGCTTGACATTAAATCCAATTCGTTTACACTCTAAATATACTTGTCGACATAGAAAAGAGTAACTCAATTTCCATTTGATCTCTTTTACTCTCACACATGCTACTAAAGTCCTTCAATGCCAGTAGATTCATTTCAAATACAGTATCCAACTTTCACTGACTTTCAATAATAGAGCAAGTGATCATTACTCACAAAATTCCACTTTACACCAAGACAAATGTACAAATCGAATATATACATAATCCATCGACTAGAGACAAGATGTTATTGAACTTGTTTTCTTAGCCAAACCCTTACTCATTCACTCGATGAGATACTGTCATACTCAACCGAAAATATCAACCGAATATAGATATATGCCAACCACAAGAGACAAGATTACAAACTCCTCCATAACTTCCCATGATTGATAATTCAGAAGCATGCTAAAAATAATGATTATCCAACATTTACACTCCATGATTGAGTGTGAAAGTCAATAAGAAAATGTGTGAAATACCTCTATAAAACCCACTCGTTTCTAGCAACCTTCACTGCCAAATTCATACACATTTCATTCTCATTTCTCACTTATCTCACCCTCACTAGAAACGTTAAAAACTTAGAAGCAACTCTTGTTTCACCTTGGGAAGCAAATCGAGTTAGAAGGGAATACGTGAAAACGCATTCGAACCCATCAAGCTCACTGTCTCTATTCGTGTATATTCCATCCAAGTTCCACAGCTCTTCACCACCTTTTCTAAGGTGTAGTAAGTGTTTAATAATCCTTTTTCTTTCATCCATCACGAACACAAATCATGCATGCATTGTTTTACTTGTTTCATTCGACCGTATAACTCATTACGTTTATATATTCACCATTAAGTTAAACATGCACTTTCGTTTAGAACGACCCAACATGAGTCGAGCCTCCACAGTGGAAGGCTTAACAACCATCTCACACTCACCACTTTCACATTAAGGTGATATTCATGCATACACATACTCGAACGTATCAATGTTTTCTATTCCATGTGTCACATTAAAATGAGGAGAAACTGCCATTTTGACATTTTTGGACATTTTGACATTTTTAGACTAAAAATGTAACGCATTTTAACTGGAAGGACTGAAACTGCCAAACTGTGAAACTTGAGGACTAAAGATGTGAAAACAGATTATAAAAGACTTAGAATGACATATCATTGAACTTCAAGCTTACATGGACATTTGCTATTTTGACTTATGAACTTTGGACTAACGACTAACGCAAATTAGTTAGTGGTTAACAATAATAGGTAAAGTGTAAATCTGGGAAAGGACAAGGACCAACTATTTTTCACTTGACATTCTTATTTCATTTTTCACTTTTCATCATTCCATCACTTCACATGCATTTTATACATTTTAGTTACATATATTTAATTTTCGTTATTTATTAAACGATTTCACTTGCATATCATTTCATTATATTGTGAGGAGATAATATTTTGAGTCAAGTGACATAATAATCAAGATAATATCATGTATGATATTATATTTTTCTTAACTTGAGGCATTTTAAGCATATCACACTCACATCATCAAATCGTTATACGATTTCTCATTTCACACTCATCGTTAGTTATAAGTCGAATCTTAGACTTCCCTCATATTCAGGTTTCGTATCAAAGACGTTTCCGTGATCGTTTCCATAGATCTTATAATTCTATCTTGTCAGATACACTCCAGGTGAGTCGTGGCCCCTACTTTTAATAATTGTTTTATTAACTCTTTTGGGGGAGATACATGCTTCAACTGTTTTAAGTATTTTCATACTCTGAAAACTCTCATGATTTATCCAAAATCATCAACTATGTTTTACTTATTTTGAATCACCCTTTGGAAGGGATAAATGCTCGTTATACTTGCAAATTGCTTGCTTAGTTTAAACACTGTATTGAAAGATAACATTTTCAAACTACTTGTTGTAACAAGATACTGAGACTCATTTTATGCATTCATATAACAGCTGAATGTACTGTTAACTTAACTATGATGTTTATACATCCCAACTGGAAATAATTGCCAAAATTAAAGTACGCATATTCTATGAAAACCCGAACCCTATATTGCCTAAGTTTAACTATATTGCCATAAAGTCCCTCGATCATTAGCCATTAATCACTGCGGTGAGCGCGAATATAGTGGACAGCTTCGAAACCTGTAAAGGCTGACGACCTATCCCACTAAATACTGGATGGAATGCCGGATGGCTAGTCGTATTTAGTCGCGATACACTATATTTGACACATAATAGGATGAGGCAATCACCTATTACTTAGGGCAAAACCATCAGTAACCCTGATGTGACTTTCGCCGTTTTACGGTACTTTTGTTAACGTTTTGCGCGTCATGAGGCTTAGAGCAATATAACCTTATGAATATATATGTCTTCTTATATATATTCGGATATAGCTGTATTTAGATACGACCACTCCACACTGATTGACATCAGACTTTAAACTATTGTTTTCACTATGTGATTGAAATATGTATCATGTACTTGGAACTTAACTGTTATCCTATGTGACTAGTTGTGTTTTATGATAAAGACAACTCAATGCTTGGCATATCTTTACTTTTAAAAGTAAAATCATTATTTCATTGCAAGCATATAACCACGTAACTCATTTTCATTTAAACTTGAAAACTTATGATCATCTGAGTTCATAAATGATTTACCCGTGGATTTTTACCCAATTGCAAACTTGCTAGTTACTTCAAGAAGTACTAGTATTTATTTCAACTATCAGCTCTTGAATTCATTGAAAGAAAGTTATTTTCTATCAAACTCTACGAACTCACCAACCATTGTGTTGACGTTTTAAGCATGTTTATCTCAGGTAATCAACGGAGCAGGACAAGACACGGAGCGGGCATTAAATACTCTGATAACTTAAATGGTGTGAAAATCAAATATGTCATTCTTTTCAAATTACTATATTTTTGTGGTATTTTCAAATCAGATATTTAAACCTTTGTACCAAAACTATTATTTTGAATGACATATAACTTTCAAAACGCCTTTTCAAGCCGTTTTCTGAAATTTTTGACTTCGATCCTCAGTGTAACACCTAATTACTTTCCGCTGCCACAAAACAAAATTAGGGGGTGTTACACACAATTAAGCGAAAATGTAAAGAAAAATAAAAACCCGCAATAACCGGGCTAATCCCGAGCCTAAAAAGTCAAATTTATGGAATACTAACCCTAGAAAGGCAAATCTATTTTTCTTAAGTCCTATTTGATAAAAGAAAATTTTAGAAAAAAGAAAATTATTTTGTTGACTTTTATTTAATTTTTTATGAATTAAAAACTATTTAAAAGAAATTAATGATTAAAAATAGTAAAACAATTGATAAAATTATGAAACTTTTCTAGTAAATACTTTAAACTAAGTAGAATAAAGGAAAAATAAGTTAGAAGAAAAAGCAGTTCTGAATAAGCAGTTTTACTTAAATAAGCTAAAAGAAAGAAGGTGGTGTTAAGTATTAAATTTTGCAAAACGTTTATGAAAAAGACCCAAGGGAGCAGTGGTGATGTTGTGTGTGGTGTGGTGTTTAGCTAAGGTAAGGTCCCAAGTTCGACCCCTGTGGACTTTACTTTTTGCAACTATTTTATTTTTTTGATTTTCTTTTTGCAAAACTGAAAAGCTATGGTAAATAAGCAACTTTAAAAAAAAAATAATTTTAAACTGAAAAATAAGCTGAATAGAAGATTAAAATATAAGCAGTTACACTAAAAAGCTTAAGAGAAAAATTTTGAAAAGTTAAAAGCTAATAAAAGAAGCTAAAAGCTAAAGTAAGGCTAGAATAAGCTAAAGGCAACCAAAGTGATCCTAAATAAGCAGTTGTGAACTAAATAGCTATTCTAAATAAACAAATAAGCTGAATTATGAACCTAAGCTAATTGCCAAACAATCCAAAACCCTAACTTGCAGACCTAATTTAAGCTCCTAAATAAGCACTAAATTTCAAAATAAGCTAACACAATTCAAGCATATACTAAAAGCTACTATTACACAAAAATCATATCTATAGGTCTTATAAGTAAGCTAGAAAAAAGCTGAGAAAAGGGCTACTTGGGACAGACTAAGAACTGCAGTCATGAAAATCAACTTTGAAAGGTTACTTTAAGTTAATTTTTAAACTAGAAAATGAAAAAGCTAAGGCTTAAAAGCTTAAAACTAATTTTTATAAGCAGCTAAAGAACCTAGAAAAGAAATTTTTATGGAATTTGAAAAACAAATAAGCTAGGAAATAGGGCTAAAAAGAAGACAGTTGAGAAATCTGTTTTTGGTTTTTGAAAATTTTGACACAGGAACAATAAATGACCAAAGGACTTTAAAACCTATTCACACTGACTCAAAACTTTAAGACACAATTATTAGACTCTATTAGACTAAAAAAGAACACCTTAAAAGACCTTAATCCAACAATTCAATTCTAAGCTGTAAAAATTTGTTTAAGACTATGAAAATTTGGAAATCACTAGAAAAGCTATAAAACTTTATAAAAACACTTAAAATGACTTTTAAACTATTAAAATGACTTAACTAAGGCTTAAGCAAACTGATTAAATGACCAAAATACATTTGAGAACAAAAATAAAGCTTAAACCAAACACCCCCTTAAAGGACTGTTTTGGAAATTTAAACTGAAAAAGATCTTTTTAAGCTAAGATTTAAAGAGACAGAAGTAAAACTAAGAATAAAAGGACATAAAAAGCAGATTTGAACTGAAAATAAGCACTAGTTAATAAGCTATACTAAAAAGCTAATTATTTTGGTTTTTTATGATTTTATGAAAAACTTTAAGTAAACGAAATGTAAACTAACAAAAAGCAATAAAAAGCAACTAAGGACTAAAATAAGCACATAAAGCAAATAAATAAGCAGTAAGGAAAGCAAATAAGCAGTTTTTAAAGAAAATAAGCAAATTAAAGCTAAAAATGGAAAACTTACTAGAGCCCTTGCTCAAAACAGGGCAAAATGGCTCGAGGAGCTACTCTACAAGCTCTAGTTGGTCAAAAGACAAGCTAGTAACAACAATAAGCCCTTCCCTTTCTGGCTTATCATCTAAGTGAGCTTATTTTGACTTTTTTGGTTTTATTTTTTGATTTTTTTTTTATTTTAAAACAGAAATAACTAAAATAAACTCACAATAAGCTATTAATGAGCTTATATAAGCTTATAGTACAATAAAGAAAGGAGCTTTTAAGTAAAATAAGACAAGTTGAGAAAAAATGCTTTTAAGTAAATAGAACAAGTAAATGAAGACAAGCAATTAAAGTAAACTAAAATTTTATTAATTAAAGAAGAAGAATTACAATGCTTGAAAGTAAATGACTGGAAATTAAAGGACAATAAGCTAAAATTTACACTAGAAAATGGTCTAAAACAAGGACAAGTTGTGTGTAAGGTGAGCTCTGTATATATAGCAGCTGAGAGAGGTCTACGGTTTGCATAGAAGCTTTAGGATCTCTAATCTTGGACTTTGATCAAAACTTGGTCACCAATCCATGATTTCATAGCCCTTGGATCATGATTGAGGTGTCTTGGCCAATGGGATTGCTCCAATTGTCCAATTGGCATTCCTTAGTCCCATCAATCTTCTAGAAACATGGTTAAGTGAGGTGGGTAAAAGTGAGTTGCATGGTAAATGGGGGAGAAGACAGTGAACAGTAATTGGGAAAATTGGCAGGTAAATTAGGTTTAGTTGACCGTGTTTTATTTGTGTGTTGACTTGGGTCGGGTTTGGGTAAATTGGATGTACTGGGTTTAGTTTTGATCCGGGTGTGATTAATAAAAGGGAGTGGGCCGGTTGTTTGGGTTTGGGCTTGGATGTTGGGTTTATTATTTGTATAGGCTGGATTTGGTTTAGAATAATAGTGTAGGTTTAGGATTTAGTTTAGGAAAATTTTAGCAAAGTTTAAAACTTTAGGGACCAAATGTGAAAATATTTATCAAGGACCATTTTTGCCATGTGATTTGATCCAAGGGCCGATTTTTACAATTTGAGCTTCAATGTGATCTTCTTTGATAAAATCTTCCCCGACCTCGGCTTTTGATACTCTTTCCATTCTCGTGCTCGTTTTTGTCTATTTTTCCTTGATTTTTGTCCATTTTCAAGATATCCGTACCTGCACATGCATAACACAAAAAAATGATATATTTGGCATATTTGATTAGTTTTTGGTCATTTTGGTCCGTTTATTTAGGTAAAAGATATGTGTAACTAAACACATATCAGTACACGTGCACTTTGTGTGGCTAGGGTTGCTTTACTGTGCTGAAATCTGTAAATGCAAGTAGCTTTCCCTGTTCTCGATGCGTCCTTATCTTCCCAAGGGTTTCCCCACTTTGCTTTAGCTTGAATTACTCCCGCCTAAGCGTGGCTGAGTACTCCAGTCATCTTCAAGGATACACTTTACAAGTATGTGGCTGAATACTCTGAGTGTATCTGATATGTGCAACTGGTACATCTGCATGGCTTAAGATGATAAGTCAATGTCAGAGACTCAAGGGCATTTGTCAGTCCTTGATGTCTCAGAGTTGTTGTCACTTCTTTGCTTTTTGTTATAGCTGACTCTGTTATCAGTTTACAAAGTATTTAGGTTCATATTTTGTCTCAGCAAAGTACTCTTGTTGTGGCTGAGAAGGTACAAGGCATATCTGATGTGTTTATCATTAGATATGTGAACACTCAGTGAGTCCCTTTAAACCGTTGTACTTTCATTCAATTGTCTTTTAATCTGACTTCTCTGAGGTTTGCTCATGGTGTTTTACTAATGAGTCTTTTGGATAGCTGATGATGTTCAGTTGTGTTGTTCATTCAGTCAATGGTAAACTTTGCTCTATAATTTACCATGTGGACTCTGTCAGAGAGAGAGAGAGAGAGTTTGGATCTCTGATGTGATCAACTATCCTGAACTTAGGCTAATTTAATGTTTCAAATACATGTGAGGGATAATTTGGTCAAATTTGACTCAAAAATTTTTCTCGACTCTCAATAGTTATTACTACTATAATAAATATTACTTCCACTTGTGACGCACCGATGTGACCCTTTAAACCTTAATTACCAGAGGTGATTCACTTATATATAAACAAATACATAACTGTATATATTATCTTTGCACATTATTCCTTCAGACTCCCACTTATGTAAGATAAGTATATACCCATGCAATCATTGCCTTACAAAGATCCCTAGCAAGATAGATATAAGGTAACCGTGTTGTGGGAAACTAGAAGGGGGGTTGAATAGTTTACCGGTTTAAAAACTTCTTTTAAAAATCTTGTTTTAAAAGTTGGTTATTGGAAACTTTGATTCGAACTCTATGTGTAATAAATCAACACCAATATGAACTACACACTAAGCTAAGTAATAATAACAAATAAAAGTAAAGAGTAGAGTTGGAAAGATCAAACCGAGACAGAGGATTTATAGTGGTTCGGCTACGAAGCTCTTCTTCGCCCTACTCCACTCCCCGAGTACCACACTCGAGAGTTTCAAGCACTATGTCAACAACCTCCCTTAAGGCGGAGAAAACCATACACGTCGCTTATCCTATTACCGACACTAAGCTAGATGTCGAGTGCTAATCTTAGCTAGCACCAATCTACCAAGGTCCACGTGACCAAACACACAAGCCCAATGGCTTCAAGAGATCACCAAGATCTCAACACGATCACAATGATCAACACTCACTTCACTCTACTCAACTAACACTAACCTAATGACCCTTGATCTTCTTGATCAATCACACAAGCCCAATGGCTTCAAGAGATGTTTACTATCTCTATAGATCACACTTGATCTTCACTCTCACTCACAAAAAGGAAATATACTTGATGTATGCTAAGATACAACAAGGTTGTAACAAGTGTTACAAAAAAACCTATCAACTACAACTCTAGTATCTTCTTGATTACTTGAGTTCTTCTCTTGTTAATGAAGAGGGATGACAACACCTTGTATCAACTTGGATACTTGTGTTCTTCTCTTGCTAATGAATAGGTATGAAGAGGATCACTTGAAGGATGATTGGATCACTCTTGAAACAAAGAAAAACTAATCTAAATGACCCTAAGAAGTGAAAGGTGTGAGAGGGTTTGACTAAGGGATTTTTCTGTGTGTGAAGGGTGCCTAAAACTGTGAAAGAGGTGGGTATTTATAGGCAAAGAAAATCTGAACGTTACAATTCAAAATGGTACGGACGGCTCCACTAAATGACCCACGGCTCCGTTAAATTTAACGATACCGTGGAGCCGTGGTAGACTAGGACGCTCCAAATTTAGTCTTTTCTGGTGAAAACTTATTTGGGGAAGGTTGGAGCTGATTTTGGGGGGAAAAATAGCTGTTGTGATTTTCAAACTTATTTTTCCATTAAAACATTTCTTAATATTTCAAAAATAATTTGTCATGTGTATTTTTGAAAAAATGTTTTGTCCCATTTAAAATGTGAATTTTCAAAACATGAATTCACTTCTTTGATCACTAGTTCAAGTTGTAACTTTGTTCAAGAGTGATTTGCGTAGAAACGGGATCTTCCGATTAAAAACTTGTTAACGTTAATTTTAACGTAACGTGAGTTCACATTTTGTCATCCTCAAAACGTGAAGTAATCGAAAGATATAAATAACGTTTTTAGAGCATTATTTGCATCAACAATCTCACCCTTTTTGATGATGACAAAATATAAACTCATTTTAGGTTAAAATTAGTTTTAACAAGTTTTTAATGAGTTTACTCCCATTTCTCCCCCTTTTTGTCAAATCAAAAAGGTGGTTAAGGCTCCCCCTTGATGTGTACTCCCCCTCATTTGGAGAACACAAAGGAATCGAGCAATGGATCGTGCTACAAAACAAAGTTAGACGACAAATATACAATATCTAACACGTAGCACATTGTGACAAATAACCAATCCCTTAAAAGGAAAACCTCCACATAAAACATTCATTCATAAAACAAACAAGTGTCATAGTAATGTATGACTACATAGAAATCGCTAGGAAAGATAACACTAAGAAAGATAACAAGAAGCCTAAATTCCTAATGACTAGAGACAAGCTTCATTTCCAAGAGGGGTCCTAAGAGTTTATTGTGGAGGACTAAACAAGCAAGTGTTTAGTTGTTTTGGTTAGGAGGTGGTGGAGATTGGGGCCCCATTTGAGGTGGTGGAGGTGTCAAGAGATGTTTTATAAAGTAGAACATGAAATGAATCTCGTCTCTTAAGAAGTAGATGAGATTACGGTTGTGGAGACAACATAGGCAATTAGCACTATGTAACTTAAAGGGATGTGGTTGGTTGGGTTGTGCCATGATAGGAGATGGTGATTGTGGTAGGGTTGTTGGAGGTGAAATTGGCATGGCATTGTCCAATGGGGTGAAGGGAGATGGTGTGTATTCCATTGATGATGTAGTGTAATAGGATGATGAAGATGTTGTGTAGGTAGATGATGTTTTAGATGGTGCATAAGGTGGTGATGGTGAGTATGGAGTGGCTTGGGAAGGTGGTGTCATAGCTTCATCATCTCTTGTGAGATCCACAAAGAGTGGTTTTGAGGGTGGTTTTACGGTTATCCTAGGTTTCTTGGAGATTTGAGAGGTTGAACCATGTGTGGAGGACATGGTGTTTGTGTGATGGGAGGTTGAAGGTGAAGTGCAAGATAAGCTTGCAAGGGTGAGGCCTTATATAGGCAAGTTGGGTGAAATTTGAATTAAAGTTGATCCTATGGTGTAGGAGGGGAATCCTAGGGTGAATGTGAGGGTGCAAGGTTTGCAGGTTTGAGGTTAGGGTGATAGGGAAGTAGGAGCATTAGGAAAAATCCGTTATACAGGGTCACGGCTCCGTTAAATACCCCACGGTACCGTTAAATTTAACGGTGCCGTCCCTATTTAGTGGTGCCGTGACACTGTTGGCACGAAAATTTCCTTGCAGGCTAGTTTTGGGCAGCTAGGGGGAATTTTCTAGGGAAACTAATTCCTGGAAATGAGAGTGCCTCAACTCACTAGGTACTTATTTTCCTAATATATCCATACAATGCTACATCTAGCACATAAAGATGATCATGCATTATACTTAAAGAATCATAAGCATGCAAGCATAAAGAACAAGATAAGATATCATCCAAAATGTCAAATAGAACATTTATGTAAGCATGCTAGATGATTTGAGCATTAATTCCTAATATTATCTATTAGTAATAAACCCTAGTGAGAGATATAAATCTCTTCCTAACTACTTATGACTTGAGCATTCCCCCTTCTTGTCACACTCTCGTCTTGAGTATTTGTCTCATTCTCATGAATAGGATCATCAAAGGGTGCATAGTGGGTGGTGAATTTGGAAGTGAGGATGGTTGAGACATATGACTCGGTTATGGGTTTCATAACAGGTGTGAACAGGGAGTGTTGAGGACCATGAAGGTAAGGGTGAAAGGTTAAGAAGTGATGATAGAGACGGGTTAGGAACATCCCATAAGGTATCAATTTATTCTTGTTACCATTGAGATGTACAATTCGCTTAGCGAAGAAGTAAGCAAGATTGTAAGGTTGTTGGGTTAAGAGACAGTAAATCATATGAGCACAACACGCCGGGAGTTGCTCACGATTTCCTGTGAGACTTAGAACATTTTCTCGCAGGATGACTGCCCAAGAAAGTAGTTCATGATGCACTTCTTCCAAACGAATTTTCGTTGGATGTGGGTGAGGGTGAGTACGGATGATTTTGGTTAGTTCTGTTGGAGAGGGTATGTACGAACAGTACGGACTATTCTCCTCACGATAGTGAAAGAGAGACTCAAGACACCAATCTTCAGTATAGGCACATTGCCCATGATTGGGTATACTAAGGATTTGAGCAAATTGCTCAAGAGTTAGAACGTATTTGAAGTTTTTGACCCAAAACCAAAGTGACAAGGATTAATCCTCGTTACGTACGAGTTCAACTTGTCGGAAGAACTCCAACACAAAGCGAGGACAAATGTACTCGTTAATGTGGAGTAGACAATCGAATCCTATAGCTCTAAAGGAAGTGTTGATGTCCCGGTGGTAAACTAGGGATGGATCAACGACACGGCCCGTCATGAAACCGACGGGTTTCAAGATTGACATAGGCACGAATGTGGTTACCGGGTGTAGTGGGTTCACGTGAGATTACGGGTGTATACGTATCAGTTAGGAGATGATCAAAATCATATTCATGAGACATTTTTGTGTCCTATAAGAAAATTAAAAAAAAAATTAGAATAAAAACCAGTTGCATACAACACGTGCCTAGTGTGTGCCTAAATGCAGACTATGTGGAGGTGCGGTAATCTCGACTCAAAAGAAAAATAATGAGATTACCCAAACGCTCCTGATTTCACTTTAGCTCAAACAAATATGTCGAAGAGTACATATTGATTATGTAATTCGAATAATATTTGTGAGATCATGAATGCATGAGAAAGTGTTTTTAGTTTGCATCAACAATGCATGAAAAAGAATAATTTCATGATCCTAATTTTGTGAGATTTTAAAATTGATGGAATTGGGTTGTTTTAGTTTTGATGACTTCTAATTTTGAAACATTCCTAGAAAAAGGTGAAAATCCTCAATTCAATTTTCATCAATGAACAAACCCTAGACTCAAAATTAGAAATAAATTAGAATGAGAAAACTTACAAATTATGTTGAAAAGGGTAAAATGATTGAGGATCTTGAAATCAATGTCTTGAATATGATCTTGAAGAGGTGTAATTGAGTTTTGGGTTGTGAGGTTAGGTTATGACAGCAATTGTTTAGGTTTTGAGGGTTTTGAATGAGTAATGTGGGAAAAGGGGACTGAAATACGAAATGTTCCAGATGCACGGTTCCACGGTACCGTTAAATTTAACGGTGCCGTGCCACATTTAGTGGAGCCGTGATCTGCTGGGATTGTTTTCTGTCCCATTTTGATTTTTGATGAATAAGTCTCGCTGTTTTAGTGAGATCTTATGACATAAGGAAAGAATTTGTACCTAACAAATTCTTATGACTAGGGGTTCCTAAACTTGACTAGACGAAATACACGGGATGACTTAAAGAGTCATGAGATTTATGGAATATGTTCCATCATTCCTAGACCTAGACGGAGGTAGTTAAAGGATTCTCGTTTGAGAGGTTTGGTTAGTATGTCAGCGATGTTGTCTTGAGAAGGAACTTTCTCAATGGAAATGTTTCCTTTCTGAACATTATCGCGAAGGAAGTGGTGGCGAATTTCAATGTGTTTAGTACGGGAGTGTTGGACAGGGTTTTTGCTCAAGTCAATAGCACCTTTATTGTCGCACATAATGGGAACATCATCTAAGTATATGCTATAGTCGTTAAGGGCTTGTTTCATCCATATTGCTTGCTGACATGCCTTTCCGGCGCTTACGTACTCGGCTTCGGTAGTGGAGATGGCAAGAGCTGTTTGTTTCTTGGAGAACCAAGAAGTTAGACAACAACCTATGAAGGTACAAACGCCACTCGTGCTTTTTCGATCCACGTAATCTCCCGCATGATCAGATTCGGCATAGACAACAGTTTCTATACCGGTCCCCTTGGGATAAAATAATCCCAAGTGTATAGTGCCTTTAATGTATCGGAAGATACGCTTAACCGCTTCAAGGTGAGAGGTTTTGGGATCCTCTTGGAAGCGAGCACAAAGGCAGACACTAAACATGATGTCGGGCCTACTGGCCATGAGGTATAGTAAACTACCTATCATATCTCTATACTTAGTGTTATCCACGGACTCACCTTCTTCATCTTTCGTGAGTTTTATTTCCGTGGACATGGGAGTTTTCATGGGCTTAGACTCTTCTAAACTAAACTTCTTAAGCATTTCCTTACTATACTTAGATTGATTAAAGAAGATACCATCTTCCATTTGCTTAATTTGTAGACCAAGGAAGAAATTTAATTCGCCCATCATGCTCATCTCAAACTCGTCATGCATGATTTTAGAGAAATCATTGCACAGTTCTGGACAAGTTGAGCCAAATATAATGTCATCAACATATATTTGAACAATGATAAGATGTGAATCTCGTTTCTTTGTGAAAAGCGTGTTATCTACCACTCCCATGGTATATTCATATTCAATCAAGAATGCTTTCAGTCTATCATACCAAGCTTTGGGAGCTTGCTTAAGACCATAGAGTGCTTTCTTGAGTTTATAAACATGATTCGGATATTCGAAATCAACAAATCCCGGAGGTTGAGCAACATATACCTCCTCGTTGATATAACCATTAAGGAATGCACTTTTCACGTCCATTTGGTACAATTTAAAGTCTAAGGCACACGCATAGGCAAGGAGTATTCTAATAGATTCTAATCTAGCTATAGGTGCATAGGTTTCATCATAATCTATTCCTTCTTGTTGGTTATAGCCTTGTGCTACCAACCTTGCCTTATTCCTAGTCACGACGCCATTTTCGTCGAGTTTATTCCTAAACACCCACTTAGTTCCTATGATGGTTTGATTCTTAGGAGGAGGTACCAACTCCTAAACTTGGTTGGCGGTGAATTAATTAAGTTCTTCTTGCATGGCAAGTGTCCAACTTTCATCCTTAATCGCTTCACCAACATTCTTAGGTTCTACAGTAGATATAAAACAAAAGAAATTACTTTTGTTTTGTGCTTGTGACCTAAGGGTTCTTTGGTTTAGGTTTCCTATGACATTTTCAATAGGATGGTTCTTGGATTCCTTAACATTGACAATTTCGTCAACTTCAACTATTTCATCCTCAATGTCATCATCTAAGGTTTTCTTGCCATTAACCTCAATGGCTTGTTCCTCATCTAAGTCATCATCCACCAAGGGTGATGTATTAGTTGGAGGAGGGCTTTCATCGAATGTCACGTTGAGTGACTCTTCGACTTTCATTGTTTCCTTATTTAGGACAATGTAAGCTTTACTATTTTGGGAGTATCCTAGGAAGACACCTTCGTAAGACTTTGGGTCAAACTTGGTGAGGTAATCTTTAGTGTTTAGTATGAAGCACTTGCTTCCAAACACTATAAAGTAATCAAAAGTAGGTTTTCTACCTTTCATGATTTCATATGGGGTTTTTCCTAAGATAGGCCTAATTAAAATCCTATTAAGTATGTAAGTTGAGGTGTCCACCGCATTACACCAAAACTTTTGCGGAATTGATTGTTCATTCAACATCGTTCTACTCATTTCTTGTAGAGTACGATTTTTCCGCTCTACTACCCCATTTGATTGTGGAGTGCGTAGAGCTGAGAAATTGTGAGTAATACCATTAGCATCACAATATACTCCAAATTTCACTTCATTATCAAATTCCCGACCATGATCCATCCTAATGGAAACTATTGTACATCCTAGTTGATTTTGGACTTTCTTACTAAAAACCTCGAATTCCTCAAAGGCTTGAGTCTTATTCTTAAGAAATCTAGTCCAAGTGTACCTAAAGTAGTCATCAACTATTACTAAGGTGTAGTAGTTTCCTCCATAGCTCCGTACAGCGGATGGACCGAATAAGTCCATATGAAGGAGTTCTAGGCATCTAGAGGTTGAGACTATATTCTTAGTTTTGTGACTAGAATGGGCTTGTTTTCCAACTTTACAAGCGTCACAAAAGTGTTGATCAAACTTAATCTTAGGTAGATCTCTAACTAGTTCCTTAGATGCCAATGATTGTATCAAACGCATATTGGCATGACCTAATCTCCTATGCCATAGAGTGGAGTTATCATCTATGGTTGCTAAGCATATCCTATCCTGAGGCTTATTTCCTATTTTCATGACAAATAGGCCATTTCTCCTAACTCCTTTGCCTATGGTTTTACCATCCTTAATGATCTCACTACCCTCTTTATAGAATATAACTCTACACTTATTATCTACCATTTGACTAATGCTAAGCAAATTAAATCCTAAGTTATCTACATGCTCAACATTTCTAATAGTGAGGGAGTTATGAGTGATCGTACCTTTGCCAATAATGTTGCCCTTAAGTTTGCTACCGAAAGTGACATTACCTCCGTTGTATGCCTTGTATGATGAGAATAGACTTCGGTTGCCCGTCATGTGGTTGGTGCATCCACTATCCTTGACCTATTCGTCAGGATCCAAGTCGATTCCCAAGCATATCTCATTTGAAGCATGAGCCATTAGACACGTTTCGTCCTTGGGCTTCTTTTCTTCATCATCACCGCTATCACTCCAGGCGCCTCCTATGAGAGCTCGTTGGTTGTTGAATATCGGTGGCTTGGGACACTCTCCTATGAGATGATTAGGATCTCCGCATCTAAAGCATTTCCTATCACTTGTCCCTTTCTTTTCAACATGGTTCTTTTGTGATGTCTTCTTCTCATCACGAGGTTGCCTAACGAACCTACCTCTTCTCCTAAAGAACTTTTTAAAATCCCTAACCGCTAGTGCATATTCCTCATCTTCACTATCGGAACTCGAACATTCCTCATCACTAGACTCCTTCTTGGCTTTCAATGCTAGAGATCTAACTCTCTCGCCTTTGCCTTTGACTATGTCGGAGTCTTTCTTAATTATCATCTCGTGAACTTTCAAGTTTCCTATAAGTTCATCGAGTGACAATGCCGCCAAGTCCTTTGACTCTTCTATGGCGGTGACCTTTGCTCTCCATTTAGGATGTAGAGCTCTAAGAAACTTCCTAACATAGTTCTTACTAGAATAACCTTCATCAAGAGCTTTAAGACTAGTGATAATAGTATTAAATCTAGCAAAAGCATTATCTATTGACTCATCCTCCGAAATGGAGAATTGTTCATATTGTTGAACAAGAAGATCTATCTTGTTCTCTTTGACTTGGTTATTACCTTGGTGAGTGACTAACAAAGTTTTCCAAATGTCTTTTGCCGTATTACACATAAAAATTCTTTCAAATTCCTTTTTAGGCAAAGCATTATAAATCATCATTTTAGCCTCATTATTTTTGGCTAATTTCCTTTTAAGTTCATCACTTTGTTTATCATAAGAAACTATTTCATCCTTTTTAGTTTCCGGATTCTTTTGAATAGGTTGAAAGTCAGCCGCGGTAATAACATGCCAAAGATCAATGTCTTTTGATTTCACATACGTTTCGAATCTTGTTTTCCAATAAATAAAACAATCGGTTTCGAAAACTAGTGGTCTTTGCATAGATTGCCCTTCTAGATATTTGTCGGAATCCATTGATCGGTTCAAGCTTTAAAATACAATATACTTTAAAAACATGACTGACGTGGCTCCTGATACCAATTGTGGGAAACTAAAAGGGGGGTTGAATAGTTTACCGGTTTAAAAACTTCTTTTAAAAATCTTATTTTAAAAGTTGGTTATTGGAAACTTTAATTCGAACTCTATGTGTAATCAATCAACACCAGTATGAACTACACACTAAGCTAAGTAATAATAACAAATAAAAGTAAAGAGTAGAGTTGGAAAGATCAAACCGAGATAGAGGATTTATAGTGGTTCGGCTACGAAGCTCTTGTTCGCCCTACTCCACTCCCCGAGTACCACACTCGAGAGTTTCAGGCACTATGTCAACAACCTCCCTTAAGGCGGAGAAAACCATACACGTCGCTTATCCTATTACCGAAACTAAGCTAGATGTCGAGTGCTAATCTTAGCTAACACCAATCTACCAAGGTCCACGTGACCAAACGCACAAGCCCAATGGCTTCAAGAGATCACCAAGATCTCAACACGATCACAATGATCAACACTCACTTCACTCTACTCAACTAACACTAACCTAATGACCCTTGATCTTCTTGATCAATCACACAAGCCCAATGGGTTCAAGAGATGTTCACTATCTCTATAGATCACACTTGATCTTCACTCTCACTCACAAAAAGGAAATATACTTGATGTATGCTAAGATACAACAAGGTTGTAACAAGTGTTACAAAAAAACCTATCAACTACAACTCTAGTATCTTCTTGATTACTTGAGTTCTTCTCTTACTAATGAAGAGGGATGACAACACCTTGTATGAACTTGGATACTTGTGTTCTTCTTTTTCTAATGAAGAGGTATGAAGAGGATCACTTGAAGGATGATTGGATCACTCTTGAAACAACGAAAAACTAATCTAAATGACCCTAAGAAGTGAAAGGTGTGAGAGGGTTTGACTAAGGGATTTTTCTGTGTGTGAAGGGTGCCTAAAACTGTGAAAGAGGTGGGTATTTATTGGCAAAGAAAATCTGAACGTTACAATTCAAAATGGTACGGACGGCTCCACTAAATGACCCACGGCTCCGTTAAATTTAACGGTACCGTGGAGCCGTGGTAGACTAGGACGCTCCAAATTTTGTCTTTTCTGCTGAAAACTTATTTGGGGAAGGTTGGAGCTGATTTTGGGGGGGAAAATAGTTGTTGTGATTTTCAAACTTATTTTTCCATTAAAACATTTCTTAATATTTCAAAAATAATTTGTCATGTGTATTTTTGAAAAAATGTTTTGTCCCATTTAAAATGTGAATTTTCAAAACATGAATTCACTTCTTTGATCACTAGTTCAAGTTGTAACTTTGTTCAAGAGTGATTTGAGTAGAAATAGGATCTTCCGATTAAAAACTTGTTAACGTTAATTTTAACGTAACGTGAGTTCACATTTTGTCATCCTCAAAACGTGAAGTAATCGAAAGATATAAATAACGTTTTTAGAGCATTATTTGCATCAACACGTGTCATAAGAACTCTCACACCTTATAATTGTAATCTTCAATTACTGCAAGTTGCCAAAACAATTGGATAATGCTCATAAAAGAGTAGAGACTATCCTTTTGCATGTAATACTCGAGAAAATACCTTAGCATGGATTGCGCTTCAACATACTTTGTATTCTAGCCCTCGTTTATGGGTAACATCGACATAAAGTACATTCATTAAGTGCGGCCACACAATTATACTCAATGTTATCTACATGTGGGCCTAAAAAAGTCTATAAATCCCTTCTTGACTATTAGATCACCCATTTTTACCTCCCACTGAATCCAGCTTCAGTACACAGCGTTACACTGTTACGTAGTAATTAGAAACTAAGCCAAAACTCAATAAAAAATAAAAACAATTAATCTAATATCTCATGTGGTGAAGATATATCACCGAGGCATCCTACGGCTTTAACCGTATGAGGTAGATCACCACACTACAAGAAAAATGGGTATTTGGGAGGGGATAAAATCATACCAAATATGTTACACCCAAAATCAAGTTTTAAGTATTAAATAATGAAAATGTCATTGGAATAGTTTGACTAAGAGTTTTATGATTCGGAAGACTCGATATGATTAGTTAGTTAATGGATGTTAAGTTGAAGTCGACTCGATATTCAAACTAATAGTCAAAGAATGTGTAATATGGTTATAGAAAATATGATGCATAAACTTAAAGGACCAAAGTTGACAAGTGTTAAATAAGTTAAAAAGTTTAATGTGGCCAAATTATAAGCAACGGGACTTGAGGGGCTTAAAGTGTCAAATTGGGAAATAGCTTTGAAGTGAAGAAAGCTTTGAAGATAAGTTCTAGATTTTCCAGACAATTCATTTGCATGGTATATTTGTGTGTGTTGATATAAATAAGAAAAGAGGAGGGAAACATGAACTTGATTATTAGTGATGAAGATTGAGAGTTCTATTCAAAGTTCAATCCCTAGCAATGATTTCTATACATGTAAGTATCTCTATCTTGATTCAATTAAAGAATTGAAGAGTTAGGATTTATGAACCCTAATTTGGGAATTGGGTAAAAGGTGTTTATAAGCTAATTAAAGGGTTATAGTAATTATATGAGTTAAGTTATAGTGATTAAAGTTAGTAAATTATGGGTTAATTATCATATGATCATTATATGATTATATGATGATTAGAGATGTTAAAGAAGTGAGTTAATGGTTGTATTAAGCATTAAATAGTAGTTTGATTATTTATTATGTTTATATGATCTTGGCCTAGATTACAAGAAAGGAGAATGATGATATTGATGATATATGATGTTGGTATAATGATACTTAGCTTGGATGCTAAGGTAAGTAATCTTGGTTACTATGTGTTTAATGTGAAATTCATGTTATTATGTGATTATGAATGAAATTGTTAAGATTGATTATTGATAACGCTCATTTCGTACATATTTTAGTCGCGTTATTTGTATATTTGTGCATAGTATTTGGTTGTGTTTGTGAACATTTTATGCTTAAAAGTTACAAAAGATATATTAAGGTTCAGGTACAATCAAGTCCAAGAGAATAACGAGAAAGACAAAGAAAAGTCATCAAATCAAGAGTTATGCACAATGAAAGATTCCATCCATAGTAAAGACTTCAGAAAGATCATCAAAGATAAAGAATCAAGTTATAAAGATTCCCGAGTCCAAAGGAAGATCAAGTGTTCATGGAATGCAGAGAAAACATGAAAGTCTACCATGAATTATGGCTTACTTCTTCAACCAAAGGTTCAAGAAATTCAACTAAGGCTTAAATTCAACCCAAGGTTCAAAACTGCCATGCCAACCTTATTCCAAACCTTAGGTTGGAATCTGAACCTCAGGTTTAGACTTCAACCTTGGGTTGCTGCAACTCCTGGCTTCTTTAATGACTACTTTTAATGATCTAACTCTTCATATGGGTTGTCATTACACTTCATTTACTTCAAGTCCAGAATTTTATGACACTTTGTGCCTAAGAAACTTGCTTGGTGGCCAAGGAGTAGCTATTCTATTAATTGGAAGCCTATCCAAGAGAGAAGACATAATTATCTTACAATAATTTACACTACTACTAATCTCATATTCTCTCAAGAAGGCTACAAGGAAGAAAACGCATGAAGAAGTTGGCTTACATTCATCATTCATCATTGTAATCATCAAAGGAGTCATTTTTGATCATCTCATAATTGTTCCTAACTCTTGTAATCATCAATACAACTTTTGTAAGACTCTTTAATCATGTTTTCAAGTGATATAATTTCTGTGATTATTTCTTTGTTTGCCATGAGCGGCTAAGTGCCTTGTGCACTTGCCTAGATGATGCTTGTTACATGATTGTTGATTGATTATGAAACTATGGTTCTAGTTAAATGAAAAGCTAATACTAAGATCGAATTGTGTTTTTAAAGTTTTCATAAACAAAAGAGTTATCAAGTTTGGTTGATTATTAATGGTGTAATAGGTCGAAAGAGACATTGTTATTTAATCAATTGTAAACCTTTGTCTATGAAGGTGTTACCTTATGCATTGACCATTTCATATGTAACTTGATTAAACTTAGAAAACTAAAACGTGTAGTTGTCAATTACTTGTGAAACGATAGCGAATCAAGTGATTCAATTGTGTTAGTCTTGTGTGATCAAAACTTAATATTGTTTTTGTCATCTTAAAATCTTGACGAGGATTGAAAGTGTTGGAAACTAGAGGATTAGTACACCAACTAATCAAATTAGAACACCATCTAATTTATTGATCATAGTCGATTTGAACCATTGTCATAATCATATCAAAGGAGTTTTGCGAACTAGTCTAGGAAAGTGTAGTTTTAATATATTGAATTTACATCATCATCATTATTTGCTTGCTATTAGAATCATTGATAATGCTCGATTTTATATTCAACTCACGTTTCATAAAAACTAAACAAATCCTTTTGAACGACCTCGGCTTACCATATTATCTCTTACTACACACGGACGAGTATACTTGCTCGTATGTGTCTCGTTTGAATCATTGGTAGATTGTGTTTATAAATTTAAAACTTGCTCTCTCGACGCACATCAAGTTTTTGGCGCCGTTGCCGGGGATTTGATCACGTTTTTGTGAGTTTTTTGTTTATAATTTTTGTTGCTTTGTTCTTGTTCCTACGCTTGTGCTTTAAAAGTCTTTTGAATTTTCACCCAGGAAAACACGGTTCAAACTTGAACCAACCGGTTCACAAACTTCTGTGACCTCGAATCAACCCCAACCGCCGGTTCAAATTTGAACCAAACACTCTAGAGTTTTCTAACCTGTCCCGACCGCCAGTTCAAACCTTAGCCGGACCGGTTCATTGTATTCTGTGAACCAGACCAGTCTCAACCGCCGGTTCACACCTGAACCGCCATTTACTGTTCCCAAAAAAAAAAACATTTTTTTTTCTTTTAATTTTTTTTAGTTTTAATCTTTTTCGTTTGGCTCGTTCTTAACGTGTATGACCACTCGCTCTTCTAGCGAAGAATTAAATACACCTTTGTCTAATCCCGAAAGTTTATTTCATAAAAAGAGAACCCCATTCATTCCAAACAATCAAAGAATACCAAAAACCGTTAACCCACCTTTCGATAACCTATCCGAAGTTCATCCAATAGTTGATCTTTTCCTTGAATTACCATTTCCAATGGCCGATGATCGATCTATGTGGACCACCAATAGGGTTGTAGCTCCTACACCCACCGCCACTATTGTTCCCGTTAATCTTGGAGATAACTTTACGGTCAAAGGTCATCATCTTTCGATGATTAAAGATAATCAATTTGACGGTCAAGTTAGATCCGACCCTCACAAACATATCGCCGATTTTCTTGAAATTTTTGACAAGTTTCGTTATGGAAATACCAAAGCAAATGCAATCCGTCTTAAACTCTTTCCATCGTCTCTCACTGGAGAAGGGAAAATTTGGTATAACGAATTAAGTCCCAGAGTGTTACAACTTGGGATCAAATGAGAGAAGCCTTTGTTGGACGTTTCTTTCCACCCGCCATGTTTGATCGTCTCTTGGGTGAAATTCATAGTTTTACTCAAAAGGAAGGAGAAAATCTTGTTGAAGCTTGGCTTCGAATGAAAAACATGCTCCGAAGTTGTCATGGGCATGGTTTGTCTAGTGGTAATATCATTCAAATCTTTTACCATGGTCTTGATGACTTCACTCAAGGAATCCTTGACGCCAGAGGAATTTTCCTTTATAAGACCCCTAACAAAGCTTACACTTTACTAGAAGATCGTGTTCTTCTTAAGCTCGATTGGTCTAAGGATGCCAAAACCAAACTTCAACGAAAAACCGTTGCTTTCGCCGAAGGTACAAATGAAAATTCCAAAATCATGGATATGATGAAAGATCTTACAACCAAAATCGATTCAAAATTCCAAAGTATCCAAAATGAGATCAAAGATATGTGTGATGGATGCATTTATTGTGGAAGAAACCATTCATCATCCGAGTGTGATGATAAACCCATGAGAGGTCCCGAAGCTGAAGCCAATTACGTTTATGGAGGATATCGAGGTGGAGGATATCGTGGAAACTACTACGGTAGAAATTCTAGAGAATGGCAAGATTGTTCCGCAAGGGATGACAATCGTAATTCACAACCTCGTGATGATAACCGTTCGTCTACTCATGATGATAACCGCTCATCATCACAAACACCCGAAAAGAAAAATAAAGAAACCGATTTCGAAAAAACCATGCGCGAATTCGGGCATGCTCAAAAGCAAACGAATGACTTCATTAAAAATCAATTCTTCAACCTCAAAACCAAAGTCGAACAAGGTCAAAAGAACCATCAAGCCTCTATTCAAGACCTTGAAACCAAATTTGGTCGTCTTTCCGATCAATTTACGGCTAGACCACCAGGAACACTTCCGAGTAACACTCAATCAAACCCGAAACCATCATTTTAGGAATTTTTATATTTCTATTTACTTTCATTGCTGCTGTTAGTATAGTTTGGTTCCTGCTGGTAGTGTTAGTTTCTGCTGGTACTGGTTCCTGCTGGTAGCACAAGTTTGTTCCTGCTGGCAGTGTTAGTTACTGCTGGTCTTAGCATATATTTAGTATGTTTGTTAGAGTTATTTTAGGAAGAGATTATGTATATCTCTTTACACGTTTTCTAGAAGTCGTATTAGGGTTTCTTGGTCTATAAAAGAAACATACGGCTATGGTTATTTACACACCTTTGTAATCAAATTCATTAGTTAATAAAAAGATCCATAGAGGATCAAAGTTTTATAGTCTTTTTCTTCTTCAACTCTTGTGTTTAGTTTCCGCATAAGCACAAGTTTATAATACAGAGATTCTCAAAGTAGTTAGCTTGTGATTACATAAGCTTTCTACAAGTTCTTAAGGATTAAATATCGATCAAGTGGCACGATCCTACAAGTGGTATCAGAGCCTGGTGAGGATCTCTGACGAAGAAGAAAATTGTTCTAAACCAATCTCTTAAACCCTTTCACAATGTCTGACATCAATTCTGATGACTCTGTCAGCAATGATGGCAAACCTGAAGGTGCTCAAGTCCAACAACAAGTAATCACAACCACTGTGTCTAACAGTAACGCAAAATTCCCATACCTCAAGAAAGATGAGTATGAAGTTTGGGCTATGAAGATGGAGTACTGGATCTCAAACAGTGATCATAATCTATGGAACATAATCCTGAATGGGAACAGCAGGAAGAAGACTGGGAGAGATCAGAACCAGAACATCATCATACTTCCACCTGTATTAGCAGAGGAGCAGGTTGCTGTACAAAGGGAGACTAAAGCAAGAACTCTCTTACTTCAGGCTCTCCCAGAAGACCACATGGGTGATTTTCATCACCTGGATGATGCTAGGGATATTTGGCTTGCGGTAAAAGACAGATTTGGAGGGAATGATGAGTCGAAGAAGATGAGGAAGTCCATGCTCAAGTAGGAGTTCCAAGAATTTAAGATCTCTGAGGCTGAAGGGATACACAAAGGTTATGACAGGTTTCACAAAATCCTAAGCCAACTCAACCAGTTGCAGGCCAGGCCGGACAATGAAGAATGCAACACCAAGTTTTTGAGGGCTCTGCCTCCTTCCTGGTCTCAGGTCTCCATCACTCTAAAGGCCAGAGGTGGGCTTGATTTCATGAGTTTTTATGATCTTTATACTAAGCTCAAGACTCTTGAGATTGACATCAAAGGGGTTACCACTTATTCATCTCATACCCCAACCCATACAGCCTTTGTTGGTACTGCAAGTGCTAATAAGGTTTCATATGGTGATAGCCCAACCCAATCATCTTCATCAATTTCCTATTCCTCTGCTACACCATGAACAAAGTCTAGATCTGGCAATGTGCTTGGGGAGGTTCTTCATTCGTTTGTTGCTGAAAGTGCATCAAAGCAGCAATTTACTTATGAAGATTTTGACCAGATTGACAAACTGGACTTGGAGGAACTGGACATTAAATGGCAGATGGCTATGCTGTCCGTGAAGGTTAACAGGTTTGAGAAGAAAGCTGGGAGGAAGATCAAATTCGATGGAAAGCAGGGAGCAAGGTTTGACAAGAGGAAAGTGAGGTGCTACAAATGCTCACAACTAGGTCATTTTGCTAGAGAATGCACTGAGAAGAAGGTTGATGACAAGACCAGATACTATGCATTCAAGCTGCAAGAACTGGACTCAGATGAACCTAAAGCCTTGCTGTCTTATGATTCCATGGTGAATTGGGAGCAGCATGAGGTGGCTGATGCAGAAAAAGGTGCTGCACAGTTGTATGGGATGATTGCTGGATATGGTGATAAGACACAAGTGGCTGGGGAATTTGGTTTGATGGGCTACCATCTCAGGTACAAAAGTGTCCTTTTGGTTGTGAAATTATATATGCTGAACTGAAAAAGGAATTCGATGATATAGATAGTCAATATAAAGATTATTATATACAGGTCCAAGCCTATAAAAACTCTCTTAAAACATTAGAAAAGCAAAAGGCCTGGTATCACAAAAATCAGTTAGCATATGAGGAAAAGGTTAGGGTTTTGCAGAGAGATTTAGAAAACACGACTAATGAGCTTAAATATTCTGAGTCTCAAAATGCTAAGGTCAAATTAGAAAATCAGGATTTACAGGCTAAACTGGATAGTGAAGTGGCTAGGTTTAAGGCATGGAACGAAACTTCTAAAAACCTGAACAAGTTAATCAATAGTTCTATGTCTATAAAAACTAAAAGAGGTTTATGGTATGGAGACCTCATAGGGCCAAATCAAGTTTATGACCCTAATGAGTATAGTATATTTGACCCTGAACCTGTAGACTACCAAAAACCTGTAAAGTATGTAAAAGAAGGAGGAATGAATGTTGTTCCCCCACCAATAACTGGAACATTTATGCCTACCTCTCCCCGTATAGACTTTGATGATTCACAGATGACTTATGGCAAGAAAGCAAAAGACTTGCTTGGTCTTGATTATGACTCTAATGATTTTGCCTCTTGTTCTAACAGTGACAAATCTTCAGAAATCAAGACCAATGACTATGCCATATGTGAGTCAAATGACAAGTCTACCTCCACCAAGTCAGAAGATTTCTCCTCTGAATTAGCTATTGAATGTCATTCAAAGACAGCTGCATTTGAAGATATTTCTTTTGATTATGTTAAAAATAATGATGTTTCTAGTTTTGGTTCTGTTGCAAACGATAATACTTCTGGTTTTAATTTTGTTAAGAACAATTTTGGTTGTGATAATTCTGGTTGCAATAAGAAAAATAATGTAAAGAATAAGGCCTTTAGAAAGAAATCTTGTTTTGTGTGTGGTAGTTATGCTCATCTCATCAAAGACTGTGATTTTTTATGAGAAAAAGATGGGTATGTATGCTGGACAAACTAGGCCTATGTGGAACAATGTTAATGATATACCCCCATATGTTCCTGATGTGCGTGTCGTTGTGTTCAATTTTTAAAATTTATAAACACGATTTATCCTATTCTCTATTCACACATACGAGCAAGTATACTCGTCCGCGGTAGTAAATGTGGGTAAGTCGAGATCGTCCCAAGGGAATTGAGGTCTAGGTTTAGTAAAATAAGTTTTAACAAAAAGGGTGTCAAACCAATTTGAAGTAAAGTCTAAAACAAGTAAACAAGTAAGGTTCAATCAATCAAAAACAAATATACTTGTGTGTAATTCTATGACTAATTGTTTAGAGTAATCAACCAAGTTGGGTGTGACTTATAGCGTTGCAAAACTAAATATGAAATGATTCACAATCAATGGTTTTTATCATGAGAAATCATATCTAAGAATTCAATCTCCTAGTTAATTCCTTTCGGCCTTGATTAACTATTATGATAATTCTATTAAGCATTCTGTTGTTTGAAAAGCATTTCTTATCTTAAGAATTCCTACGAATCCTTTCGGCCTTTTCTCGTGATGAAATCGTTTCCAAATCCATTTTAATGAGTAAATATGGTGCTTGTCACACACCATAGTCCATACTAATTCGTGCACTAACTTTTTGGAATAAAAACATAAAGAAAACTCCTTTCGGCCTTTGTTAATCTTTAAAACTGTTTTTACCAACCAATTAAGCAAGATTAGATTGTATTTCAACAAACTCATAAAACAAGACATGTTTTCATGCATCACTATGATAAGATTACTCCAACAATTGTCACATCATACACACAAGTATAAACAAAATCACTCCATAACAATCATAATCAAACACAAGTAATTAACCAAACTTTCATTCATCTTATAGTAAAAGTAAAAGTAGTTCATAATAACTCAACAAGAAATACCTAATTGAGGAATTACAAGAACTAGAATTGTGGAACTATAGCAATCCACACTCCTCCAATCGCCTATGATTACACGTAAACAACTCCACACACGGACACAACTCTTGAGACTTGAACTCAAGGTTTCCTGGATGTTTCCACAACAACTACAAGCTTTCGGGCAATAATAATAAGTTAGCTAGACTTGGTGTAAGCCTTCACTAGGATTATCTTTGGTATGTCACTTCCCAAAAACTTCACCACTTGTAAACTAGCCTAGGGTTCCTTAAATAAGTGGGGAAACCCTTATTCTTCAAGTTAAAAATGTCCATATTGGTTAATAGCTGAGAAATGATAAGCCACAATGATTATGGGGCTTAAATTTAACTTTGTAACTCCAGCATCACCCAACCGATTGGTATTAGGCTCCAACCGATCGGTTGGTGCTCTCGGTAAATTAAGTTTCTCCCATCCGATTCGGATGCGGGCACCATCCGATCGGATGGGCCACTCTGCCATGCATCTTTTATTTTTCTCTTTTCTTTTCTCGTTACGTGCATGATCCTTCGCTGTACCACTCATTCCTTCCAAAGAACTTGATCTTTTCTTGACATATAAAGCATTGAAATCTTGATCTAATCAAATCCTTGAATTAACTTGTGGTTTCTTTCTCGTAATTCTCCATATATGCATAATCTCTTCATTTCTTCATCTTTTCATCAACTTTTCCTGCATTCGACTATATTCACTTGCATACACACTTTTCCATGATTTAGTAACAAATACATGCAAATATAACCAAATATGATGCACAAAACTAACAATAACGCGCCTAAAAACATGTTAGATTTAAGCGTTATCAGTTCCTCAAGCAGCAAGAATGAACTCTAGTAAAGGTTCTTTTCCTGCTGGTAGACCAGCTCATGCAGATAAACCTGTTGCTGCTGGTAAGCCAGTTCCTGCTGGTAAACCTATTGCAGTTGGTAAGCCAGTTTCTGCAGGTAAGTCTGTTTCTACTGATAAGCCAGTTCCTGCTGGTAATTCCAATACTGCTGGTTGGAGAAGAAATACTGCTAGACCATTCTACAGACCTACAAGCACTTATTTTCAGAATGATTTTAGGCATGTTTATTTTGACTCTATGAACATGGGGGGGGGGGGCAAGACGGAAAACTGCTGTTAAGTCCTCAGCAGGTTGTTCTTAGAGAAACAATGACCACTATAAAAGAATGGGGTCTAAGAACAATGGTGGATCTCATCAATCTCCATGGTTTAATTATCACTGATCCACTAGGCAGGCTCAAGTCAGTGATGGCTTGAGTCTCCTTTGTATCTAATGTTGTTGTATGTATTCTTTTAATGTAGGATAATCCTTTTAGAAGTAAAGATGTAGGTATTGTTGATAGTGGCTATTCTAGGGGTATGACTGGAAACTTGGAGAGATTGCATGACTTTGTACCCTTATATAGAGGGATTGTGACATTTAGAGGAGGAGATGGAAAGATAACTGGGAAGGGAAGCATCAAGACATCTAAGCTGGATTTTGAGAATGTCTTCTATGTGAAGAGGAACTCCAGAACTTCAATTTGTTCTCTGTCTCACAAATGTGTGACAAGAATAACAGTGTTCTCTTCACTGAGACTGACTGTCTTGTGTTGTCCAAACACTTTAAGTTGCCTGATGCTAGTGAGGTTGTACTCAAAGTTCCAAGAACACACAACCTTTACAGTTTCAATCTAAATGATGTCCAGCCTGAGGGTAATCTGGCTTGCTTGGTGGCAAAAGCATATGTGGGTGAATCTAACAAATGGCATAGAAGAATGGCACATGTGAACTTTAAGACCATCAACAAGCTGGCAAAGAATGGATTGGTTCAAGGGCTCCCTCTCAAGACCTTCACAAATGAACACAATTGTGTTGCCTGCAACAAAGGAAAGCAACACAAAGCTTCATACAAGGCCATCACAGCTGTGAGCACCATCACTGAGCCTCTGCAGTTACTTCATATGGATCTTTTTGGTCCTACTTCCATCAGAAGTATTGACTATAAGTACTACTGCCTGGTGATTACTGATGACTTTAGCAGGTTTTCTTGGACTTTCTTATTAGGTACTAAAGATGAAACCTATCCTGTGATTAGGGACTTTATTGCCTTAATAGAAAATCAGCTAAATAAAAAGGTTAAGTCCATAAGGTGTGATAATGGAACAGAGTTTAAAAATTCTAACCTAATTGAACTCTGTGGGAGTAAGGGGATTAAAAGGGACTATAGTAATGCCAGAACCCCACAACAAAATGGGGTTGCTGAAAGGAAAAATAGAACCCTTATAGAAGCAGCTAGATCAATGCTGGCTGACTCTAAGTTGCCTACCATGTTTTGGACTGAAGCAGTTTGTACTGCTTGTTATGTACTAAATAGGGTATCAATTACTAGTCCTCACAACAAAACACCTTATGGGCTTTTGTCTGGGAAGGTTCCTAACATTAGTTACCTTAAACCTTTTGGATGTCATGTAACTATATTGAACACTAGTGATCACCTAGGTAAATTTGCAGGGAAGGCAGATGAGGGGTTTATTGTTGGTTATTCTGCTCATAGTAAGGCCTATAGGGTATATAATTTGTCTGCTAAGAGGATAGAAGAGACACTCAATTTAAGATATCTTGAGGATAAACCTAATTTGTAGGGTCCAGGTCATGATTGGTACTTTGACCTTGATTATCTGACTGATACTTTAGGTTATTCTAGATTCAAAGCTAATCAATCTGCAGGTACACAGGATTATCCAACTAACACTGCATGTACTTTGGATGATGATTCAGAATCAGAGTGTGATGAACAATCAATTGTTGTTCCTTCTTTTCCTTCCAACCATTCTACAGGTCATGATGCTGGAGTTACATCAGGCATGAGTGAGGGTGATTTAAGTTTTGCAGAGGAACTTGCAAGACTTCAAAGGCAAGAACATAATGCCAAAGAAGTAGCTGAAGAGTTTGGGTCTGAGTTTTTGCCAGAAACACTGGAGCTCTTGAGAAATGCTGCAGCTGAAGCCCGCAAGAAACTGAATTCTGCTAGTGGTGTTTCTGTTCCTGCTGCTACCAATTCTGCTGGTAGTACACATGTTAATGCTGGTTCCTCTAGTGATTCTGCTGATGTCTCGACTCCTGCTGCTCCTTTGATCACTCCGTTTGTTGACTTATTGGGTTTTGATGCCTCTTCTACAAGATACCCAAGTCCATCTGACCTTGGAAATTCATTATCTTCCGGTGATAAGTTGGAAGATCCTTATAATCAATCAAGAATAGGCATTTTCACATCTTCCTCATAAGATGATGACTTCAATCCCAATATCACTAATCAAGCCTCAACTATTGATGTCAATCCTAATGCTACTAAGAGGATAAACACTGTTCATCATTAGTCTTTGATTCTTGGAGATCCCAATTTCACTGTTTAGACAAGAAGCAAGTTAAAACAATCAAAGTTTGGAGAAACTGCTTTTGTCAGTTACATTCAAGATCAGCTAAGAAGTAATCATACAGACTATCTTCATTCCCTCTATGCTTGTTTTCTATATCAAGTTAAACCAAGCAGTGTAGCACAAGCCCTGGATGATTCTGATTGGGTTGAGGCTATGCAAGAGGAAATGCAGCAGTTTCAGAATCAAAAAGTCTGGAAGTTAGTACCTTTGCCTGAAGGAAAGTATGCCATTGGCACAAAATGGATTCTCAAGAATAAAAGGGATGCTAGGGGAATTGTGGTTCATAACGAAACTCGATTGGTAGCTCAAGGACATCGGCAAGAAGAGGGTATTGACTATGATGAGGTGTTTGCACCAGTGGCAAGAGTCGAAGCTATTCGGTTATTTTTGGCTTTTGCCTCCTACATGGGGTTTGTGGTTTATCAGATGGATGTGAAGAGTGCATTTCTCTATGGTAGAATTGAAGAAGAGGTGTATGTCACTCAACCAAAGGGATTTGTGGATCTACAGAACCCTGATTTGGTTTACAAGGTGGTTAAAGCACTATATGGCCTTCATCAAGCACCAAGGGCATGGTATGCCAGGTTGTCTGCTTTTCTGCTGAAGCATGGTTACAGAAGAGGGGCAATAGACAAGACACTCTTCATCAGGAAGAATTCAAAAGATATCATCCTTGTTCAGTTTTATGTGGATGACATCATTTTTGGTTCTACAAATGAAACTTGGAGTAGGGAGTTTGAGGTGCTTATGAAGAGTGAATTTGAAATGAGTGCTATGGGAGAGCTTACCTTTTTCTTGGGTTTACAGGTCAAACAACAACCTGATGGGATCTTTATCAACCAAGCAAAGTATGTGCAAGACATACATAGGAAGTTTGATTTGGAAAATGTGAGGATTGCAACAACACCATATGAAGCTCCAAAGCCTAAATCTAATACTGAACCTAATGATGCTGTTAATGTAAACCTATACAGGTCCATGATAGGTTCACTCATGTATTTGATAGCTTCTAGACCTGATATCATGTTTGCAGTCAGTGCTTGTTCTAGACATCAAGTTACACCATTGACTTCTCACTTGAATGCAGTCAAGAAAATCTTCAAGTATCTAAAAGGACAGCCTGAACTGGGTATTTGGTACCCAAGAGATTCTCCTTTTGTGCTTGAAGCTTATAGTGACAGTGACTATGCTGGTGCTAACTTTGATAGAAAATCTACTACTGGGGGTTGTCAGTTTCTGGGAAGGAGGTTGATTTCTTGGCAATGTAAGAAGCAGACTATAGTGGCTACATCTTCTACTGAGGCAGAGTTTGTTGCTGCTGCTAGTTGTTGTGGACAGGTACTTTGGATTCAAAATCAGTTGTTCGACTATGGGTTCAACTTCATGAACACTAAACTCTTTATTGATAACCAAAGCACAATATGCATTGTTAAAAACCCAGTTTTTCACCAAAGAACAAAGCACATAGAGATTAGGCACCACTTTATAAGAGATGCTTATGAGAAGCATCTTATCCAAGTGCTTAAGATACACACTGTTGACAATGTGGCTGACCTGTTAACAAAATCTTTTGATGGCCCAAGATTTAACTATTTGGTGGTCCATATTGGAATGCTCAATCCTTGAGTGCTGAGATTGAGGGGAGGTATAAGCCTAAGGGGAGGCTTATTGTTGTATATTATTTTCTTTTTATAGTTAAAAAAAATAAAAATAAAAAAACCTTTGTATATTTTGTGTACTAACTTGTATGGTTTGAGTAACACCTCTGCAGGTACAGTGCTGGTTCTTGTAACTACACCACAAATAGTAATCAACTTACCATGTCTCACAGACAAGGAAAAGTTGACTCACCATGAGGGTACGACTCTGGTGTGATTCTCAAATCCATTGATAGCTGTGATAGTTTGCTCAAAACTATTGGGTCCTTCAACTCACCCATGTTTCACAACTGAGAGTTGAAATGGTTTTCAATTCACCATGGATTTTACCCTTTGGGGTTTCCAAAGAATTGGCTAGCCCACATGTATATGGCTTGTTGTAAAGGCAGTTGGAAAACCATATTTGGTACTTAATTCACCAAGGTTTTGCTATAAACCAAGAATTGGCTAGTCCTGAGCAAACGACTATAGGTAAAGACAACTCAAATCCGTTTATAGTTGATGATTTACTAAAAATCATATGGTTATCAATGTACCATGGTCTTACACACCAAAACATTGGCTACTCCAGTAGTGATGGCTATTGGTAAAGAGACACCAAATCCATTTATTTTCAATGATTCACCTCTCACAGGAGTTAACACACCTGGAAGTGATGAGAATAGTATGAAACTTAAATGTTTTGATGTACAAATTGTCATAGTATCAGTAAAGATCAAGTCCATTCCATGGTGACCAGCTTAATGTGATATAAATTCTTGTTGCTGCTGTTATAGAGAAGTTGCTGCTGGAAGTTTATGCTTTATGATGTTGCTGCTGGTTACTTATTGATGCTGCTACTTCAATCCTCTACCTCTGGACTTCAAAGCTCTATCAAGAAACTTGAACTTAACCTAGTCAAATTCAAGTTTAGGGGACGATTGTTAGGAATTTTTAAATTTCTATTTACTTTCATTGCTGCTGTTAGTATAGTTTGGTTCCTGCTGGTAGTGTTAGTTTCTGCTGGTACTGGTTCCTGCTGGTAGCACAAGTTTGTTCCTGCTGGCAGTGTTAGTTACTGTTGGTCTTAGCATATATTTAGTATGTTTGTTAGAGTTATTTTAGGAAGAGATTATGTATATCTCTTTACACATTTTCTAGAAGTCGTATTAGGGTTTCTTGGTCTATAAAAGAAACATACGGCTATAGTTATTTACACACCTTTGTAATCAAATTCATTTGTTAATAAAAGATCCATAGAGGATCAAAGTTTTATAGTCTCTGCAAGCCCAAAATCTATTTCAAAAACGATTCCGAACCCGTTGTTCAAAGACAACAAAGACTCAACCCAAATATGAAAGAAGTTGTTAAGAAAGAAATCATCAAACTTCTTGATGCCCGTATTATTTACCCCATTGAGGATAGTTCATGGGTGAGTCCTGTTCATTGTGTTCCTAAGAAAGGGGGAACAACCGTTGTAACTAATAAATGTAACGAACTTGTTCCTACTAGGACCATAATTGGTTGGCGTGTATGTATTGATTATCAAAAATTAAACGACGCCACTAGGAAGGATCATTTTCCTTTAGCGTTCATGGATCAAATGTTGGAAAGACTTGCGGGGAACAAATTCTTTTGTTTTCTCGATGATTTTTCCGGTTATTTCCAAATTCCAATTGATCCAGCTGATCAATAAAAGACCACTTTCGCGTGTCCATTTGGAACCTATGCTTATAAGCGTATGCCTTTCGGTCTTTGTAATGCACCAGCAACCTTTCAAAGGTGTATGATTGCTATTTTTCAAGATATGCTTGAAACCTCCATGGAAGTTTTCATGGATGATTTCTCGGTATTTGGAGACTCATTCGAGTCATGCCTTGAAAATCTTGATAAGATGCTTGAAAGATGCAGAACAGCTCATTTCATGCTAAACTGGGAAAAATGTCATTTTATGGAGACAGAAGGCATTGTGCTTGGTCACAAGATTTCCAGCAAAGGAATCAAAGTCGATAAAGCAAAGATAGATGCCATAGCTAAATTACCACCCCCAACTAACATCAAAGGCGTTAGGAGTTTCTTAGGGCATGCGGGATTTTACCGCTGATTCATCAAAGACATTTCAAAAATATCTCGTCCCATGATGAAGCTTCTTGAAAAGGATTCAGTCTTTGATTTCAATGAAGAATGCATTCAGGCATTCGAAGCGCTCAAAGATAAGTTAACAAATGCACATATTATGGTTTCACCAAATTGGTCGCAACCGTTTGAACTTATGTGCGACGCAAGTGATTTTGTCGTTGGAGCAGTTTTAAGACAACGCGATGGAAAACATTTTTGTCATATTTACTTTGCTAGCAAATCCTTGAATAGTGCTCAACAAAACTACACGGTCACTGAAAAAGAACTTTTGGCTGTAGTTTTTGCGTTCGACAAATTTCGTTCTTATCTCGTTTTGTCAAAAACAATTGTATTCACCGATCACTAAGCTCTTAAATATCTGGTTGCCAAACAAGATGCCAAACCACGTCTCATCCGATGGATTTTATTGCTTCAAGAATTTGACATTGAAATCTAAAATAAGAAAGGCGCGGAAAATGTTGCAGCAGATCATTTGTCTCGATTGGAAAATCCTAATTTAGATGAATTTGGCAAAGACGAGATTGATGACAATTTCCCTGATGAAACTCTTATGGGAATTGAGAGCGAAGAAGAAGTTCCATGGTTTGCAGATTTTGCAAATTATTTAGTCGGAGGAGTGTTACAAAAAGGTCGAACTCACACTCAACGTAGTAAATTCTTCGCAGACCTAAAACACTATTTTTGGATGAACCGTATCTGTTCAAAATGTGTCTCGATGGGATAATTAGAAGATGCATATATGGTTCAGAAACACGAAAAGTTCTTGATGAATGTCACCACGGCTCAACAGGAGGACATTATGGTCCATCCACAACCGCGAAAAAAGTCTTTGATTCCGGTTTCTATTGGCCGACAATTTTCAAAGAAGCTCATACTCTTGTGCAGAATTATGATGCATGCCAAAAATCTGGTAGTCTTTCTCGAAGAGACGAAATGCCATAAAATAGCATCCAAGTTTCTGAAATCTTTGATATTTGGGGAATTGAATTCATGGGTCTTTTTCCTAAATCTCATAAATTCGAATACATCCTCGTTGCAATCGACTATGTCTCAAAATAGGCCGAAGCAGAAGCTTTACCCACAAATGATGCACGAATGGTTGTAAATTTTTTGAAAAAGCTTTTCTCTCGATTCGAAATTCCAAAAGCTTTGATAAGCGAAAGAGGAACTCACTTCTGTAACCATCAAATGGAGAAAGCTATGAAACGATATGGAGTTCACCACTGTTTCGCAACAGCATATCACCCTCAAACTAGTAGCCAAGTTGAAAATACTAATAGAGCTTTAAAGAGAATACTTGAAAGAACGGTTAAAGATAATCCTTCCGTTTGGTCGAGAAAACTCGATGATGCTCTTTGGGCATTCAGAACGGCATACAAAATTCCAATTGGCACAACTCCATATAGACTTTTATATGGTAAAAACTTGTCATTTGCCTTTTGAAATCGAACACCGTGCATACTGGGCGTTGAGGAATTGTAACCCCGATCTAAAATTCACTGGAGAAAGACGATTCTTGCAATTTCATGAACTCGATGAATTGAGACTCCAAGCGTACGAAAATTCCAAATTGTACAAAGCTCGAACAAAAGCGTACCATGATAAGAAACTCAGAGTCCGGAAAGAATTTAAAGCCGGAGAAAAAATAATTTCGTTCAATTCCAAGTACAAATTCAAAGCTCCCAAGCTAAGAACCAAATGGTATGGTCCATTCATAGTTAAACATGGTTTTCCATCCGGATACGTCGAGTTATATGACAAACACGGCGGAAGTTTAATTGTTAATGGACATTGTATCAAACTTTACCATGATGAGGAGCAACTGAATGAATTGTCAAGTGAAGAAATTCCACTTGAACTTCTCGATTAAAAGAAATATATTGCTATTCCATTCATGGCACCTTTTCCAGCGGATTAAAAAAAGTCATACCATGGGCTGCGGAAACCGGATTCATTTGGGATGTTCTCCCTAGATCATGCAATACCGCAAAGCTACATGATATTGATAAAACAGGAAAAGGGATACTGAAAGGAAATGTGGTTTAGATTCCAAAGAAATCGGGAAAGAAACCAAAACCTAAAACACGAAAGTGAGGAAGGTCGAGTCTGGCTGATGACTCAGTAATAAATTAAGCGATTTTCGGTAGGCAACCCGTGTGTTTTTAATAGTTTGTTTATTTTTTTATGCCCCATTGGTTAACCATAAGTGTGGGGGCGTCGCGTTATAAAACCAAAAATCCAAAAATATTTTGCATTTTGTGTGTTTGTTTGTTTGTATATTAAGATTACTACAGGTTATGATGCTTGATCTCGAAGATGTGATGCCCAAACTAAAGTCTAAGGTTCAGGCAGTATCATTTCTTTTATGTTCCATTTCCCTACTTTTATAATTCATCATTCTTTACATTGAGGACAATGTCAAACTTAAGTGTGGGGGAGGAAATAGGAAAATGAAACTGGATTTTAAATTTTCTATATTTTTGAGCTTGATTTTAATTTGTTTGCCCTTATGATCTAGTTTTTTTCACACTTATAGGTTAATATATTAGAATAACTAGATCAATCCACTGATAAAACATGTAAATTTTAAAAAATTCGAGATGTGTTCTGATTGACATTGCAATCCATTTTTGGGATCGATAACATTGCTAGTACAATTATAGCCCTATTTCACAAAAATTTGTGAGGATTGGAGCCTATTCTTATTTAGCATATATCTTTTATGCTCGATCTTTTTGCTATGAGTGTGCCGGTGATTTTATTTATTCTAGAACTTGTACTTGCAAATCATTACCAGACCGCAGTGAGATCACATTCGTGTGATATAAGTGTATTCGAGTGATTAGAGGCAATTTTAGGATTCAACCAAATGGCCTTCCAATTTTACAAATAATGATATATTAGCTAACCACATCGGTTAGTTAACCACCATATGGACCCATTTGTTAGCACTCATTTTTAGTGCTAGATACCATTAGTTTAACCATTTGAGCCATTCTTTTCTTTGTTACACCAGAAAAATACAAAAAGATTTTACACTTTTAGCCTTAACCTTACCCATAGTCAAGTCATGGTTGGTTACTAGCTACGTGGAAAGATGGTTGTTATGTGAAAGAAAATCCTTGAAGTTTGAAGAAAGTTGCGAACTCCATGATAATCTCATGGAAGATCTATTGTAATCATGATCGATGGCCGAAATATGTGGCCGAGAAAAAAAAGGAAAGAGAAAAGTAAAAAAAAGAATAAGTTATTGAAACTATAAGATGACATGAATAGCCAATGAGCTATGATGTGTGATATCGATCGATCAAGGAAGGAAATTCTCAAATTCATGTGAAAAAGGTTGATGTAGCTAGTAACAATTGGTTTGTATACTTTGACTATTTGTAAAGTTTTTTCTTTTACACCTATCATATATATATCCCATGCCTTATCCCTACCTTTTTGGTTTTGTGAAGATATCAAATGTTCGAATATTCTAGTGACCATCCGGTTCTTGAGTAATCGAATGACGCGCCAGCGATCTAAGGTATATATCCTAGTGACCACCCGTTGTTGGAGTAAATCAAAAATTCGCGCCAGCGATCTATTATATTTTGGCAAGAGATATTGGAACATAAGCCTCATATTACCCTATAGCCTAAACACGAATAAAAGTCCTCTTAAATGTTTACACTTGGTGCTTACGCCATGTCGGTGGAGTTTTGTTTCTTGTACAAGCTTATGGTAATATTTAGATCATGACTGAGCAATGAGTGTGATTTTCTTATATACTCCACCACAAAATAAATGAGTGTTGAGTGAATTATACTTCATTTCTTTTTCGTGAGGTGTGTAAAACATGTTATCAAGCAAGAGAATCATTAAGATATTGTCAAACATCTCAATTTTTCACTATAAAAGCTTAATAGATGGATCTTATCTCGTACTTGTACTTGATAGATTTGCATCTCATTTTTAGTAATCATTTTCTTTGTATCATGTGGATATTATTTTAAAATCTAGATTTGCTTGAGGGCAAGCAAAGCTTAAGTGTGGGGGAATTTGATAATGCTCATTCCGTACATATTTTACTCGCGTTATTTGTATATTTGTGCATAGTATTTGGTTGTGTTTGTGAACATTTTATGCTTAAAAGGTACAAAAGATATATTAAGGTTCAGGTACAATCAAGTCCAAGGAAATAACGAGAAAGACGAAGAAAAGTCATCAAATCAAGAGTTATGCACAACAAAAGAATCCATCCATAATAAAGACTTCGGGAAGATCATCAAAGATAAAGAATCAAGTTATAAAGGTTCCCGAGTCCAAAGGAAGATCAAGTGTTCATGGAATGAAGAGAAGAAACATGAAAGTCTACGATGAATTATGGCTTACTTCTTCAACCAAAGGTTCAAGAAATTCAATTAATGCTTAAGTTCAACCAGAGGTTCAAAACTGCCATGCCAACCTTATTCCAAACCTTGGGCTGGAATCTGAACCTCAGGTTGAGACCATCAACCTTGGGTTGCTGCAAGTCCTGGCTTCTTTAATGACTACTTTTAATGATCTAACTCTTCATATGGGTTGTCATTACACTTCATTTACTTCAAGTCCAGAATTTTATGACACTTTGTGCCCAAGAAACTTGCTTGGTGGCCATGGAGTAGCTATTCTATTAATTGGAAGCCTAGCAAAGAGAGAAGACGTCATTATCTTACAATAATTTACACTACTACTATTCTCATATTCTCTCAAGAAGGCTACAAGGAAGAAAATGCAGGAAGAAGTTGGCTTACATTCATCATTCATCATTGTAATCATCAAAGGAGTCATTGTTGATCATCTCATAATTGTTCCTAACTCTTGTAATCATCATTACAACTTTTGTAAGACTCTTTAATCATGTTTTCAAGTGATATAATTTCTGTGATTATTTTTTTGTTTGCCATGAGCGGCTAAGTGCCTTATGCACTTGCCTAGATGATGTTTGTTACATGATCATTGATTGATTATGACACTATGGTTCTAGTTAAATGAAAAGCTAATACTAAGATCGAATTGTGTTTTTAAAGTTTTCATAAACAAAAGAGTTATCAAGTTTGGTTGATTATTAATGGTGTAATAGGTCGAAAGAGACATTGTTATTTAATCAATTGTAAACCTTTGTCTATGAAGGTGTTACCTTATGCATTGACCATTTCATATGTAACTTGATTAAATTTAGAAAACTAAAAAGTGTAGTTGTCAATTACTTGTGAAACGATAGCGAATCAAGTGATTGAATTGTGTTAGTCTTGTGTGATCAAAACTTAATATTGTTTTTGTCATCTTAAAATCTTGACGAGGATTAAAAGCGTTGGAAACAAGAGGATTAGTACACCAACTAATCAAATTAGAACACCATCTAATTTATTGATCATAATCGATTTGAACCATTGTCATAATCATATCAAAGGAATTTTGCGAACTAGTCTAGGAAAGTGTAGTTTTAATATATTGAATTTACATCATCATCATTATTTGCTTGCTATTAGAATCATTGATAAAGCTCGATTTTATATTCAACTCACGTTTCATAAAAAAATAAACAAATCCTTGTGAACGACCTCGGCTTACCATATTATCTCTTACTACACACAGACAAGTACACTTGTTCGTATGTGTCTCGTTTGAATCATTGGTAGATTGTGTTTATAAATTTAAAACTTGCTCTCTCGACGCACATCAATTATAGTTGTTAGAGGTATGGTGAAGTAAGGAATTGACTAGTTGAAAGACTTAGTTTAGCCTTGACTAAGGAAAGACTAAGGTATGTGTTTATGATTTTATGTGTTAAAGGTTATGATGTGCTTATGTGTTCATATCGCATATATGATGATTGACGTGTTAATCATGTATTAACCAATTACTTACTAAGCGAAAGCTTACCGTTATAGTTGACATGTTTTGTAGGTTCTTTTGGAAGTGCTATGGCTTGGATTAATGCTTAAGAATTGAAAGTGCGGATGTTAGAAAGTTTGTATGTATATGGGAGCTTAGGTAGAATACCGAGCTCAAGGTCAACGTTGTACCCCCGAGAGTCTTTTAATGGTCCATGTTTTGGTTGTTATAGTCAAATGTGTCAAATGCTTGTTAAAGAAATGGTTCAAAGTGTTTATGGTAATGGTTAAAGGGGTGTTTGGAATAAGTGTATATAATTACCCATTTTGGGTTAAAACGGGTCAAGTGTCATGGAATGCGTTATGATATGTTTAGTTACAGTTTATGTAATAATGAATGATGTTTGTAAAGGTTAAAGTGGTGGTTCTATGGTTAAAGGTGTTATGGTTATGTTATGTTTGAAAATGGGTCAAAATATGTAAGTGCAGGAAATCTGCAGGTAATGGGTCTATTTTAGACTGCAAATGGGTGCATTTTAGACTAATACCTATGGTATTAGTGTCTGTTTAAAGTGCAGGAAAAAGGGTCCATTTTAGACTGCAAATGGGTGTATTTTAGACTAATACCTGGGGTAATAGTGTATGTTTAAAGTGCAGGAAATATGGTGTATTTTAGACTAAAAGGTTTTTTTTGTTGTTCTTGTAATGGGTGTAGAAAATGAACCATAAGTTATTACGGGTCGTGCCACCCGTCGATTTGAAGTTCTTTGAGTCTAGTTTTCTATTAAAATACTTTCAATGTATTAATCTTATAAAAAATGTAAAAGTATGATTGGAAGTAAAGGAAGGTCATTTATAGGCAAGTCGTTTCCGCGCAAAAGTTTTAATTTATGGTCAAATCGGGCACGGGGCGTAACAACTTGGTATCAGAGCTTCGGTTTAAGTGAATTAGGTTGCCATTTTAGGTTGCCTAAACTTAGACCACTCGTAGACGCGTTGGACGTAAGTGTAAGTAATGCGGAAAGGTAATTGTAAAAGTTATAAATGGATTATATGATATGACATATTAGCCTAAGATGAAAGTATTAAATATGTTTTATAATGTTGATGCGTATGTGATATAAGTCCATGGTGGACTATATTTGTTTAACATTAAGATCATTCGTGCACAACGTTAGTGTCGGTGGTCATTATGAAACTATATGAATGATAGGTTCATGGAATCTAAGGGATGTTTAAGTTTATGTGAATGCGTATTATAGTATGATAGCAAGAAGTGAATAAATGCGCTAAGTTATATGATGGCTTATAGAAAAGCATGAATTGAGAATGGTTTTAATGAAAAGTTATTAATAGATAATGTAATGAATGTGTATGATTCTTGTGTGGCATTAAAGACCAACATATGGTCTCATTAGTACTTTGTGTCTAGTGATTGACTGTTAATGAGATATTAGAGGCGGGTTGATAACGAGTTAAAGTATGTAATGTATAAGTATGAAATGTAGTAATGATGAACGTATTATAGTATAATGTGATGAAGGCAGAATATTAAAATTTGACGCATTGTTTGCCATGTGTCGAATGATATAAAATTTACGAATGCTTAAGGTATGATAAGGGTTTAAAGAATGAAGTAGAACGATATAGCTTAAATGCTAATAGTTAAATGAGACAAGTATGTTTGAGGATAAAATGACATTCCCATGAGATTATTATATCACGGTTAATGTGCCCCATTAGCGGTGATTATTATGATAAGAGTGTTGAATAATAAACATGGCTAGTATGTGTATGATGCGATTAATGAAGGTGTTATAGAATAAACCTATATAAGTTTTATATGTGTCAGATTTGAAAATAAAAAAGTTAAAATAGTAAAGGTGATGAAATGGTCAACAAGGGTTGACGGGTAAAAGTTAAAGTGAGATGTGTAAACACATAAAAATTATGTAAATTACAAAACGGGCAGGTATCATATGCCCTATGAGCTTGCCCGTAATTAAATTGAAAATAAGCTTAATAGCGTGGGATTTAAAATGTTAATGGCTTGAGTCATTTATGATGTTAAAGTAAGGTATAGTGGTCAAGCCCTGCGGGGAAGTACCGACTTGACTTTGTGTTAAAGTAAGGTATAGTGGTCAAGCCCTACGGGAAGTACCGACTTGCCTTTGTGTTAAGGTAAGGTGTAGTGGCCAAGCCCTCCGGGGAAGTGCTGAATCGCTTTTATGAGAAAAGTTAGTGAGATTGGATCCAGGGATATCTTTTTAATCCTGTTTGTGAAAATGAGATTTCTGTTCCACACTTGGCTATTAGTATTACCTTTTTACGTTCTAAGTGTCGACATAATAGCCGGTACTTTGAATATTGAGGGCAATATTCAATTCTAAGTGTGGGGGGGGAATTCTCTCGAATTTTGTCACATATGTACCTTCTAGTGCCCTAGTACCCCCGTTTTTGACCAAAATTTTAAAATTTTTGTCGTTTTTAGATAAGAAATTGCAATAAAAAAGTAGTGTTTAGTCTTGATTAGGTTAGAACAAGGGGAATCCCGACTCTGCCAGAGTGTTGATCTGGCTGCTTCCTTAACGATTAGACTAAGGTTTTACGATGTGTGCAAATGAAAATGCTAAGCGTAGAGTAGTTGGTTCTCTTTAGAGCTTATACAAGTAATCTATGGCTTTTTCTCCCAAAAGATAACTAATCTGATTAAATACGTGCTGTTTTCAAACGTTTGAACGTTAAAATCATGTTGTTATGAAAAACAAATTTTTATACAATTTTGATATAGAGCCCGAGTTTAACTTTTTATTTTAATTTTTGAGAAAGCATATAAGTCCTAAGCTACGGTTCGAAATCGGCCCTTGGATCCTTTATTCCGAAAGGCGTTTAGGTCTTGGTTCCCGTGAAGCTCCGTTAGTTTATATTGCACAAAGTTAAGTAAAAAAAAAAAAAAAAATGATGAAAAATGAAAAAATGAAAAAAATAAATAAATAAATAAAATGGAATGATATTGCAAAATGCAATAAATTTTGATGTTGCAAAAATAAAGATATATATGTTAATAAATGTAGAAATTGCTTTCTTTTAAATTTAAATCGGAAGTTGAACTTGGATTCGTCGATTTTGTATAAAGGTTAAACGGTAATTTAGTAGATTGTTGATTTCAAAGGGCTTCGAAATCTCCGGTATTATTCTCTGTGGGGTGTCAAAAGCCTGGTCACCTAAAACCAACTGGTTTGGGATGTGCCGAGAAGAAAGCCGTTACATGGAGTGATCTCGTCTTTGAGTCTCTAATCTCTAAATGATCGTTTGTTGTTATTTATTTAAGTATGTAATACTAGCGTAGTGGGAATATCCAAAATCTTTGAAATCGAAATTCCGCTGATTCCGGTACTATTCTCTGTGGGGTGTCAAAAGCCTGGTCACCTAAAACCAACTGGTTTGGGATGTGCCGAGAAGAAAGCCGCTACATGAAAAAGGCCCTTTTGATCCTTAGATTTCTGAGATTCCCGGTAAATTAGTATTTGACTTAAACGAATAACAACCATAATAAATGTCGATTTTTGCGGTCAAAATTTTGAAAATAGCACAGTCACCTAACTTGAATAAATTGTGGGAGTGAAAAGTTAAGTTTCGGCTTACATAGATTATTAGTATAAGTAGTGTTAGCATTTTACAAAAGCATTTGCACATTGAGTTTAAGCTTAGTTGGGAGTATAAAAAAGAGGATGACGATTTCAATTCCCTGGAGACACCCATTTTGTGTGAATCCCGTTCCATGATACCATTTTTGGAAATCAAGCATTTTGTCTATTTATGTTCTAGTTTAAATTTCTCGCATCAAATAAAAAGTCAAAACGGGGTATGCTTGGTATTTTTTTGATCCTTTCATTACTTCATATGATCGGATTGCTAGGGACTAGCAATAGCTTAGTGTGGGGGATTGATGAGTGTGTAAATACTCATCATTTTATGCCCATTTTAGACCATAAAAATACCAAAAACAGCCAAATACACCAAATATTACTGCAGATATCTTTGGTTTGTGTTTTTATGTATTTCAGGTACAAAAGGATTGAAAACGGGGCAAAATAGACAAAAAAACGAGCACGAGATTGGAAAGAGCACGCTTAAACAAGCCCAACGGTAATTTTATTTTGAGCATCGAGGCAATAGACGAAAAATTGAAAGAATAAACCAAGCCCAAACGAAGATTAATATCTAGTTTATTTGCTAAATCCGATTAGCACAAAATGGATATAAAAGAAAGATGGTGGATTATATAACACAAGACTTGTGGAGCGCAGTTCGAATGGCCCAATTCCACAAAGCCATGGCCTAACTATGAATTGAAGAAAGCATCCAAGCCCAAGATATAATAAAAAGATTGCAGCCCAATGTGTCCCACTTTGGTGGCTTGGTAAATATTAACTACAAAGGGCTGACGTTGGATTTTTTTTTTGAAAAAGAGGGGAAGGACAGTAGAGATAGACAGCCGCATATGATCTTCTTCACTTCTAATTTCTTTTTCTCTCTTTGTTAAGTTTTTAGATTAGTTTTAATTTTAATTAAACTAGTTAGAGCTTGTATTAAATCTTGATAATTTAAGGTATTAATCTTTATCTAGTTTCTTTCATATCTTATTAATTTGAAGCATTTATTTTTATGTTTTAGTTAATTACTTTTTATCCTTCTAATATTTAATCTTTACATCATTTTAAATATAAGCTCTTGCATTTTTTTTATAAAAATTCGGTTTTTATATAAAAAAAAAAAAAAAAAAAAAAAAAAAAAAAGTAGCAGCAGTTGTTTTCAAGGAGATGAGTGGCAAGCCAACAAAGAGGAGAGTAGTAGTAGATAGGTAGCAAAAGGAAAGAAAGAAAAAATTACACGGATGGTCCTTGTGGTTTACCCAGATTGCAAGTTTGGGTGCTATTTCAATTTATTTACGCCAAAGGTACCTAATTTGGCAAACGTTGCACGAGTTTGGTCCCTATCTTGGATGGGCGTTATCTTTCTCCGTTAAATGTTTGCATCGTTAGTCCCTCCGTTAGTTTTGTTTGCATCGTTAGTCCCTCCGTTAGTATTTTCGTCTGACTTTTAACTTTTTCGTCCGATTCTTTACGTTTTCGTCTGAATTTTTACATTTTCGTCCGATTCTTTACGTTTTCGTCCGAATTTTTACGTTTTCATCCGAATTTTTACGTTTTCGTCCGATTCTTTACGTTTTCGTCCGAATTTTTACGTTTTAAGTCCGATTCTTTACGTTTTCGTCCAAATTTTTACGTTTTCATCCGAATTTTTACGTTTTAGTCCGATTCTTTACGTTTTAGTCCAAATTTTTACGTTTTCATCCGAATTTTTACGTTTTCGTCCAAATTTTTATGTTTTCGTTCGAATTTTTACGTTTTCGTTCGATTCTTTACGTTTTCGTCCAAATTTTTACGTTTTCATCCGAATTTTTATGTTTTAGTTCGAATTTTTACGTTTTCGTTCGATTCTTTACGTTTTCGTCCAAATTTTTACGTTTTCATCCGAATTTTTATGTTTTCGTTCGAATTTTTACGTTTTCGTTCGATTTTACGTTTTCATCTGATTTACTTTTTCAATTTACGTTTTCATCTAATTTTTTCGTTTTCGCCATTTTTATCTTCGAATTTTTACGTTTTTTCGATTTTTACGTTTTCTAATTTTTACGTTTTCATCGATTAGTTTTTTCGTTTCTTTTTCGTTTTATGTGTTTCGTTCGAATTTTTACGTTTTCGTCTGATTCTTTACGTTTTCGTCCAAATTTTTACGTTTTCATCTGAATTTTTACGTTTTCGTTCGAATTTTTACGTTTTAGTCCGATTCTTTACGTAAAAAGTAAAAAATTCAGACGAAAACGTAAAAATTCGGATGAAAACGTAAAAATTTAGACGAAAACGTAAAGAATCGGACTAAAAAGTAAAAAAACTGACAAAAACGTAAAAATTCGGACGAAAACGTAAAAATTCGGGTGAAAACGTAAAAATTCGGATGAAAACGTAAAAATTTGGACGAAAACGTAAAGAATCGGACTAAAACGTAAAAAAAAGACAAAAACGTAAAAATTCGGATGAAAACGAAAAAATTCGGATGAAAACGTAAAAATTTGGACGAAAACGTAAAGAATCGAACGAAAACGTAAAAATTCGGACGAAAACGTAAAAATTCGGATGAAAACGTAAAAATTTGGACGAAAACCATAAAGAATCGGATTAAAACGTAAAAATTCGGACGAAAACGTAAAAATTCAGATGAAAACGTAAAAATTTGGACGAAAACGTAAAGAATCGGACGAAAAAGTAAAAATTCGGACGAAAACGAAAAAATTCGATTGAAAACGTAAAAATTTGGACGAAAACGTAAAGAATCGAACGAAAACGTAAAAATTCGGACGAAAACGTAAAAATTCGGATGAAAACGTAAAAATTTGGACGAAAACGTAAAGAATCTGACTAAAACGTAAAAATTCGGACGAAAACGTAAAAATTCAGATGAAAACGTAAAAATTTGGACGAAAACGTAAAGAATCGGACGAAAACGAAAAAATTCGGATGAAAACGTAAAAATTCGGACGAAAACTTAAAGAATCGGACGAAAACGTAAAAATTTGGACGAAAACGTAAAGAATCGAACGAAAACGTAAAAATTCGGATGAAAACGTAAAAATTTGGACGAAAACGTAAAGAATCTGACGAAAATGTAAAAATTAAGACGAAAACGTAAAGAATCGGACGAAAAAGTTAAAAGTCAGACGAAAATACTAACGGAGGGACTAACGATGCAAACAAAACTAACGGAGGGACTAAGGATGCAAACATTTAACGGAGAAAGATAACGCCCATCCAAGATAGGGACCAAACTCGTGCAACGTTTGCCAAATTAGGTACCTCTGGCGTAAATAAATTGAAATAGCACCCAAACGTGCAATCTGGGTAAACCACAAGGACCATCCGTGTAATTTTTTCGGAAAGAAATGATAAAAAGAGGAAGGAGCCAACAAAAGAAAAGAGAGCCGCATCCTTGAAATCTTGGTCTTGGGACCAGGACCACATTTCTCCACAAGTCAAAACCATCAATTAGTAATACTATTTTTTCCTTTTAATTGTTTTTATGTATCAATGATTTCTTTTACATTGTTTTTCATTAATTTGCTTTCTTTCTATTTCGTATGATGAAATTTATTAAATCATTTTGGTCTACTTCAAATAATTTTCTTATTCTTGCTAACTTGTATTTCGTAATGCACTTTTACCTCAAACTGAACTTTGTTAAATAGCATATTAAACTCGTTTGACTTTTGCTGAGCCTGATTGATTATTTCGTTGCAAAAAAATTGTTATTTAAATCTAGTAATTAGTGGTTTAGTTAGTAGAGATTAAGAGATAGTCTTGGGTTTATGGAGAAGCTTATGGATAGGGTTTTGGAGCTTATGGTTATGGAGCGGGTCTCATCTCAATATCAGCAACTTCACATCGTTAATCTCATTTGGGTATCTTTAAACCTTTTCGTCTCTTCAGTTTAGTATGTTAATTGCTATGATTGTTAGCTTTAGGATTTATTTAATTTTATTTTGCATTATGAAGTAATATATACTTGCTTAGATTTGGTTGTCTTGATGTTGTCATGATTAAATCATGACTTGGTAAATTGGTTGGTATTTTTAGTTAGTGTTTTGACTCGTGTTTGAACCAAACAGAGTTAGTGGCGAATTGTTTTTTTTGAAATAAAAATGTGTTTTAACTTCAATCGAGAAGCGTATGGGGGATTGGTTTCTATGCTTAATTCTTGATTAGGCATCTCTACATTGAGATAAAGCAATTTAAACATGTTTTGTTTTTAAAATCAAACCTTGCAACTAATAAAGTTTGGGACAGCTTTAATATCTTGAAAGGGGGAATCCAACCTTGTGGTATTTGCTTGTTTTTTTTTTTCTTTTTTCTCTTTTACTTCAACTCTTTTCTTTTTCTTTTTACTTTTCTCATCTAATAGGTCATGAAAGCCTATTAGCTTTTGTGGCTTATTTAGAATCTAGTTTTATTATTATCTTTACTTAGCATAATTTAGTTGTTATCATATGTTTTTAGGATTAGTTTTTTTCGTTTTGACGTTTGTAGATTTTCGTTTTTATTCGCGTTTTCTTTATTTTATAATTTTCGTTTCCTTAGACTTATAAACAAACCAACAATCATATTTCAAGCATTTTAATAACGAACCTCAAACAATATCCTCAATTTCACGCCTCGTTGGGACTACGACCCGGGTATCCTCTTATCCGGTTTATTACAATCGCGTATCGCGTCGAGCCGTCGCGAGTTGACCTTTCTTCGTGAGAGGTTTAGCTTGAGGCGCGTTTCAAGCGATATCATTTAATATTCATTATGCATACCTTTAGTGATTTTGGTGTCGAGATGGAGTTTTACGACTAAAAACGTTAGTTACGCTAACTTTTACGTAGAACGTTTTTATGTTTTGTTATTATCAAAACGTAGAGAAAACGAATAACGCTTTTAGATATTATTTGTATTAACAAGGCCGGTTAGACACGGTGCCAAATACTATTTGGCACGGGTTTTAGGACGGCTTTGCTTCAAGGTGCCATGTGTTAGGTATTTGGCATAGTTGGTAATCCCTCATTCCAAATTGTCCATTCGACACACTTTTATATCTTGTGCCAAATGCATATTTGGCACCAACTCATGTCTTGTGCCGACTGCATATTTGGTATGATTTTTATCTACCGTGCCAAAAGTATTTAGGACGGTTTCATCTCTCATGATAAACATATTTGGCACATTTTTATCCATATTTTCAAAAGCACTTGGCACGGTCTTGTGTTTGTTAATAAGGTCATTTGGCACGGTTTAAGAATCATTCCAGACATGTACTAGGCACCATCTTTCAATGGCAAATAGGTTTTGTACATTGTATTGATCACTCATATCCAATGCACATCATATTAGTTAATCATCTCCATTATGCGTATATATAGTTCATCTCAATCAAAAATACATTCAGTTCAACTTGTATAATTCATTCATAAAATTAAGTCAACACAAGCGCTTGAATCACAATAAGAAACTATAGAAAAAACATTTAGCTAGAATGACAAAGGCATAGCTGAAGTTAAATGGGAATCACTAACAAGCGGCTTTACTATTATCGAAAACCAAGCAAGTCTCAACGAATCATGTCTTCATAAACCCTACATAATATAAAGTCAAAGCATTAGAAATATGTATAAAATAGCTACAAAGTTCTATAACATACAACAATACAAAAGGTATGTTTGGCAAAAATAGATGTTGCTCACCTGTTCAGTTTAGTGTGCACCGGTGTAACCTTTAGTCACTTCTATGAGTACTAGATGTGAAATATGTTGATGATGCTCGTGCTGGTGCTGTTGTTGTTGGTGGTGTTGCTGGAAAAGATTGAAATTGTAGTTTTTGTGTGTGGTAGTGGTGTTTGGCAAACTAGTTGTAATTGTACGGTAAAGTGTAAAGTGACATAATTGAATATACAATAACGAACCCAATATGAATAGGAATAATAAATAAAAGGGCAAATCGGTAATTTCATGAAATATAATCTCCAACATGTTTTTAAAAGTTGGTTTATGCAACTTATTTTTCTAAAATAATCAACAATATTTATCACCCAAACAAAGATGATTTTTTAAGTGGCATTTTTTTATCAAAATAATTTTAAGCCTTTATAATCTTTAATAATCTGTTGTGCCAAACACACTAAAAGTGTAATTTTTTTTAACAAAGGAGTCAATTTATCCTTTTGATTGAAACCTCACTTGAAATACTTCAAATGGCGTATAACTTTTATGTCAAATTCAAATCTAGTAATTTGTAATTAGGACATTGTATAAAGAAAATTAGCTATAAAATCATAGTATAAACTTCATGTATAGAGAGGGATGCTTGCATTAAGATGATTGCACTTGTTATAGCCAGAACAAACACATTTTTTTCCCTACAAATAAAACATAAACATGTTAACAAATGCGCAATTATGGGATATCTTTTACAAACTAATAGTTTTGTTCTTATTAAGAATGCAAGTACCTTAAAAATTGAAATCACATCAGCTTGTTTTGTTCATGACTCATGAGAACCAATTCAATGCACATTGCTTTGGTATGTTCTCTTTTCCTAAAAAAAGCGAAAATCATCGTTAGCGTTGCACCCTGTGTTATCATTTTCACACACGATATTAAGAGAGAGAGAGAGAGATGATGATGATGAGTTCTAGAGAGATGTAAAAGAAATATGATAAGATTGTATTAGCAAAACCCTAAAACTACACACTCTCCATACTTGGAGAGGGTATTTATAGTTACTATAGAGACCAAGATTCACGTTCAGGAGGTCGGGGAAACTCGTGATAAAGATTGAACATGGTATAATCAGTTTATTGGATGTCGAGGTGTGTATGTTTTCTAGAGAGAGAGGTAAAGAAAACACACACACCTCAAGTGTTACAATAAGAATCCCAACCCTCCTAGTTGTGAATAGGAGGGTATTTATTACAAGAATACAATCCTAACTTAGTACTAATGCCTAAACTAGTCCTTGTATTTAAATGCTATTGCAATTCCCAACTATAACAAACTTTAAAGGCTAACAATCTCTCCCCAAAGTGAAGTTATACGGGAATTGCTTACAACGTTCCCTACAAGTAAAATGTATACCATAAGCACAGAGAAAGGTCTTCAAACTTCATTACTTCGTTCAGCTTGCAGAATCTTCTCAGCTGTCATTTCTTTACTTGCAGATGAACCATGTGAGCAAATCTAATTAGGGTTTAATTCAGAGTGCCCTGAGTGCTCTCCCCTAATCAGTGCTCTCCCCCAAACTGACAGCCTTCCTTATGAGGAGTGCCCTGAGTGCCTTGAATATGTTCTCTGTTCGGGGGAATAAAGTATCAACATCTTTATCTCACCAAATGCATCCCAGTTATTTTTCCCATGAGAGATCAGCCCGTACATTTCTCTCCCCTGCTGGTTACGATTAATCAGAATCAACATACTGATGTGTATGTGAAATACAAACTGGAAGCCCTTTATCAGGAATCATATCAGCCCGTGAGAAGATGTCGATATACCCAATCTACTAATAATACCATCTAAAATGTCTAACTCTTTATCAACCTCCTTTATCAAAAACAACGGCTTCATGTAGTGACTACTGATGGAGAAAACCCACGATGACGAACTTGAGACTGAAGTAAAATAACCCAAACTTGTGACTTAAACTTGCACTGTTGTATGACTAAGTACCTATACTGAGCACTACAACGTAACTCCTTAAAGCATAGGTCGTTTCATATACCCATTCAACCTTCCTTAACAGTATATGAACTCATCTTGAATTATCCACATCTTTGTGTGCCACTGAGTACTCCAACTCAGTTTAAGTGATAGTTAACTAGGTCTTCGTCCATCCACCCCTTGACCTATGAAAACTAGATAAAGCAAGACTTAATCATTGAATGCTCTGTGAGCTGTTTAAGATCAAGCAAGGATCTCGAAGAATCATGAATCCAACCAATTGGGAAAGGGACCAATTGCGAAAGGGACCAATTGTGAAAGAGTTCAACCAATTGCGAAAGAGTTCAACCAATTGCGAAAGGGTCAGATCATGCATCCAACCAACCCCGATATCTTCAAGATACTAAGTACACGTACCCGAGATATTCCACTTCAACTTCAAATAGGTAATAATGAATCATCATCCTTGTAGTCACAGTTGAAAACAATCAATATTTAGCCATTGTCATTTGATTGTGAATCTTGATCAGGATCTTTTCTGCTATACGTGGTAGGATTTAAGGATATATAACAGTAATATCATTTGTGATTTTGGTGTGAAAAATGCCATATAATGCCATACTAAGGATGCTGGAAAAATTTGAGTTTAAGAAATTTTTGCGCCAAAAATTTCCCGAAAAATTCAAATTTTGGGCCAAAATTTTCACTCTTATACCAGAATTTAAATCTCGCGTAAAAATTGACCGTTAAGTCACTCCTCCAATTTAAATTTTACTCAAATTTTCCCGCCAATTGTGATAAGTTAGGCCTGTCCGATATCTGAATTGGATTGTCTGATAACCATTTGCGATAAGCATCTCTTACGTGAATTGCGATAAAAGTGATCAAAGCCAATTTCGATAATTTTGTCGAAATTTAATTTTCGATAAAATTATCAAAATTTGATTTTCGATAAAATTGTCGAAATTTGATTTTCGTTAAAATTGTCGAAATTTGATTTTCGATAAAATTGTCAAAATTGATTAGCGATAAAAAGTTCTTGGGCCAATTGCGATAAAAGACAGATTTTGCAATTTCGATAGAATTGTCGAAATTGCAAATTTCGATAAAAGCTCCTATCGCAAATCTTATACAAGATTGCGATAGATGGCTGCTTCTGAATTTCGACAAATGGCAGCTCAACTATCCTTGTCCTTTAGTCACATGCCCAGTGACTCAGCCATGCTTGTCATATCCAACCACTTTGACCAACTTCTATCAATAATTCTTGAACAAGAATTATACGCAACACAAAAAGAACAATGATTATCCAAAAACAAATCTTGAACAATCTTCTTGAATTATTGTCGATCTAAGTACTTAGAACAATAAAAAATCCTACCTTTGACCACAAGATTCTTAGTGAAGAACAATCAAATCTTCACAACCCAACTCGTTAGGACTAACAAACACAATCTTGAACCTTAATCTTTGTGTACGATTCCAAGATAAGCAAAAAAGCTCACGTTTTTATAACAAAAAAATGCAACTTTTGGTTACTGTGAAACAAGAACCGAACACAAACAAGATAAAACACACCAAAAATCACATTTTTTACCTCAAACACACCACGATTCGCACCTGGTTAGCTCTGATACTAATTGTAGAGGTCGAACCAATTGTAGAGACCAAGATCATGTTTAGGAGGTCGGGGAAACTCGTGATAAAGATTAAACATGTTATAATCGGTTTATTGGATGTCGAGGTGTGTATGTTTTCTAGAGAAAGAAGTAAAGAAAACACACACACCTCAAGTGTTACAATAAGAATCCCAACCCTCCTAGTTGTGACTAGGAGGGTATTTATTACAAGAATACAATCCTAACTTAGTACTAATGCCTAAACTAGTCCTTGTATTTAAATGCTATTGCAATTCCCGACTATAACAAACTTTAAAGGCTAACAGTTACAAAATTATTATATGGCCGGCCATGGGCCTTGTAGTTGGGCCGATATTGTGCTTGAACTATTTACACTCTAAATGAAATTAGAACTACACTAAATACATAATAGAGCGACACTTTTTCATTTCTAACAATCTCCCCCTAAAGGGGTGGTCATTATATATTACTAACCTTAGAGCCTTGTAAATAATAAGCTAATATCCTAAAAACTACCCAAAAATTTGAAGGTAAACCTCTATGATGCATATAATGTTTCCTTTTGATGTGGTGGAACTAAGAGATATATAATGCTTCCCTTTGAATGTAAACATAATTTTCAAACAGATTATGTGAAGAGTTCATTTGTTCCAAGATATTGCTAATTCTCATGATGCATATAATGTTTCCTTTTGCATTTTTTTGTTATTTGGGTACGGCTTAACCCGAATGAGCAAAATTATAACATAAAAAAAGTGGGTAAACCTTTATAAAAAAAACAAAGGAACTGTATTTACCAAAAAATAAAATCCCTTATGTGATGGTGGGTAATTCGAAAGACATTCTTATTGTGATGTTAGTATGTTACCTCGTCCCATAAGTGCATATTGTCAAACAGAAATACTCCTTTATCCGATGATACTAGTCATGCTCATTTGTTCCCGCCAAATGCTCCATCTGACATATACAAATATAATTTTACGTCAATGATCGAGTGATGAGTCTCGTATTATACATATTTGTACCCCCAATATTACGTAGTGTATAGATCTATTTATTCTCATTCATAGGACTTTTGATACTTAATAAATGAATAAACATGCAGGGCTAATGATCCAAGAATATAGAAGGAACGAAACATTAACAAACAAGGAATAAATGAGTAAAAGACTTAGAGGAAATAACACATAGATTGGCTAAAAGACCACCGGTCTTATGGGGAAGTATGTCAGTCACGGGCGCCAATGGTCAATTATGTACCTACGAGTCAACACTAATGTACACCGGTTTATCAGTTAAATATGCCAGAAGCGCGAGATGAAGCCCGCTGGTTATTTTATAAAGTGCGGCGTAC